>KV907498.1:0-261598 GCA_001990825.1 Aspergillus carbonarius ITEM 5010
TAAAATCTATAAATATTAATATAATTCTATTTATTTATTTCTTTAAAATCTATAATAGTCTAGCTGTATTATAGTAAAAAGAGTAATAATTATAAAAAACTAGATTCTATTAATTATTTAGAATTAGAATATTTATATTCTAATCTGTTTAGTTTTAGATCTTAATCTAATTATATCTATAAAAAAAATAAAAATACTTTAAAATAATAAAAAACTTAAATTAAAATTATAAAAAAACCTTCTAAAAAGAACTATCTATAAGAAAACCTAATCTGTCTATAGATTAAATAGTTTTTTTTCCAGTGAATTTAATTTCTTTACTGACTATTATACTTCATATAGTCCACCCAGCTTCTTAGCCTGTCACAGCCCTTTTCACTTTACATTATCTATTCTTTAATTACGTAGATTTTTTTTTTCCAGTTAGTTCTGAAGTTTACAGTTTTAAAAGAGTCTAAAGTTTTTATAATTTTTAAAGCATTATAGATATATATTATAATTATAGATTTATATAAATAATATTATATACAAAATATATAAAAATCAATATAATCTGAGAACTTCTTTTATAGTCTTGAATTATATTTTATCTATCATTCTGTATATGATCTGACTAGTAGCTAGCATGGAACCCAGTCAGAACACTATTATTGATTAAATCCAGCCTGTCTGCCTGAGTCCTCTATTCCACCACACTCGCCTTCCAGCACCTTGACAATGACTTTGGAGTGTCAGAGGCGACCGCGCCATTCCCTACAGAGTTGCCTCAGGCGTCTATCAAACCCGCTTTAAAGGAGTTGGACTCTGAGATTAGACAGGATGTTTTATGAGACTGGGCTGGGATCATGTGATGATAAGTTATATGATCTGGAGAGCCACCGGCATAACAGTCTCCATAGCTTTCACCAGCAGGGATTGAAACAGGTGCGATCCCGGAGCGCTTGTCAGGATCTGATCCTACTGCCCTTTAAGGTATGATCCTAATTTCTACCAGGGTTGCCAATCAATTACTATTTCGACCATCTGGCAAAAGACTAGATTTCTAAGCTCAGTAGCTTAGAACGCGCATCATTCATAAGCTTAGTTAGGTAGAACCACAGTGGGTAGAGAGTTATGTGAGGGTGACCAATCTTCACAGCGCTAAGGCGGTTACTCCATGTGTCGGGTGTATTATAGCTGGCAGTTATTAACATCAGGTAGTCTGCCCTTTGAGATAATCCTCAGCCAAGAGTACTTCGGCGAATTCACACCATATCATTTAGTTACTATAGACTGAATCACATTGGGGCAGGCCATACTCGGATCAACAACTGAAACCACTAGAATCGTTAATTAATGGATGGATGAACTAACAAGCCTTCTCAACACAACGAGTGATAAATAATCCTGACAAATGGTTCGGCATGAAGGGACTGAACCAAGGATTCTGAATCCGGGGAATCAATCCTTCAGCAGTCCACGTCAACTTCCATTGCTTCACTATAACCATCCATAGCGCCCTGAATCGAATCCCTGCCGGTCGTATTCCCACTCACGGTCGTGTTAATAGAAGGAGTTCGAAAAGGGACACCACAATCTTGTTGAACCCTTCTAGCGCGTTCTCTTGTGGCGATCAGAGCCTTCCTCACGTTGTCATCCTCTTTTGGAATTGACAAGGACGTAGGCTCGGTGTAAAGAATCAACTCATTGCATGGAGCCTTATTATTAGTTACCAATAATCTCGGGATCGCCGTCATTTGATCAGCATATCTGGTGAGAATTGTAAAAGAATCGGCTTTGAGCTCAGCATCTTCTAATTCTCTATCCAGGTCATGTATGTAAATGGTGTGTTTGGTATCATCCAATAACATCGAGTCAGATGTAGCAGAAGCAGGAAGCTTCTGTTGGTTTTTTGTGACATATCCAGTTGGTACAGAATGTGCTAGAGAAAAATCTATGTTAGACCGAATTGCTCTCATAGAAGTATAAAGTAAAGCTGCACGAGTATAGTGGGACGGCCGGTAAAGACATACAGATATGCAGCCGACCGAATCTTTTAGCCAGAGGTTGATCACTTTCAGGGACACTCTCTGCGGGGCGCTTTTTCCCGTGACTGATTTCCTCACCAGCAAGTGCCATCAGCCTCAGCAACAGTGCCTTGATAATGAGATATATAGGCCTGATAGTCAAACTATATGTTAATTAAGTAGCTGCACATAATCTGTGCACATTGAGAAATCAGTACAACTGGATGTGTTGTATAAAGGAGTTGCTTGATGCATAATCATAGGTTCATAAAGGAGGGGGAGCTGGCCTTGACTCATCTATTATCACCTTTTAGGTCGCAACCCAGAACATTCTACCACCTTCACACTCCCCCACTCTCAAGTGTCCTGTTTGCAAGAACCATCACGAGATCATCAAGTATGGCTTCTGATAACCACCATGACCTGGAATGGAATGCCAAACGTGTTCGAGACACTTTCCTTCAATATTTCAAGCAAAATGGCCACAAATTTGGTGAGTACTTTCTTTAGTACAAATCTGTGAACTTGTTATTAATTGACCTTTGTTAAATCCACAGTTGCCTCGTCACCTGTTGTTCCTCATTCTGATCCGACGCTGCTATTCACCAATGCTGGAATGAACCAATTCAAGTCGATCTTCCTGGGAACAGTGGATCCTAATTCAGATTTTGCGCATCTTAAAAGTGCAGTCAATTCTCAAAAGGTCAGTATTCTCTTACTACCGCGTTTGACTAGTCCTAATATACTCTATAGTGCATTCGCGCAGGGGGGAAGCACAATGTAAGCGCCATGTCAATAATTAACGCCAAAACAGACAGTTTAGTGAAAGGAAAGTAGCCGGAAATTTGACTGACTTGGGCGATTGTAGGATCTTGACGATGTGGGAAAGGATAGTTATCATCACGTTAGTGACCCCGGCCAACTTTGATGATTAATGTGGTGCTAACGCAGCAAATTTCGATAGACCTTTTTTTGAAATGCTTGGGAATTGGAGCTTTGGAGATTATTTCAAGGAGGATGCCATTCGCTATTCTTGGGAATTGTTAACCAAGATCTATGGATTAGATCCCCAGCGTCTCTATGTTACCTATTTTGAAGGCAACAATGATGGTGGCTTGGAACCAGATCTCGAGGCAAAAGATCTTTGGAGAGCCGTTGGCGTCCCAGAGGATCATATCCTTCCCGGAAATATGAAGGACAACTTCTGGGAGATGGGTGACCAAGGCCCGTGCGGTCCTTGCAGTGAGATCCATTATGATCGGATTGGCGGACGTAATGCTGCCCACTTGGTCAACCAAGATGACCCCAATGTTCTGGAAATATGGAACAATGTCTTCATCCAGTACAATCGTGAATCAGACCGCTCATTGCGGCCGCTGCCCAACAAGCATGTTGATACTGGGATGGGATTTGAAAGGTTGGTGTCGGTGTTGCAAGACAAGTCGTCAAACTACGATACAGATGTGTTTACCCCCATATTCCAGACCATCCGAGACGTCACTGGAGCTAGGGAATACCGTGGGTACTTTGGTATCGATGACTCTGATGGTATCGATACTGCCTATCGTGTCATTGCAGACCATGTTCGGACTCTAATGTTCGCAATCTCGGACGGTGCGGTCCCAAATAACGATGGCCGCGGCTACGTCATCCGTCGCGTTCTGCGTAGGGGCGCTCGCTACGCTAGGAAGTACTTCGGGGTTGAGATCGGTAACTTCTTTTCGAAGATTGTCCCAACAGTGGTGGATCAACTTGGCGATATGTTTCCGGAGTTGAGAAATAAGCAGCTCGACGTCATGGAAATCCTTGATGAAGAAGAGATATCGTTTGCTAAAACTCTGGATCGCGGTGAGCGACAGTTCGAACATTATGCTCAACAGGCAAAGATTAAGGGAAACGATAAACTCCATGGCGCTGATGTTTGGAGACTATATGACACATTTGGCTTTCCAGTTGACCTTACTCGCATAATGGCAGAAGAACGGGGGCTGCTGATCGACGACAATGAATTCGAGGATGCGCGCTTACGGGCCAAGGAGGCAAGCAAAGGCCAGAAGAAAACTGCAGCGGAGACGGTTAAGCTGGACGTTCACGACTTGGGCAAGCTGGAAACCATGAATGCCGTCCCCAAAACTGATGACAGTGCCAAATTTGGGAAGGGCAACATTAACGCCCAGGTAAAGGCTATTTACCAGGGCAAAATGTTCCATTCGTCTACCGAGGACGTACCGGACGGCGAGCAGCTTGGAATCATTCTTGATTTGACAAATTTCTATGCTGAGCAGGGTGGACAGGAGAATGACACGGGTAGGATTGTTATTGATGGGCAAGCCGAGCTTGAAGTTGGTGATGTCCAGCTTTATGCTGGATACGTCCTTCATACTGGGTTCATGAAATATGGTTCTTTCTCCGTGGGAGATAGCGTCATCTGCGAATACGACGAACTACGCCGGTGGCCTATTAGGAACAACCACACAGGGACGCATATTCTCAATTTTGCACTCAGGACAGTCCTAGGGGACAGCGTGGAACAAAAAGGATCTCTAGTTGCAGCCGAAAAGCTGAGGTTCGACTTTTCTCATAAGTCGGCCATCTCTGATAAGGACTTGGCCAGAATCGAAGAAATCTCAACCGAATACATTCGCCAGAACTGCGCTGTCTACTCTCAGGAACTTCCTCTTGCAACAGCTCGAGAAATCTCCGGCGTCCGAGCTGTTTTTGGAGAGACATATCCAGACCCAGTTCGCGTCGTCTCAGTCGGTGTGGAATTGAGTGAAATACTGCAAAATGTGAAGGACCCTCGCTGGAAGGAGGTTAGCATAGAGTTCTGTGGTGGCACCCATGTGCAGAAGACAGGGGACATTAAGGATCTTATCATATTGGAAGAGGGCGGTATTGCCAAGGGCATTCGCAGAATCATTGCTGTTACTGGAGAAGAAGCTCACGAAGTGCAGCGTTTGGCAGCAGAGTTTCAGAAACGCCTCGATCGTTTAGAAGCAATGCCTTTGGCCCCAGAGAAAGAAAAAGAAGCAAAGCAGATCCAGGCCGAACTCAACCAACTCTCAATCTCTGCTGTTCAGAAATCCAGTTTCCGGGAACGTTTTGCGCGTATCAATAAGGAAGTTATCGACGGTCAGAAAGCGCAACAAAAACATGAATCGAAAGTTGCCCTCGAGACTATTACCAACTATTTTCAAGTCCCGGAGCATCAAGACAGGCCTTGGCTTGTTACTAGGCTTCCAATCTCCGCAAACTCGAAAGCAATTAGTGAATGTCTGAATTATGTGAAATCCAAGTTGCCCGAGAAGTCGGTATATATTCTGGCTGCAAGTTCCGAGCAGGGTCGTGTTGCCCACGGCTGCTATGTCTCCAAGGTAAGTTTTATCGCCCTCTGTCCATTCTATTGTATCACAATCATACTAACTGGCACCTACCTTTCGAATAGACATCCAGCGAACAAGGTGCTTCCGCCAGCGAGTGGGCGGCTATTGTTTCGGGCGCAGTCGGAGGAAAGGCCGGGGGGAAGGGGCTTACCTCAGTTGGCAATGGGGTAAACCCTGATAAAGTTGACGAAGCTGTCAACCTGGCTTCTGAATACCTCGCCAGGTTTAAGCTGTAGGTTGTTGCTTATGCCGAGACTGACCTTTTCCATGTTGTAATGCCTGGTACTTAGTGATAGTGAGTTTTACGAAAGCTTAGATGCCATTTATTTGTACCAAAAGTTCATGCCATATGCTCCTTGCTTTTGTATCATACACAAAGCCAAATCATTCCTATTATTGGAGTTTGCTTATGGAATACTATCATCAAATGTCCATCCATCACATCTCTCCACATTGGATAATCGAAACATCTTGGTTGGGCTTATCCCTTGTCGTCCTAGTGTTCTCAATCATTCGAACGACGTCCATTCCCTCGAGGACTTTGCCAAAAACGACGTGCTTCCCATTCAAAAATGGAGTTGAGGTGGTTGTTATAAAGAATTGACACCCATTGGTGTTCGGGCCAGAATTCTAGGTAATTTGGTTACACATTGTACATTTTAGTAACCTCTAAAAAAGAATCTTGCACTTACTGCCATACTAAGCAAGCCAGCATGGTCATGCTTTAAGGTGAAGTTTTCGTCTGAGAACCTTGGAGTACCATAAATGGTACAGGATCCCGTCCCATCCCCATTGACAAAATCACCACCTTGAATCATGAAGTCCTTGATCTTTGCAAAGGGTCAGCTTCTTCTTAAGACACACGACCTAGCGTCCCCATTTGATAATACATACTACTCGATGGAATTTGCTGTTTTTGTAGCCCTGTGGCCGTCCCTGGGCATTTTTACTTTCACCCGTACAGAACTGACGGAAATTCTCCGCTGTTCGGGGCGTGATATTGGCAAATAGTTCCATTTTTATACGACCTAGAGGCTCCCCTGTGATAAGGATAACTCAGCTACTATTTCTCTGGAGTTAAAACTCCTCGAAACCGCCATATTTCTGTACCAGGCAATAGTCGCACCGTACAGGTGGGTCGGTAGATTGGAGTACCTCCCTGATCTTTAACGATTGATGTATTTCATCACTTGGATTTGCATTGTATAATGAAATAGATGGGAAAGAATTACACCAGCCTGATGTACATACCTCCTAATGCTATATCAAAGAAAACCACTGGGTTGACATTTGCTTGTGAGCTTGAAGATGCGCTGTCCATCTTGCTCGGTTATCTTTCCTCGTGTTGTCGCTGCTAGAATGGTGCTTGTTTTGCCTGATCTTGCTTGAATAGTCGAAATCGGCTCGGTAGCTACTTTAGTGAGCTTTGATGGGCATGATTAAGCCTCCCGAAATCCGGCTTGTTTATTTGCTCTGCTTGTCTCCAGCCTTTTAAAACTCGCTTACAGTTATTACGTACTCCGTACTAGCAGGGATCCCCACTCCGCTATCTAGTAGGTACTAGGTATACTGCGCCTGACTAGGCAGGTATATGCCATGCTCTGTATAAAAGTCTTTACCTGTAGGATAGTATTTATATTGCGCCCATGAAATTGAGTTTCACTACAATGAATCTTGAATGCGTTTCTCTTTTTGGTATTGCATAGACACCACAAAACGCCCAACACTCTTGGCTGCTGGCTATAACGTGCTGTAGTAGGTTCCGTAACGGATCGTCCGCCCCGTGACTTGGACATCCCAGCCGTAGGTGTCTGTTGGTAAACTCCGGGGGGTCCTGATCTTCACCCCTCTCCTATGAATCTGAGATTGACCACCATCGGCTTCTGCACCATATTTGGAGCTTTGAAAGCTCTCGCTATAGTGGCTCCTGTTCTTAGTGATGAACTGTCCGTGGCGTCCCTTTACGTCTGTCTGGAGTTGGAGCCTTCATCTGGATGAACCGAACTGCTATCGTCGATCAAACCCAGAGAAACAACATATTCTCTAGGAGTGTGTTTGTGCCCTCATCAAGTTGATAAGCCTGTGCTCAGTGCTTCGTTTTCCATCCGTTCCCCAACTCCTGATCGGCTTGCCTTCGCCGATTTGAATCCATCGAAGTGGACGTTGTCCACTCTGCCGTTGTCGCATTCTTCCGTCGACATGTCTCCAACAACCACAGGCTCTCCTTCTAGTACCACTAGTCCGGATCATAATGGAAACAACAGCAGCTCAAGCCCAACCAGCTCACCACTCCTTTTCTTTGTCGCCCTTGGATTTGGTGTTGTCTTCACCAATCTATGGTATGTTCAAGTCGGTATCACTAGCCGCTAGCATGTATTTATGCGCATCTGACATTGGCATATTAGGATCATCGTGGGGGTAAAGTATTGTTTTCGGTATAACCAACGAAATCGGCAATTACGCGGTCAGGAGACAGGCGAGCCCATAGATCTAGTGACGATGCCTCGAACACACCGAAGACGCAGAGAAAAGAAGCTGATGAGCATGGATGACGTTAACGAGAGATTTCCACTCATCAAGTATAAAGCTTGGAGGTCATCACGTGAGAATAAAGGTCTCTCTACGACAGGCAGGGTCTCAGCACCGAATAGCAGGCCATCAAGTTTGAAAAGTGACAGCTACGTACTATCTGCCTGTCTTGGTGCGCCTTCGTCCATGATAGCGTCGCCGCTCAAAGGCCACCAGCGGGTTGACTCCACTACGTCAAATGTTTCTGTACCGCCTGAACACCTAGACACAACGCCACCGCAGTCCGAAGAGAAGAGTCTAGGGAATTTCGAACCTGATCATGCAGTCTCAGGAGTAAACGACAACGCGGATCATATAGCCGGAGACCAGCTCCGTAACCACGTGCTCGACCATACCATCGTAGAGGAAGTTGGAGACCTTGACCACCATATCCGCACGGCAGTACCTGCCGATCTTCTCACGGATCCAGGTGATACTTGCGCTATTTGTCTCGATACAATTGAGGATGAAGATGATATACGAGGGCTTACGTGTGGGCATGCTTTTCATGCCTCCTGTGTTGATCCATGGTTGACAAGCCGACGAGCTTGTTGTCCCCTATGCAAGGCAGACTACTATGTCCCGAAACCTCGTGTGGAAAATTCTGAATCACTCCCTAGCTCAGAACGTCCTGGTCGACGTGGCATGACACGAGTGACAACTCCAAGCCCGCCACAAGCTGTCTTCATAGGTGGCAGAGTGAATCTTCTACGGTCTGCATCAGTCTTCTCGGAGCGGCGCGTGCAGCGAGAGTCCCCAACCAGCAGAGTGGGATTCTCTCGGTTGCGCGTTTGGGGGGCAACTCATTCCGAAAATCAGCCTACCTCTACTGTGGCTGATACGCCATCTGAACAGTCTAATGACAGGGCTCGGAGGCTAGGGCTGTTCTCCGTCCGCCCATTTGATCTGAACTTTGGGTACCGTGGATACCGTTCCTCAAGAAGGGATGATAGTCGAACCCTTGGCCAGCTTGAAGCCGGGTCTCCTATTTGATCTTTTTTCTCTTTGATTGTTGGAGATAGCTGACTGGTTTGTTTCAAGTCTCCATCTATTATGCCTCTCGACATCTGGAATGCCGGCAGGGGTACCATCATCATTGTCCTTGGGCAGCGTGCAAGACACGCCCGCCACTTTGTACAGTACCTTGATGCATTCAACTTTTCAGCCATTCTCCCAGCCGTCCTTACCTGGCTGAGAGAATATGAGTTTCCCTCCTACTGTAATTCACTAAACTCTTGGAATTTTGGATGTAGTTTATGGCGTTTGTGGCAAATATTCGGATCTATGTCAGACGCCAATATGGTGCCCATAATTTGCCTTTTAGCGGGGAATGCATACGATAATATACTATCGAGTCTTTTGTGCGTCACATCTTTTGCATATTCAGAAATAAGCCATGATTGCCACTGTAGCTTCATCTGTTGGATTTCGTGGTTGCAATTTGTCAGCCTGGTTGTGACTCCGGAGATACTCCGCTGCTGCATCTTTCGGGCTACGTGTATGCTGTAGTTTAACAATTTCATATGGTATGGACCAATTCGACAAATAATTTTCGAGATAATGAAATTGTAAAGCAGTGGATGCCATGGCATTCAAAGTAGAATAGCTCCTTGTTGTTCACCTTTGCAGTCAACTTTAGCCGAGCTGACTTGGATGTTTCTGCCGTATCATGAAATTGCAGCCCTTGATTTCTCCTGTGAGATTCTTTTACTGTTTAAAGGAGAGTGGCTGTGACATGTTTACTTTCCCGTGGAAGCGCATCAAAGCCGTCAAACAAGTTCTTCAGTGACATCAAGTCATTTGCAGGCGTCTCATCAGACCATAACCAGTATCAGACCAAAATTCGGGAACCAAACCAGTACTAAATATTACCCCTAGCACAATCCGAGGCACGGCCGCTGTTCCATGTCTCCCAGCCATCGCTTCCACTAAACTTCCTTGATCAGGAAGGCTTCGATTAAAAAGGGGAGGCACTGCAGCCACACCAGCGTCCGCTGCAACCACACTTTGATATGAGACAAATCCAGCTAGATGATGATTGAGATTCTGCAAGTAGCTCACAGTCAGCCATAAGTATCATTCACATCTGACATGGTTTTCCATATCATATGGAATATGGATTTACTTGAGATGCTCCGATGTCTTGACCCGCGGGAAGTCCGCAGCTCCAAGGCATTCCGAGTCACCTTAGTTTAGCACCACATAACACATTCCTAAAAGCATGTAGTTAAAGACATCCAATAACTTCTTCAAGCAATTCTAAAAGGCTTCAACCAAGCACCCTATAGGGCTCCGTCAAGCACAATTTAAAAAGCTTAACCAAATGCTTTTGAAGGTTTTAACCAAGTGTCTCAAAGAGCTTAGTCAAACATTCAAAAATATAACATAATCAACGGTTGGGCGGCCCACACAGTTGGGCGGCCCACCCCATCAAAAACACCACCTCGAATTCCTACCTGAAGCTATTCAACCACTACAGATGCCACTAAAAACACCTATCTTATCAAAAGCGCAGGTGGAACAGGAAGGCAGGATCTTTCTAACTATTAAGACTATTCAGAAAGACTAAATCACCAGTATTTATAAGGCAGTATATGTTTATAATATTATTTAAACCACCCTCCGCGCTCGACTATCTAAATATGATTTTACTAGAGATATAGTCTATATATGTTAAAAATTATTAAAAAATAAAGAAGATTTACTTATTAAATGGATTTTATTTTTAAATAAGTAAGGTACAAGTCCCCGGCTGCTTAAAATTAGAAATATAACTAATCTGATCTTATTTAAACAAGATTATATAATTTCTGAAGAAATAAATATTAATTAGGCCTATAGCTTTATTAAATATTACAAGACTCTTCAAACCCGCTATACTAAATAATACAATTATTAAAAAGCTTAAATAAAAAATTCTGAGATTATAAAAGACTGGTTTAATCAGATTTAAAAAGTTATACAAGAGTACAAGATCTTATCAGATAATATCTATAATTTTAATAAAATAGAGTTTATTATAGAAATAATTGCTACAGTTAAAGTAGTAATTAATTTTTAAAAAACTGGCCGGCTGTCTTTAATTTAACCAGAGAATTGGAAATAAGTTACTTTAATTAAGTATATTTAATTTAATAAAGTAGTTCTATCCTTGATTTTAATCTTTAAAGATAAAATATATTTTAAGATCTAATATAAAGATCGATCTGTTCCCTCTATCTGGAAGATTGAAATCAGTAATAACAGTTAGATTACTGATATAATTAATCTTTAATAGTTTTAAAAGTACTTTATTCTATAAATTGAAGATAAATAGTGGGTAAGTACAGTCTCCTAGTGCTTGACAGCTATAACAGTTATTTAATTTTTAAATTTAATTAAACCTGTACTGAAAATAATATTATTCTTATTTATATATCTATGTATTTATCTTATCTACTTTAATCTTTAAATATTAATTATTTTAATGTGTTTAAATATATGTACAGAAATATAATTTAAAAGCAGGCACAATACAGCTGTGATTATATTAATAAACTTAACTTTCTAGAAGTTTATTTTAAAGCACACTAACAGTCTTTAATAAAGTTAAATATTATTAGCAGATTTAAAGTAACAGGTCTTATTTTTTTAAATTTTAAGTAAGTACTTTTTCAGTTTAATATTCATTTTAAAATATTATTTATTTCAGATAGTCAGTTAAGTGACTCAGTACTTTAAATACTATATAATATAAGATATTTTTTAAAGTATCAGAATACAGTAGAACAGTTATTTCAGAAACAGTAAGTAAGTCTAACTTTACTTACTTATTTTATACTATATCAACTTCTTAAAGAGTATAAACTAGCAATAATAAACTTGATTATATTAATTAAGAAAAATAAGAAACTATATAATAACTATACAAAGCAGTTATAAAAGAGGAAGCATTTAAGAAAGTAAATAATTTATATAGAAGATATTACTGTTAAGAAGACTTAGAATATAATCTAATAAGAACAGAAGATGTAAAATAATAAAGAAATTGAGATTGAATCTTAATCTTTATTTATGGAGACTTTTTCGCATGCGCCTCCACGCTGCAGTAATTGTTTTATTATTAATTACCGACGTACGCAGTGTTCAAAACCACCTAGTTTTTAATTATATAGTATTTTTATAAGTGTTTGTGTTGAATTAAAGGCTTCATTTTGAAGATATCGGGCGATTCGGGCAGGGGGGTGGGCCGCCCAACCGTTGATTACGTTAGTTAGTACTTGATTCAGACCTACAGTCTAAATATAGACTGGAGGCCCTAACCCTCTCCAGAAAACCCCATCCTTTCGAGACGAAGTGGTGAGTACGGGTACTAGTAGTAGTATAAACTGGAAACAAGTCATATTACAGGTAAAAGCAGTAGCCAATAGAAAGCTGAATTTGTGTATTTAATGGACCAATCAGAAGCCTTTTCGCTGCAAACTTAAGGCTCCATTGCCCAGGAGCTGACCTAGTGTTTCTCAGCGCTGCGCGCTTCAAAAATAACACAGTACTTGGTCACTGGCCCGCTGCTGCTGCTGAATGCTGTTGCCAAGAGTAAGGCAAGAGAATCGTTCCTCTGCAACTACGCTTGAGAATGTAAGACGAAGGCTTCCTCAAGTTCATGTTGGACAGCTCGACGTTGGTGTATTGGGAGGCTTGTTAGAACATCTGTTGGGACATCTCGATCTTCTACTCTAGTAGCTAAGTGCGATTAATCACTCTTAGTCTACTTGGTTGTTCTGAAAACCTATAAAGTAGGTATGATGGGTGACATCGCCATACTAGCTTCCTGCTCTACACCCCTTGATATGAAAATGGCCCTGCTTGAAGCATGCCATTGAGGGGTACATCCTGGAGACGAACACATAAACTTCAATTCATGTGCACCCACTGCCGTCATGGCTGACGCAGCTAAGGACCCCGGGCGAAACCTCATGCTACCTAGAAAGTATGCGATTATGGGGTAACTAGTAGTGACTGTTCTTAGTATAGTATCGTACAAACACACAGCTAGCTTGAATTGACGATTATAGAAATGATCTACCGCATCTGTAGGTTCGGATACTGGAAGATTCACTGGTTTACCAGGCCTGTCAACACGACGGGTTAGTAGGCAGTGCCAGAAGCCCAAGATATAAGGATGTGAGAATGTGAAGATGCAGTACTCCATATTGCCACATGCTAGGTAATCTACCAACGGCTGCACTACTAGTCACGGATCAGCAGACTTGGCAAGGCCGGCTTGGCTCACGTGCTGGCGTGACTCTCCCGCGGGATGCATCTTGGCTGTTATACCATCGTACTGGTAGGTAAGTAGCTTTGGCCTCACTGATCTTGTATATCCTTTCATTATTGCCTCATAATTGATTTTAGGACTCTCAGGTGCCGGCGGCTTACAGCAATCTTTTTTGTCCTTCAATCAGTCGCAGGAGCATCAACGAATCGGTCAATCAGCCTGTGTTGATTTTTAGTGCCAATCAATGAACTGAGATGTCTTGTTAATACCCAGCATCAGCTATATATTTTCAATGTATCGTGCTGCGCGACTACTTCGAAAACCCCAGATAACATTCCAGATCAGCCCACCATTACCTCGGGATTCGAATTACGCCCCTGTTCGCTATCTGCAGATCAAACGGCCCTGGGTCAGGTAGGCCACGTCAGATAGTAGCTTAAGTAATGTCATACTTTCTCCTACCCTGCTCACTATAAATACAGGAATGTTCTAGCTACAATTCTCTTCACCGGAGCTGCCCTTCATACATGGAGCTCGTTCGTCGTTTTGCGGTTTGATGAGACGCTCTACAATACCGATGGGTCCCCCGATAGTTTGCCGGGGGCCGATGCCCCGACCCCAGCTGGGAAATTTGACAGGGACCAGTATACCCCCACGGGCTCAGATGTTGATACGAAACCCCGTTTTATTGCATTTGGTTGGCCTCGGCTATGCGAAGGGAAATTTTATGCAGTGACAGATCCAGAGTGGCAGGCTTTTAAAGGAGTGGCCGCCGACCGTGATAAACTCCCTGGCCTGAAAGGTATTTCTTAGCAAGCAGATATCCAGTTACGAGGAGGTTAACTACTACATGTACAGATGAATTAGCATTGGTTGTTCTGGATGCTGCGTCCCAATCGAGTTTGCTTTCTCATATGCTGGGAGGTCCGCTCTCCGTCGCAGAATTTTGGCTAGAACATCGATTTCCATATCGTGCACCTCCTGTCTATTATCGATCTGGGTATGTATACTCCGATTAATTTGATGGCCGTGTCTCATTACCGCAGACTACAAATTTCTCAGGACGGCTTCTCCTGGGTTTTGAAGCCCATGTCCGCTGAAGATGGCGACCGTCTCCAAAGATGGACGAGGCCCCTATTTGTGGCGCATGCCATTAAGGATGCTTTTTCGGTCTTATTGAGCAGGCAGCTTTCTCGGTTCAGCACAAGCTCGGAGGAGCAGATAGTTGAATCGCCGATTTCCTTGCGTGACAACTCATTGTCATCGGGTTTACGAGGGCTGGATGGGTTAAATGACCTTCCTCAGTCTGTATCTCAGCCACCTCCACTCAGCTCCCAAAAAGGCGCTTCTTTGACCCGAAACGCCTCCCGGCTACACCCTTACATATCTACGCTGCAGGGGTTGCCTCTGCCGAACCTTGGTTCCGGTTCTGATTTACGTATGGCTCTGTTGGCATTCAAATGGCGACTGAATTACTGCTGGGCTCGCAGTATGCACAGTTCTCGTCGTGGCGTCATGTATATTTCTGGCCCTGTTGGAATCAGAGGCCCCAATGGAATCTGCAGAGTCGAGGTGAAGGGAGAATACGATGTGATGACGTCTCAATGGACTGCTGTCTCGATGGATATCAGGGATCTCAACCTATACAATCAAAGAGCCCTTGGGCCTCGTTAGTAAAGCCCGTGTACTTTGGCTGTAAACTTGCCCATGATGTATAGATCACCTGTTGTCCGATCATTTCCTTGCCATTCATGCCAAATGGTCCTTATCGCTGCTTTATTCGATGAACACTGAAGGGGAAAGCCAATGTCTAGTTCAGGGTTATGATGGCATTCAACAGCCTTCTGGTCAATTGTATATGCGACCTCTCAACTCACCACCCAAATTTGCCAGACACATATATCAAAAGTAACAAGGCAGGCTAGTCAATATATCTATGGGATGTCGCATTTATGGTAATATTTTTTTTGGTTTATAGATTAAGCATAGATGCAGCTGAAAACCCATATTATTACACACCAGCCTCAGATTACATCAGCTTGCTCACACCATAACAACCCAAAACTATCGCTTCGGCAAATGGAGAGAGTACTACTCGGTAATCTAATTGATACTGGTTATGAAGTAGCCATTAATTTAAACGCCACCCAGACTTTGATGGTCGATGCTGAATAGGTAAACTAAAAGATAGAATGGATGACCGATGAAAACCATCCGGAGATTTATCATGTGATAACTGAATGCTAGAACTGGTATGTGAGAGGGTTAATCCGGGTAATCTGAGGAGTACTAGTTTATGTCGTAATCACCTGCATCCGCCGGTTAAACCTGGAAGAAGTGGTTACATTTGCACCTTGTTTGGACATCCTATTTATTCCATCTAAAGGGACAGCTTCCTTTTAGCCCTCCATCTTTCAAGAAAGACAACTTGATCTATAGTGCTCATGGCCCTCCAACCAAGATTCGCGGGACAGAAGTTGCTGGCTGTGGCTTTCCAGCAGCCGCAGCATACGCTTGAACTCTGTATGCTAAGTTAGAGCCTGACTTTCTTTACTCAATGACTGATACATTGTTGGTGTTTCAAGACCTTGACTATGTCTGCCCTGTTAGTATTTCTAGTACTCTGTTCTGTAAGGGTTCACTAAACCATCTACTTTAGTTCTCTGCGAAGCTGTTCAACACATTCTATACATCAGTGAAGCCAATTGTCATACAAAAATATCAACAAAAACTTCAGATCATCTTTCGCCAGCATATTCAGCCTTGGCACCCATCGTCGACTCTGACGCATGAAGCCGGCGCAGCTGTTCTGAAGATAGCCCCAGACAAATTCTGGCAATTCAGCGCTGCACTTTTCAATCATCAAGAAGAATTTTTTGATGTCAGTGTTGCCAATGAGACACGTAATAAAACATACCAGAGACTCGCAAAGATCGCTGCGACGGTTGGTGTGGATGAAGATGAGATGATCGATTTATTGAGAATCAGCGAAGCTATTGGTGATGGGCAGTTAAATTCCGGTAACAAGGTGACCAATGATATCAAACTGATGGTCAAGGTTCGTCACCGAGTAAGGTCGTTACATCATTGAAAACTAATCGGAGGATACAGTCGGATCGTGTTATTGGCGTTCATGTCTCCCCGACTGTATATTTCAATGTAAGGTGTCCCGTTATATACCCTAGGCGATTTGGTGCACTGATTCCACTGTTTAGGGCGTCGAAGAACCAAATATCAGCAGCAGCTTCACGGCCACACAATGGGAGCAATGGTTGGCCATGAATGTGGCTTAAGGCATTGTGCTAACAGGAATTTGTATGATAATAGGGGATAAAGAATCAAGTGCAGATGATAATTATGAGGCATTCTGTGGTAGGAAATGAGAATATCTCATTTCGAAACTTGAAACTTCCAGGAAGAAGCATTTGATTGCATAATTCAAACGGATTTTTTTGGCATGTGCGGCTCCTTGATCTGCGGCTGTTTGCTGTTTATCTTCGTCGTATTAATATGCCCAGAAGAAACCGGGGCAGGCTTAACCTCTGATTAAATTCCGCCCGACTATTTACTGCGATACTGGAGGCTGGTAATTCAGGGGGCGCCTATATGCATTTGTTAGCAGTTGAAGGAGGTAAAAAATACCCATTATACTTTATACTCACTTAAATAAAAGGATATGTGGTTCTGGTTCGTGCACTTCATAATGCTCCCAACCCAAGCTCTGATAATCAGGGTTAGATCTCTTGGACTTGCACGCCCGATTGAGGTTATACATACTTGCGTAATTCCAAGCGCTCGCCACTCATCCTCCCACAACAGCTTTAGCGTTCCTTTTGAGGTGTCAAAATAGTCGGGTGGGATTTTTTTCAACATGTTTTTGGGAAGTTGAACATGTCGGTATTCGAATTGATCGTCCGAGTATCTGATAATCGTAAGATCAAAGACCCCAAGGGATCCAGCTGATTCGCGACATACCTAGCTGAATAATGAATAGAATCAATAAATTCTTCGAGCCTCTCCCGTTCGGATTCTAGCAAAGGGCGGGGCTTTTTATTCCTTCTGCTCAGATCGATGTCCATCTGGAAAAGCGGGGGAAGCGGGGCGGAGACTATGGGGATCACTAAGGTCTGATCGCTGTCAGAAGGAAGCGTTATATTGATAGTTGGATGCTGCAAAACCTCAGATGAAAGATAGGCTGAGCTTGACAGAAGCCTGAGCAGACACTCACGAGTAGATAGTCCGTTGATTGCAGGCTGAGAAGCAAGCGCGTGGCTGGAGTTCAATTGCCAAAGAGACGCAAAACACCTTTATATTGACTATATTTAGCACCTTTCTTTGATTGACTTCTAGTGCAACAAAGGCGTGTATGCGTGAATTGGAGCAGACCTGCTTTAAACGTGTAGAGACTATTGAGATGTTCAAGTGACAATCCAGTTGGTTAGGATAATAGTGGAGTAGCTACCCGCTTTAGTGCCTAAGGTATCAACAATCATATCATAGAATAGGTACCATCTAAGACGAGTAGATACTATTAGAAGGTTCTTATGCTCTAATAGACCAATGGTGAGATCATTCCAATGATGCTGCATGTGACGGGGAGATTCTGAATAAAGGATATTTTTTGACTTTGCTTCCTTGTCCATGCATCTCCGACATTTTCGGGACGGCAGGGTGTTTTCATAGACTCGCTCTGCAATAACAATTGCCTGCTCCTGTATAAAATTCGCTTGTACGAAGTATGGATTGGGCCTTTGCGTCCCAGGAATAGAGGTGTAAGGTATCTAGGTAGGTATACACTATCTACTATGTTAATAGTCCGTAGTTGTAGATAGCCCTGGAGGGAGGCTTGTATGATTATATAAGGTGACTAGCAGCCAACCAGGGCTTTGCATTGAGTTTACCTCAGCCGAGGGCGCGCCAAAAAAGAGAACTTAAAATTGGATTGGAAGGGTGAAAAAATGGAAAGAGGAAAATGAAAATGGCAAAGTGGGTTCTTTTTTTTTCATCCAAATTTTAACCGCTCCCACCTCAACACCTGGGGCGAAATTTATTTAGTCTTCTCTTCCTCCACCGTTCGTCTTGCCTTCTGGCTTCGTTTCAATTTTTCCATCCCATACTTTTGAGACACATTTTTCTGTCAAAATGGCCGACGAAGTTTACGAAGGTGCCATCGGCATCGATCTTGGTAAGTTCTGTCCCTCACATCCCCTGCTGTCAACCATTACTGACGAAATAATGTAGGAACCACCTACTCCTGTGTGGCCAACTACGAGGGTACCAATGTAGAGATCAGTATGTTATTACCTGTGTGCTTTGAATACGCGTCCAGTCTACTTACAACGTCCAGTTGCCAACGAGCAGGGTAGCTACACTACCCCGTCCTTCGTTTCTTTCACCGACAAGGAACGCTTGATCGGCGAAGCCGCGAAGAACCAGGCCGCTATGAACCCGACGAACACCATCTTTGATATCAAGTAAGCCTAATTTGTGGCTGCGGCCTTTCGTCAGACTTGGAAAACGGCTTATAATCGAATCCAGGCGTCTCATCGGTCGGCGTTTTGAGGACCCCATCGTCAAGAAGGACGTTGAGTCATGGCCCTTCAAGGTCGTTGATCAGGGTGGAAACCCCGTCGTGGAAGTGGAATACCTCGGCGAAACCAAGACTTTCAGCCCCCAAGAGATCTCCTCTATGGTCTTGATGAAGGTACCAAAGCATACCCCTTTCTTTCTAGTTTGCATATTTATAATCTTCTCTAGATGAAAGAAGTTGCAGAGACCAAGCTGGGTAAGAAAGTCGAGAAGGCCGTCATCACCGTGCCTGCTTACTTCAACGACAACCAGCGCCAGGCCACCAAGGATGCTGGTGCCATTGCTGGTCTCAATGTGCTTCGTATCATTAACGAGCCAACTGCTGCTGCCATCGCCTATGGTCTTGGCTCTGGCAAGTCTGATAAGGAACGTAACGTTCTAATCTACGATCTTGGTGGTGGTACCTTCGATGTGTCCCTCCTCAACATTCAAGGAGGTGTCTTCACTGTCAAGGCTACTGCTGGAGACACTCATCTCGGTGGACAGGACTTTGATACCAACCTCTTGGACCACTTCAAGAAGGAGTTCCAACGCAAGACCGGCAAGGACCTTTCCGGTGACGCGAGAGCACTTCGCCGTTTGAGAACCGCCTGTGAGCGTGCTAAGCGCACATTGTCCAATGCAACTCAGACGACCGTTGAGATCGACTCTCTGTTCGATGGCGAGGACTTCAACTCTTCCGTTACTCGTGCCCGCTTCGAAGATCTTAACGCTAAGTCTTTCTCCGGTACCCTGGAGCCCGTTCAGCAGGTTCTTAAGGATTCTGGACTCGAAAAGAGCCAGGTCGATGAAATTGTTCTTGTCGGTGGTTCGACTCGTATCCCCCGCATTCAGAAGCTGCTCAGCGACTTCTTCGATGGCAAGAAGCTTGAGAAGGTGAGTAACATTCTTCCCCGTTAATCGAAGCGAAATTCGCTAAAACTCATGCAAGAGCATCAACCCCGACGAAGCTGTTGCCTACGGTGCCGCTGTGCAGGCTGGTATTCTGTCTGGAAAGGCTTCTTCGGCTGAGACCCAGGACCTTCTGCTGCTGGATGTTGTTCCTTTGTCTCTCGGTGTTGCCATGGAGGGTAACATCTTCGCTCCCGTTGTGGCCCGCGGTCAGACTGTCCCCACAATCAAGAAGCGCACTTTCACCACCGTTGTGGACAACCAGACGACTGTGCAGTTCCCCGTCTACCAGGGTGAGCGTACCAACTGCGCTGATAACACCTCCCTTGGCGAGTTCACCCTCGCCCCCATCCCTCCCATGAGGGCTGGAGAGGCTGCCCTTGAGGTCGTCTTCGAGGTCGATGTCAACGGTATCCTCAAGGTTACTGCAACTGAGAAGTCTTCTGGCCGTACTGCCAACATTACTATCTCCAATGCCGTTGGCAAGCTTTCCACGACTGAGATTGAGCAAATGATTGATGGTGAGTCCCATTCTTTAGTGTAGAACGCTTGTGGCTGACCTGCCACGTTCTTTTAGACGCCGCCAAGTTCAAGTCTAGCGATGAGGCTTTCACCAAGAAGTTCGAGTCCCGCCAACAGCTCGAGTCCTACATCTCGCGTGTGGAGGAAATCATCTCCGATCCCACCATGTCGTTGAAGCTTAAGCGTGGCAACAAGGAGAAGATCGAGTCCGCACTCAGCGATGCTATGGCCCAGCTTGAGGTTGAGGATTCTACCCCCGAAGACCTCAAGAAGAAGGAGCTTGCCCTCAAGAGACTCATTACCAAGGCCATGGCCACCCGGTAAACGAATTCCCGTCTGCTTATTATGGTTCTAGGTGCAGCATTGTAAAATTGCCGTTGCCTTCTCATTATCTCCTTTTGCAGTTTCTGTCGGATTTTGTGTAGAGTGGCCAATTCGCTCTCTTCACCTTGGATTGGAGACCTTTACGTCGTCTACGGAAACCTTTTTAGATGAGGCGTGTTTATTCATGACCGGATACAAAATTGCGAAAAGTAATTTATGAAATGTCTTTAGATGAACTTGTTTTGACATCCTAATGATCTTGATAAGCTGCCCATCGGGCGAATGTAGGGTACCCATAGTTAGACTGGATGCATCTCCATTAATTTAAACCTTGTGTACGGAATATTGTGGAGAAACCAATCAGGCTAATTTGTAGTTGGTCAGTTTTGATACCGACACCTTGTACCTATCGTGTGTGTACTCTCGCTAGCCAGTCAGGTGATGAACTGGTAGATATAGCGTAGCGCATCTCGTCCAGAGCTATGCAGCGTAATCGGGAAGCATTCGTAGCTCCCGGGGACTTTTTATTCCGCATTTATCCGTCCAACTTCTTCCAACTATCACCACGACGTCAATCGTGAGCAATACTGCATTCATATTGCTGCTGTCGCCTCCAAAGGTAACGCCATACAACACCATCGACCAAAAGGGAGCTCGAAGAACGCGGAGAACAAGAAATGCAGCGCCCTCCACCAGTTACCCGTATCCGTTGTTGGTCTGTACTCCCTGGTTTTCGTCCCATTCTTTTCTCTGATCATCAAATTCCGCGCGGGCCGCAGTACCGGCCACTAGCTCCTAATAAGCACAGAGGCTTTTCCACTTCACCTTTTTTATATAAGAAGAAGGAGAAGACGAGAGCTATCACTGGTACAGATTCCGGGAAGCTGTTGTCAAAAGCTGGAGTGACGTCCGAAGATCCTCATGACTTCTCACAGCTACATGATGGTATAGCAGCTGCCCTGTCTCGATTTAAAGACGAACTCTCCAAGTTGCGTGTGGGGGGACGGTTCAATACTGGATCGATCGAGAATCTCCGCGTACAGCTGAGCAAAGGTAGCAAAGAAACGGCGAGGTTGGGTGATTTAGCCCAAGTAGTTCCCAAGGGTGGACGGATGGTGACTATCTTAGCCTCTGAAGACGATGTGAGTTATTAATGCTCCCGTTTGCTCGGGCTGCTAAAGGGATCTTTGGTTCTGTATACGTTTCTGTTCTAACACAGAATGAATTGATAGCATGTGAAACCGATCACTTCATCAATCATTTCTTCCAATCTTTCTTTAAATCCTCAGCCCGATCCCCATAACGCTCTTCAGCTCAACATTACGATCCCTCCACCCACTAAAGAGTCCCGGGACCAGATGATCACTGTTGCGAAGGCGGCAATGGAAAAGGCAGCAGGTGCCGTTCGTGACTCACGGGGTGCCGTTCATAAACGGCTTCAGGACTTGCAGAAAAAGAAGATTGCTAGACCGGATGATGTTCGGAAAGCGCAGGAACAGATGGAGAAGCATACAGAAAAAGGACAAAAGGACGTGAAGGAATTGTTTGAGGCTACAAGGAAGGCCATGGAACGGGCGTAGTGAAGGGAGCAGGTTGCCGAATTTTGTAACATAGAGCATACTTTGAGTGATGTATCAATGTCATGGACATGAATTCTGTACATGAAACTAACCGGCAGATCCATGCGGACTATTGACCAGGAATATGGGAGAAGATCAAGAGCAACTAGAAATGAAAGAGGGAAACCATGAAAAATGCAAGATTAAAGGTACACAAACACAGTAGGATTTGGGATACCCGAGTTTCAAGTGCGTTTCGTAGGACGACTCGATGCTAAAAGCGAATCCAACTTCGCAATGAACGCAGAGCTCTTCCCAACCGTCTGATACGTCGCATTGTTTCGGAGGCTTTGCGAAACTTGGTCAAAAACTGACAACTTGTCCTCCTGTTTGGCTTCTGACTTGGGATAAATGCCCTTGACAAGCAACCCAATAAGTGTATTCTGGTCCTTTGTGTTGATTGGTCTGAAGGTGATATGATTTGGATCTACAAGATCGCCTCTCTGTTGAGACAGCTTGTCCGCATGTTCTTGGGAGAGCTTGTTCGCCTCAGAGATCGCCACGGACTTTTCTTGTTCACTGGAAAAGCGGACATATTTCCCCTGGTATAACCGCCTACCCAGCTCATATGGTGGTACATAACCATTGGCATAGCGGTCGCTGAATAACGACAACTTTTCGACGACGCCGGCGGTATGGGCACGGACGTCGGAAGGAAACGAAGGCCACGTCTCTCTCAACGACGACAGCGAAACCGAGTCGGGATTGTATCGGATAAGCTTGGGTTGTGCTTGCTCCGTGATTTCTCGGTACACGGAGTTGATCGCGGCTTCATGGGATAATTCCTCAGATTCACCCCCGGGTTCCTGTGAGCGTCGAGAGCCGCCCTGCCTCCTGTCTTTGGATGCAACCCTTGTCTTCGTAACCCTTCTGGTGCTTCGAGTGAGTGCTGGTCCACCCCCGTTCCGAGGTGTTCGAGCTCTGGGGCCTTTGAGAATATTAGCTGGTTGGCCAGCAGCTCGAGACGCGGCGAGAGATCTCGCATCAACTATCCGTCGAGGGCGAGGTCGATCGATATTGGCGTTTCTAAAGTTCAAATTCGCTGGGGGAATATTGTCTCTTCTTGTTCCACGGGTGGCTATAGCGATCAGTGACTGGTAATTGGAAATAGACAAACACAGCAAGATAGGTGAACATAGTTCGAAGGCAGAGACTCGGCAAAGAAAAAAGATAGATAGAAAGAGACATGCCCTGCGTAAATGGAAAAGGGAGACTAAGATGTAGCACTTACAATGCTCACTCGTGTTGTCTTTCGCCTGGATTTTAGTAGCCGAAAACCGGCGAATGAGAGATAGAGACCCCTCTACTGCCCTCAGACGCTCGCGGCGTAAGAGCATGGTCCAATGTTGGAGCATCTTTGTTGGTTGAGGATCCAAGGGTTTGGTTAAGACTCAGGCTAAAATTGTTCGTCACTACCAAATACTGCAGGATCACGTGGTGTCCACCAACTTGGTGTAGCCGCCGTCCGGTCATGAACATTGAATAGTCATATTCCTGTCATAATACTCAGCTAGCTGCTTTCACACCAACTACCATTCTTATACTTTGATATTAGGGGAAGGAAAATGCTGCGCCGCAAACCAACTGCCATAGCCATAACTTCCGAGGATCTTGCTGCCTTTGAAGAAGCACGACACCGCAAACTCTCGAAGGAAAATTTTACCCAGGGCCAGGCCAGCATTGGCTCCCATGTCGATCTTGATCCCAGCGACGAGCTAAAACCATTGCCAGGGGATAAGGCGAAGATCGTTCGTTCACGTGAAGAGCGAATCGGCATCAATCGACGCCCTTGAAATATAAAGCCCCCGTCCCGGGCCTTTTCGATATATCAATCTACAGGATGTCTTGAAGCTCTGTCCTAGTCTTTGCCGACCTTTTTTTTGCAGCAATCGCCTTGATTACCGAAGTCAACCGAGTGCCTCTTGGCCTAGATAGGAATGGATTTGAATATTTCCGTATCGTGGGCTATCGTTACATATTTCACAACACCACCTTCATAGTAATGGCCCATGCGCGATGGTGTTCAACTTTGGAACGATTTGCTTGAATTGGCTTTAATACACCAAAGACAATGAATGATTCAGCCATCTGTCGTAGCAAAGTCATCTCGTATTGTGAGCCACGCGCCGTTGCCTCCACACTAGGGTGCGGGAGGCAGAGTGTCAGGACCTGATCTTAGTGCGTTTTAAGATGTGATCCTACAAGGGTACGACGAGTTACCAACTCGGCCATCTGGCAAAAGACTAGAATTCTAAGCTCAGTAGCTTAGAACGCGCATCACTTATAAGCTTACTTAGGTACTATGAACCACTGCACTTAGTCATGTGAGGGTGAACAATCCTCACATATTCTATCCCGCCAAGGTATATCCATCAGAAGTATTATTATTACTGTTACAGAACGAATAGATTGTTCTAATTCAAACATGACTATGAACAAGAATAAACAATTGAATCGCTATTTCTGAGGGTTCGTACGATGGATGTTTGTGTGATGGCCTGCTGCCAGTGTAGTGCTAGTGCTGATGGATGCCCGAGGCTGAGGAAAGTCCGAGGGCCTTGGTTTCGTAACAAGTACATAGAGGCTGACTATGCAGCTGACTTGTATAACCCAATGAATAATGAGAATACAGA
The DNA here is from genome assembly GCA_001990825.1 of Aspergillus carbonarius ITEM 5010. Lineage (NCBI taxonomy): Eukaryota > Fungi > Ascomycota > Eurotiomycetes > Eurotiales > Aspergillaceae > Aspergillus > Aspergillus carbonarius. Next base: position 24,793 of record KV907498.1, read on the forward strand.
AAGAAGTTGAGACGGCGATGCCTCCTTTTACATTATAGAGCTCTTGTGATCATTGATGATTTGGTGATACCATGATGTGTCTGAATGAGAGACTTCTATCGCCACTCCAAATAAGCACGAAGCTTTTGAACATTGAATATCACTCATTTGTATGTGGTATAGTTTGTACGTAGAATATTATATCTTTCGGCACAATAATATAACCAGCATTCCTATAGGAACAGGCTACTATGAAGAAATGCGAAAGTAGCAAATGGCACTACCCACATAACCGCCGATCGCCGCACAAGCACTCCAGCATCTCACGCTTCTGACCATATAGATATAAATCTCCTCTTTAACGCTGACGTTTCGAAGTACTTTCTGTTCCCATATCAACGGAATAATTCCATCGCCGTTTGAGACCGTTTGGATCATATACACTGGCAACACTCTGTTGCCAGTCCCGTGCTGTGAACAGAACTTGCTGCCCAGTGAACTGAGAGTGTGGCACGGGAGTCGGCGCAACCGAAGCAACTTTAGATTGCTGTTCATACGGTACGGGGAAGTGCTCGGGTAAAGAAGATTGGACTGCTTGAGAACTATTGCTCAAGGCCATCGGGGGTGAATTCGTGGTCACAGTGGGTGTACCAATAGAAAATGCCATATCCCACTGACTAGAGGTTATTAGTATCAACAGAGTCTCTTTGGGTAAAAGGGGGGCTTTTTTGGGCTCTGTTCCTTACTTGATGATGCGAGTAGGATCCCAACTATTCTCGTCAACCAACGGTGTATTTATCGCATGGGTGGACATTGAATGAGACGGAATCAATCCCAATGGTTGGTGCTGAGAGTCGGTCTTTGAGTCTTCAGTACCGGCTGATATTGGAGGGGTTACTGGATAAGCTGTATAACCCACTCTACTTTGAACGCTGGATACTTGGTTTATTTGAGGCCCGTAATGCGAATCTAGTGGCGGACTCGGGTGGTACGACTCGGAAGGACTCCCGTAGGGGAATGTCGGCTTTAGTTCAAAAGGCTGATTCACATCGGCGGAGAATGCAAACCGTAAAGAATCGATCTGCGCTTGCAATTCTGGCATAGGCCAAGCAGAGGAACATCGCTCGAGGATACGCATGTGTCGCGTAAAGTATTCCCGTGCATCTGTGTGGAAATTTGGATCCGGAGATGTTATGGCTACCTGTTGTAGTGTTAGCTGCTCCCTAGATCTTTGAACAGGCAGTGAAGACTCACAAGGTGCAGCATTGTACATGTCAAAATGGTGTAAATTGTAAAATTTATGCCCCTTTGCATAAAAAGCAGGCCACACAGTCCAAATCGATTCAAAATGGCTTCCTGAAGCCTACACAAATATTTTGCAGAGGAGTAGCATAGTGCCATATGCATTTTCCAACCGCCCCCTGCCGCAAAAGTCTTGGAAGCAACCAACTGTGGGCGATGTAATAAGATGATTCCAAGATGACAATGCGAATGCATGTTTCCAACAAAGTGTGACGGTATCCATGGTGGTGACCCATCTGGAGGGTAGTTGACTTGAAGATCTGAGGGTAGGTTTTGGAGCCAATCGGTAAAAAGAGGGTTCTTTTCCACGAATTTAGGATTGGCCCCCCAATCCTTTTGCTTCTTTATCTTATGATATATGTCGGCGATGATACGAATGTGGCGCGCGTTTCGGACGAAGTATGCATACTGTCTTGACCGATCCAATTCAAATTGATCAAGGCCTCTGATATACAACGTTGGACTCATATTTACTGTTTCAGGGTCCACACCGTAGTCCGAGCGACCTGCAAACCATCAGCGAACATCAGCCTACGAGGAACAGATGACGTACCCTGGGGCGCCCCAATCATAACTTCAACAACTAGGAGGGCCTGCCAGACCCTTGTCTGCACCAAGCATTCCACTGGATTCAGGTCGCAAGGCTTGTCTTCCGTGTGAAGATTGTTATGCTCGTGGATATCCAAGTCTTTCGCCATAGATATGATTGTTTTGACAGTTTGCCAAGAACGGTAATAATAACCCTTTTTGGGGCGTGACTCTCGAGCCTTCAATAGCAGAAGCAGAGCTTGTATCGTACTCAGGCGAGGTTCATCCATGAAACTAGATTCGTGCCCTGATAAGATTATTCTGCAATCAGCATACGACATGGTGTGCATGCGACTTTGGAATTAGGTTGCCGCCTTACTGTTTGCTAATGCGAGCCACTGTGCTCCTTGAGCTGGATCGTCCGACAGTCTCCCTGCGCACGCGAATAGTGACTCCAGCAGAAGCGGAGAGATTGAACTTCGTTCATGTTGCCATTGATAGTATAAGTGAGATCGATGGATGACAGGGACGTAAGGATGTATATCATCAAAGTATATCTTGAAGTAGTTCATGACCTCATCATCAGATGGCATAAGTTCAGGCGGAATGCGTATTGTGGAGCCAGCTCCAGTGCTGAGAGGTGGCAACCTTTCGTCTATTTCGTCTTGAGTCGGAATTTCCGGTTCCACTCTCTCTCTTCTCTGCTGCCTGATATAAGGCGCTATAATCACGTCAGTAAATTGCGACTCGAGTCAGGTATTAGGGACTAGAATGTCTTACCGATACCTGTCTCATCTATTTTGAGCTCTCCTAAGACCTCGCTGAGATTCTCAGCAGTGGATTGATCGTGTTCATTATATAGATCATTTTCCGCGGTTCCCAGAGACTGAGTTTGGTCGCTGGGAAACATCTGTGGTTGCTGATACTGATGAGACACGGGAACCTGGGACGATCGTATGTCATAAACATTGGGTTGGCTGGAAGTAGAATGCGCAAATTGGGGATATATTCCTATGCCGTCATTATATGGATGTATGTTACCAATCGTAGGCTGACCACTATCTCGAAAAGATTGAGAGGTAAATGAAGACAGTGTAGGTTCTGATGCGGTAGATACGCTTATAGAGCTGGTAGTGTTGGCCTCGACGCTTTCTGCTGCTGAATACTCGCCATCATGTCCGATTGTAGGGGGGACGCATACTAATTTCAAGCGAGTGCATGCTGAACAGGGCCAGGTGTTTGTCGTAGCAGCGTCGCACTTGATCTTTCGCTTCCTGCATCCATTGCAAGCTCGCATAACTGGGAACAGCCGTCAAATCAGACTCAACGAAGAGAAGCCTGCTAGCAGCCAGACGTACCTTTAAGACGCTTATGCCTGTTGTGTTCATCGACGAAAACATAGTCTGCATCAAGAGCCGTTAACATGCCATTTATGATGACTGCTTCAGTATGGTGTCCGGAGTGCGTAACTCGGGCAAACAGTGAATCTAACATTAGGGAGGGGATTCAGCAGCTCTTACTTTTCTGGCCTTCCCTCGGGGGTCCTGTCGGAGGCGCAAACGAGAAGCCTTGCATTTTCGCGTAAAGACTGCAATAATGGATTTGAGACAGCTAGGGGAAATGGACCGGCAACTATGCAACAGATTCGAGATAGCTGGAAGAAGAAAGGTGAAGGAGAGGATCCGCAAGGCCTGCCTCGTGCGGATGAAATCAATATAAAATATATCCAGAACCTTCAACCGTTGTTCGAATCAGCTCGGACAGAAGCTAAGCGATGGTGCAGCTCCGGTGCCGCAACTGCAAATATATGTTCACACTCGCCCAGGCAAGGAAGGAAGAGGGACAATAGAGGTAGTGGACTGCGAGCGAGAGCGCGATTGTGAGAGAAAATATCGTCGCACTTGTAAGATAAAAGGCTATCCGGCAGCAATGGATGTGTTGCAGTTTCTGTACTGTAGTCTCCTGGCACCGATATGGACAATCGACTGAGCCACAGATGCCTGTGAAAGCAGAGTGACTAGAAGGTAACAAGATTCTAGGAGCTGGGGCCCTTCGTGTGACGCATTCACAAACCGTAGGCTTCAACTAGGTTGGGACTGAGAACAATTTCATGGATCGGTGACAAGTGAGACTCAGATCTCAGTAAAAGTGTAGTTGATAAAAAGCTGTGATCATGGAATGCAACTCGTCAGTTATTGTTGACAACCCGATGTTGTATAGGGAAGATAGAAAAAGACAGAACGACAGTGACACATTGGGTTAGAGACATAGAACAGAATGGCATCAAGTACGCAGTGATTGAGAGTAACCAGAGCATGACTTTCAGCATATGTAGAATATTCATAGGCGGCCAACAAGAAGGCATGACGTTGGAAGGGCATGATAAGAGATTGGCACCATGTGAGGGGGCGGTGGAAGGTGCTAATGATATATACCTAGTAATCAGGAATGAATTATTTCTCATCCAGTCTGCATCATAGTCCAGTAGCGTCAGTAGGTGAAACTCGCCATTGATAACTGAATATTAAGGAAGATGAACTGGATTGGCGCATCACACCCCGATGTGAAGGTCACCATCTGGATGGAGTGGGATTCGTATGCAGACAGCTGGAGGATAAGAAGCCGAGCTTGAAAGGATGACTAACTGCAAAAGCAGCAGAAGCTTGGGATAAAAGCACAATAGTGAAGAGACAAAACAATAATAGCACCAGGGAAAACAAAAGCCCACCGATGCAATCAATTGTTTCCCGTGTGGAAACAGGATCTCCGTACACTGGGGAGGTGCGGGAAACTGATGCCGTCTCCTTAGCTAAGTCATCAAACTCTTTGCCGCCTCATTCTCCTAGGCGAGTAGAGAGATACCAGACAGGGTGGTCAGTAGTGCGCGGAAACCCGGGCGATGGGTCAATAAATATAGAAGAGTGTCCGGAGACCTAACAACAGGGGAGATATTACACATTCAATTTCCTGAGGAGCAGAATGCGCGCGTGGTGGAAAGATAGGTAGGTATGGCGGCGTATGCACCACTTTCGAAGGATCGCCTCGGAACTTTTGGGAGGGGGGGGCGGGGGGGATATCCGCTGGGACTATCTATCACAGTCCCTAGTGGCGCCCAAAGTGAGTAGTAGTTAGCGTTTTCATGTACGCAGCACGACCTGGGCCTCATGTCCATCGGTTCAATACCCTTTCCCTTCCCTTCTCTTCGTCACGGGAGGGACGATCCCTAGTTAAAATCGGGCTCCCCAGAATTTTGATCTTCCTGGCCGGGAAGATAGTGCTCCGAACTACAGGTTGTGAATTACGACTATTGGTTTCCATATGGGATTTTCCTGCACCTGTTGTGCGATTAGGATCTAGTACTTGTTTGAGTAGACTAATGCGCAAAGTATACCCTTGAGGGTATGTAGTTCTAAGGTAATGTAACAATAGCCCCCTCTAAAGATGTTACATCCTGGATAATGGGATAAGTTTGTGAGAAAACTTCATGAATCATGAGTATCCATGGTTTGCCAAATCATTCCTACTCAAATCCTTCCATTCACTGCTCATAGCTACGGTTTTGTTAAATTTATTAGATACACCTGTTACTTGGTTGGGTAATTTTACCATAGATGGATAGTACATATTCCTGTGGGAATGGCGCCTTCGAACTACATGGCATGGCTTTTGACGGACTTCCTTTCATGGCATGTTTTAATGCTGACAAATTTGGGCTTACCGCACTGCAGAACTCCTTAAATGTTGGAAGAGTGGTACATTGTATGGAATGTTATATACTGCATACCGTAACATTCAAGGCAGTATTAGCTTGCAATACCAGGATCTTCACTTGTGATGTTGCTCAGACTTTACTCATGAAAAGCACGACACTTTGCCACAGCATCTCGTGTTGAAAGTCCGAATGCGACACCTTATAATCGGCTTTATTGGAAAAATGTTGTTCCACTTCCTTTCAGGGATAGATACCGCCTTCGTACTAGTAGATACATGAGCCGCTCGGGTTCATTTAACTCCCTTTCTTGCGTCAACTTGCTCCTCTTAAACCTTTGTGTATCTTTGTTGATAGGCCCTACTTAGTACGTGCCAGACAAAAAGAATGGAGTCCGCAATGCAGAATTCGAACCCTACTATTTTAAACGTTGCAGATCTTCCCACTCGACTGCGTCCTGCATCATCTCGCAAATCGGGCACTTACAGAGGCGGAATCCTTGCGTTAACGCTTTCCTCTCTAGTAGACCCCACTGACCTCGCTCTCAGCCCTTATGGATCCGAAGAGTCTGACGATGATATTGGCCTGATGGAAGAACCGATTGATGAACAGGAGGTTTACGGTAACCCGATCGACCACCCTGAACATTTGCTTTGGGAAATATCAGGGAGCTGGAGTGTCTGACGGTCTCCTAGATCTTGTGTCGACTATATCCGACCCGGAACACCCCATTTCGTTGGGAGCCTTGGCAGTTGTATCGCTTCCTGACATTTCCATTAGACCGACACTTCCGGAAGTACCGAGCTCACTTCTTCGAACGGTGACTGTCCTTATAACCCCGACGATAACTCATTGCAGTCTGGCCACAGTCATAGGCCTTGGTGTACGAGTTCGGCTTGAGCAATCGCTACCCCCGCGGTTCCGTGTGGACGTGCGGATCAAAGAAGGAACGCATAGTACAGCCGACGAAGTCAATAAACAATTAGCCGATAAAGAAAGAGTGGCTGCTGCACTAGAGAACGGGACACTAATGGGCGTTATTGCGAAGATGCTCGAGACGTGCCAATGATCCGACCAACACCATCATAATCCAAATACCATTCACATTTACCAGCCATTGGCGTTTGAACTATGTCGTATGAATACGCGAGTTCAATGATGACTTGATTGGATACTTGCGATAGTTACAGTCATATTGCCATGGCCACTTACGGCGCTTGATGCTGTTTCTTTCTTGATTTCAACCAAAAATAAAAAAGATAAAAAAGGCTCATGAGTCCAAGACGCCGCTCTCCTTCAGGCCCTTCCAAAGCTCCGGTTCCAGGAACTTGCTCACGGTGACATCCTCAGCTAGGCCTTTACGTCTCCTGGTTTTCAAAACAAAATCTCGGGCTGTGGCCATTGCCGGCGCCATTTCTAAGGGCTTTACCTTGACGTCACGGTCCAGTGGATCCCCCGGAACGACGCTCCATTTATCGAAGACAAGGCTAACAGCGGCTTGACCCTGGGTATGAATTCGGAGATCCGTTTCGAATCCGAACGAGTCTATCACGGGAATCAAACCACGGACGGAATAAAGTGGTGTACCGGCTATCGGCCCATCTGAGAGTACATGACCTCTTCTGCGCGAAAGGACTGTGTACACAGATGCGACAGCGTCCGCCGGCCCTGTCATCGTGCAGGAGTATATGGGTTCCATCAGGCGAGGGGAGGCCATGAGGAAAGAGGAGTAAATTGCTCGCCGAGCCGTGGGAATGATCTGACCACCGCCTCTGTAGATGGCTTGGTCGGCGAGAGAAACGTCGGTGAGCCTAAATTTCGTGTTCCGAATGGCTATAGTCACAGTTATTATGGATCACTTCCCTTCTTTGCCCTCTTTCTTTATGTCTGCATTCCACATTGTGCCGGACTTGGGTGCTGTATCCTCCCGACATTCAAGATAGCATAGGTGTACTTACGTTCTTCACAAAGAGGGCCTTCTCTTGTTCCCCAGCTAAATCCCTGCGTGATGGAATCCCTCACACTTCCGAGTAACTTTTTGTCGATTTGGGACGGTAGCGTATCATCCTGTAGGATGTTGGGGCTCATCTCGTCTGGACCGAAGGCCCAAATACTTCTTGCGGCAAGTTTATCCCAGTCATATCTCTCCTCGAAAAAGTGCGCCACCTTGCGAATTGGATCTTTGATATTGACTGCGCCACTTTCAATATCCTCGGCGATTCCTTCATCAAGAGGTTCCGCGACCATTGTAATCTTATTCTTCTTGTTTGGCGTGATCGAATAGCACATGATGGCGGAAGTCTCCACAACAGTCTCACAAAAGCGCGTAACAGGGTCTGAAACTTTGATCTCCATTTCTGAATACAGTCTCCGTAGGTCATGGAGCACACAGTCCATGTAGAGCTCACCCGTTCCAAGGATGACATGCTCGCCAGACTCCTCTACTTTTGTAGAAATCAGCGGGTAGCTCTTGTTGACTTTTCGGAGACCTTCGAGCATTTTGGGAAGCTCAGACGGATTAACGGGCTCGACGGCGACTTTGAAGACGGACTCTGTAATATGTCGGATTGGTCGAAATATGTGTGTGTCCTCGCTGTCTTCTAAATGAAGAGGCACAATAGTCGCCGTCTTCACAATTGAGTTGTCCACGCCGCCCAGAAGAACCAAGTTTCCGGCAGGGACACCACTCGTTGGAATATTATAACAGGATTCGGCGATCCATGTGTCGGAAATGGTCGCAGTCACCATGTCTTCTTCATCATCGGGAGTATAGCCCTCGCCGAGCACACGCACTTGTTGACCAGGACGGGCCGTGCCACTCATAATCCTGCCAAAGGAGTGGAACCTTGAACCATCCGCACTGTTCAAAAGTTTAGTGATATGTACGATGAGTGGACCATCAGAGTCACAGGCAGCCATAGCTGCCGCCACCTTAGTATCAAGAGGCCCGGTGTAGTACCGTTCGAGCTTCCTTTGAGCACCTTCCACAGGCGAAGGTACATGCTGGAGTATCATATCCACAAACCCTGTTGCAGACCCAAAGAACTGTTCACAGACGAGGTTGAGTAGAGATTTCGCATCTGACTTGAGTTGCGATGGCTTAAGGTTAACTCCAACACTAGAAAGTGTCTGCTTCAGGTCTTCCGGGCTTTCACTTAATGTGTGTGAGTAGAGTTTGTAAATGGGCTCCAGCACAAATTGGACAAATGTCCGTTTGGAATATTCTTCGACGCCTTTCCGTGTGAATTTCCGACTTCTTGGATTGAAGAAGATATCACCCCATAGGCGCAAGCAGAAATCAGCTGCGTCGATCTGTGGATGACTCTCTGCATACATCTTGGCAAAGGAATGCAATGTGAAGCACCAGCCCATGGAGGCGCAAGCAAAAGCCACATTCCCCTTTTCAGGGCTCAGTCGCCTTGCAGCGCCCTGACCAGGCAGTACGTTTTCGATAATAGTGTTGACCTCCTCGATAACGTGCTTCAATTTGAAATAAGCATCGTTGGGTGGGATTTTCAGTTCCAGAATCAATCTGTCCATCTTGCTCACAACCATTGTCAGCGGGAGGTCTTCGAGGATAGCATGTTTAATTATTTGCTCCGTATTGGCCTGGACGCCTTCAACCACATCCACTACAAGAACCACACCGTCAACTAGTCGACATGCAGCAGCTACCTCATCCACAAAGTTCACATGTCCCGGTGTGTCAAGGACGTTAAACAGATGAGATTTTCCCTTCGTCCCCTGGAGTACCAAGCTCATAGGTGCCGCTTTGATGGAAAGGCCCCTTTCTCTTTCCAGAAAATGGACGTCGGTATAGCGAAGTTGTTCCTCTTTTCGTCGGCCAGCTCGTTTCTCTAGACGATCGGTGAAGTCATGGGTTTCAGTGACCAACATGTCCATAAAAGTCGTTTTTCCATGATGCAGGTGACCGACAAGAGCAACATTCCTTGTCTGGTTGGGAAAATTGAGTAGATCTGTCATGAATTCCCTCGAGTGATAAACGGGAGGTAATTCGGTCTCTTCGATCGCAAACTTCTTTTGTTGGACCGGGGCAATGATGGGCTCAGAAAGAGGTTGCGCGTCCTCCTCTTGCACCAAGGTTTCAACATCCCCACCGTACACCTGTTGCGCACTGGGGTAGTACTGCTTATCTTCATGGAGGACGACCGCGTTCGACGGGCCCTCTGTGACGGAAGTCAGCACGGCGTAGGTATCATACAAGATGGGCATGGGAAAGGAAGGTTTACCATCATCCACATCCATTAACTGCTGCTCGCCGACGTCATCGGGATCGTCTTCGTCCTCTCCACCGAAGTCCTCTTCAAAGGCGAAAGCCTGTGCGTTGGCTTCTTCATGGTGCGGAGATTCCTCGTCCGAGCCATCCACCTCTCCTATATAGTTACCAAACCTGCCGCAGGGTAAAGTTGTTTGTCAGCGGAGGCCAGGGGAAACTGATTAGAGACATACTCATCATAAAGATCGTCCATCTTCCACCAGGGTTAGGCTTGACGCTGGTATTCCTGGTTTACCTTTTCGTTTGCCTTTTTCGCCCTCGTCCACCTGCTCAAAGAGGCTCGCGTCGGCACTGGCGATAAGTTTCTAGCTCCGCGGCCGCGCTTGGCGTGTTTGCTGCTCCGGCGAGTAACTCCGGAAGCAGTACGTTTGTCCGTCCGTCTGCCCCGCCCGCGTCTCCGAGGCGAAAAAGGGCAGCCGGCAAAGAGGGGCCGGCGGCCTGATGGCACGGAAAGCAAACGAGCTGGATTTGTCTCATCCGTTCCTTCCCTCGTGGCCTGAGCTGCCTGTCCCTACCAACTTGTTAAATTTTGATTGATTACCTCCCCCATCCCTGACCCGTCACCCTTGAAAGCAACAACCTGCGCTATGGCTTCGCTACCTCCGGTTTACATTGTCTCCTCTGCCCGCACTCCAGTGGGCTCATTCCTGGGGTGAGACTCCGACCCAACCATCTCAAGAGCTTCAACCTAGATCACAGTGAAGCTGACGCCATCCTCTCTCTGCAGTGCCCTGTCGAGTCAGACCGCTCCGCAGCTGGGTTCCCATGCGATTAAAGGTGTGCTTGGTGAAGTTGAAGCGCTCGAGCGATGGATGAACCCCCTGACTGCTGACTCGTCCGATACCTAGCTGCTCTCAGCAAAGCCGATGGAATCAAGCCTTCTGACGTGCAGGAGGTTTTCTTTGGCAACGTCATTTCTGCCAAGTGTGTTACCCGCTTCCTGTGCCATTTGCCATAATGCATGCTAATGATCCCCATACAGTGTCGGACAGAATCCCGCCAGACAATGCGCTCTTGGTGCAGGACTCGATGAGTCAACGGTGTGCACTACTGTCAACAAGGTCTGCGCCTCTGGTTTGAAGGCTGTCATTCTCGGTGCCCAGACCATCATGACCGGGAATGCAGACGTCGTTGTGGCCGGTGGCACCGAGTCCATGTCCAATGCCCCGCATTACCTCCCAAACCTCCGTTCTGGTGCAAAGTATGGCCACCAGAGCCTGGTGGATGGAATCATGAAAGATGGCCTGACTGATGCGGGCAAACAGGAGCTTATGGGTTTACAAGCAGAGGAGTGTGCCCAGGATTATGGATTCACTCGGGAGCAGCAAGACGAATATGCTATTCGGACTTACGAGAAAGCCCAGGCCGCTCAGAAGGCAGGTCTTTTCGACGAGGAGATCGCGCCCATTGAACTTCCCGGCTTCAGAGGTAAGCCGAGTGTCATCGTCGCTCAAGATGAGGAGCCTAAAAATGTGAGAGCCGACCCCTTCACTCGTACATTACTGTATTCAGCTCGGGCGGATAAATCTAACTCTCCCCACTTTCACCTCTTAGCTCAACCCTGATAAGCTTCGAAGCATCAAGCCCGCCTTTATCCCTGGTTCTGGAACCGTGACGGCCCCTAATTCCTCACCCCTCAATGATGGTGCTGCAGCTGTTGTCCTGGTCTCGGAAGCCAAAGTAAAAGAATTGAAACTCAAGCCTATCGCAAAGATTCTCGGATGGGGGGATGCCGCGCATCAGCCCAGCAAGTTCACCACCGCCCCTGCGCTCGCGATCCCGAAAGCCCTCGAGCATGCCGGTGTTGCTCAGGACTCCGTTGATGCATTCGAGATTAACGAGGCATTTAGCGTCGTTGCTCTTGCAAACATGAAACTACTCAACATCCCCGAAGAGAAAGTCAACCTGCACGGTGGTGCTGTGGCTATTGGTCACCCAATTGGTGCCAGCGGTGCTCGTATTCTGACTACATTGATTGGAGTCCTTAAGGCCAAGAAGGCCAAGATTGGCTGTGTCGGAATCTGCAACGGTGGTGGTGGTGCGAGTGCCATGGTGGTGGAGTCCCTTCTTTAGATTCTGACTCCTTTCACTATTGACGGAGTTTGCCTCAAGAGTTGTAGAGATCGGAAAGGATATTATGGATCCAACGGGTTGGATAAAGGCATCATATTCTTATAGCCTAGGCCAGATTGCCACTCTGACTCAGATGGAACACAACTTAATACCTAAGTGGCCGCGATCGTTCATATCATTTGCAGTTCGGGTGGTGCTATCTATACAGACAGCATGGTTAAGTCATGATACAAACAGGAATGCCACAGTCTGGTCCTAAAATGCCGCTCTTGGCTGAATGGGGAACTTTGGCCCTCAATTACTTCACGGGTAGCTGTAAAATCGATATGATTTGGGCCACATGTTTGACATCATGTTATCAGTAGGCTTGACGGCAAATTACCATGTATACAGAGCCATGTAACTCAGATGCGACAATGCGCCATTTTAGTGATTCGCATTCGTTTCTTCGCTAGCAAAGAACGTTTGGCCATCAACAAAACGCCCAGGTGCATCTTAAGTACCAGATGAGCCGCGATAGTATTCTAACCGGATCATGCTATATAGTAGGACATACAGGCTCTGGTGCTACATCGGTGGTGGATAAAGGACTGTAGGAGGTGTTCAAGCAAATGCACCAACGAATGCCATCAGCAAAGCACCCCCTGCAACTGCTATACAGGCCTCAATGCGCCTTTGACCCCTGAGTGTCGCATAGCTTGTTTCACTTAGAAAGTCCTCTGCAAGAAGTTCAACAAGCCCCGCGAATAGCAACAGCCCGCTGCTGATGGCGTTAGTAATTCCGACCGTAAGTAAACCCGTGGTGCTGGCTGGATCATAAAGATTATGTAGAATAAGTCCCATGGCTTGCCCTATGGGGGTAGTAGTCCCATACGCGAGGGCCATAAGCCATGGTCTGAATGACGATGGAGGGAAGAGATCCGGAATTAGAGACGCGATCCGGGATCCGAGAGCGAAGCCTTCGAAGGTCTGGTGAAAGCAGATAGCCACAAGAAGGACAATGAAAGGTGTCCCAGTGGCCACACTGAGGGCCATTCCGATGAAAATGCTGTGAAATAGAATGCCAGCCTCGAGCAACAGACACTGTAGCAACTGGCGTTGTGGGCTCTGCCTGGACGAGTCGATATCTGTTCCTTGATGAACAGCAGCATGAGACTGATGACCTCCGGAATGCCAGAGCTGATCACGACGCCCTTTCTGTGTATTGATGGAAGCACTTTCATATGGATCTGACTCTCCATACTCCATGTCGCGACCTTCCGTGGACACGGCTAAATCTTTATAATTCGACCTAGACGGTTCACCAGCTGATGTTCTTTCATGTGGCCCGGAAGACTGTGCAGGCGTATGCTCTTCGATGCTATCAAGGTGGATATCGTCGCCCACTCCGTCTCTGTAGTTGATTTCTTCATCTTGATCTTCACTTGTGGAATCTGCGCCAACACCAACATCACTTATCAATTGATCATATTCACTCCCATGCACATGGCCTGCTCCTTTCAAGGCGAAGAACATCTCGACGAGAACGACAACGAACACAGAGATCATGGCCACAAAGCCGGCCATGGCACGGTAGGTTTGACTCCAGAAACGAGGAAGGCAAGGGTCAGTCAGTGAGACGAATGCGGTAGGGAGCAGATGGACAAAGGCCGTGGCAATCAGTACTCCTGTCCCAAAGTGTCTGGAAAGGAAAAGGAACCGGCGCGGAATTGGTAGGCGCGGAAACCGACGAGCAAGGACGGGAAACGAGCATGCTGATATAACATAGGTTAACCGTCAGTTACCGGGGTTCGCCAGAGGTGAGCAGCAATGTACCTAGGGTACTCAACACGAGAATAAGGAATAGTGCGAAAACATGGATTGGGGTGTTGTAGGCGCCCCGTTCCCTTGAACCGCAGGTCGTGGTATCATCGTTCGATCGCTGGGTGCTACTTCGCCGGGAAAGTTCCGCCCGTAGGATGGCATCAGGGACATTGGAGATCAATGAGAAAATGTTTTCTAGGTGTATACCATCGTGTCAGCAGCGGGAAAATTGCTTTAAAAAGCGAAAGCAGTGATGGAATGAGTCCTCTCCGAAAGTGAACAGGAAGAACATATACAGCCATATCCGGATGTTTCTTCAACACTTACCAGGATTACTGATGTCAGCTTGGCCCAGTCTGTGAGGTCCATCCATTCTCGTCTATTTCTCATATAACAATGTAGTCTCGCCACATCCATGACCCGAAGAGAGATTCTGGGCGCCTCGGCCGGCTCACGAACGATTCAGAAACAGCCTAAATCAGGTCAGTTGTTAAACATTTTGCATTGAAGTGCCGGCGGTAGAGGGACCGGCTCACAATGTGTAACACCGCAATCTATTGCATCAAGCAGTTGTCAATGGCGGAATGCAACTTCTATGCGTAAATGAAAAAAGACATATTGCAAGCCATAGGAGACTTTGCAGGTAAGCCGGACACGCGGCTCATTCGGAGAGATAATCTTATCGATCAGTTGAGACATCCTTGCTTAGCTAAGTATGGACCCCTAAAGCCGATATGTCGGATGAACTGCTTTTGTCGGAGTTGTAACGTAATCTGACATGTTCGATTGGGAACCGCTTGGCACGTCCCAGAAAAAGCCATTGAATGTTTTACAGGTGTACCGATGGGGATCTCTGACATACTACGAGGTGCTTGGTTGGTAGTCAACCAAATCCCAACAATAAAATGAGCTCCCCAACACTATAGATATAATTGTATAGCTGCACGCCTGCGGGCACAGATAACCAATTCTGAAAATCATGATCTTGAAAATGCCCGATGAACGAGATCTAACAGTTCGTTCGCCGTCCTCTACCTGTTTCTCAGCTTGGTCCAGCCGCTTGTTCCCTTCAATCGAGTGGGTCCGTAAGGTCCACTCAAGGTGTCCGTACCGGGAACTGTACCAGCTATACTATCCCCAGTGTGTCTCCATTGGTGAGGCGAGCCAGCGGCGACAGACGGCTGTCGAATTATTGCTGATTGACTTGGCTCCTGGCTTGTATCATCCCAGTCTCCCTCCAGCAACTCCCATTCTGCACTGGCCATTTCTCCTAACAAAGTTGACTTTAACTTGTCCACGACCCTGGTTGGAGTTGGAAGTTTCCAAGTGCGTGTGAAATCCGCGCCCTCAGCGGCACCCAAAAAAGAATGTGCGGTGCCGTGTGAATAATGCCCCAACATTGGGAATGACATTGTGCGTTGAATAGTAGTCCTTGGTGAGTCCCTTGATATTCTCATCTTCGTCTGTATGTCACGTCCAGCAAAAGCTCTTGATAGAGTTGACGGCTGCGCAGGAGCTGCCACAAGTAGTTGCCACATATTTTTTCCCATGGTACAAACTTCTTCCCAAGAGTCTGACATTACATTCATACCCTGGGTTCGACACAGCCACGACACATTCCAAGCCAGTAATGTTACTCCCTCAAGAAATAACGCATATGTTCCAGGGTCCTCCCTGGCCAGTTTCGGAAGCACCCGGTCGATGGAGAGGGGCCGAGGCCGGGGAGGACGAGGTGAATCTGTCCTGGGTTCTGGCGGTACAGAATGTGAAGGATGAAATGACGGTTCCCGTAAAGGATACGATGCTGAGGGCGCAGATATAGTTAATGTTGGATGGTCTTTATGAGGCAATGTGATTTCTGCTGGAAGTCTGAGAGACAGATAATGTGACACAAGGACGAGAAGGTGCGCAACATAAAAAAGAGAGGTCGATATATAAGCCGGTGTAGCCCCTGTTTTCAACTATTAATGATTGTACGTGAACAACAATGGTAGATTGTGACTTTCCGTTTAAGTCCCTCAGGTCGATGATATCTACACCACCTATTGTGTATGTCTCTTGGAGTGCCCCATCCTTGTTCTTTGTCTTTCGCTGAAGTCCGTAAATATTGGCGGCTTCACGACAGAGGAATATTCGGGCCTCTGCAGTCTTGCTATGAAGCGAATGCCAGAGATGATCCGTCCTCTTGGTATTGTTCTGCATGCCAGCCAGAAGTGCAGTCTCCCGCTCACAAAGTTGATACTGCGCAGATTCAGAATCCGAGTTTTGCCGCGCCAATGCGAGTCTGCGTTGGGAAATATCGAGTCTTTTGTCATTTATCTCAGAAATTAGGCTTTCGATCTGACCCGAGACTGACCTCATCCTTGCGGACGACTCGGCTTCTTTCTTAGCAATGACTTGGAGAGTCCACGTTGGAAGAGATCCGACCTCGCAAGCGGCGATATTCCCATCATATTCACTTGGGTGTTCTGCTTGCGCTATGCCAAGTGTCACGGTAGCTTCGATTTCCTCGGCGATAGACTGTTTTTCGAGCAAAATTCTGGCGTTTTCGATACGCAGCTGATACAGCTGATTACGGGCACAGGTAGGACAGAGTAATCGTATTCGCGGAGCTGGAGCGCGAAAACATATGTGACAGCTCATCTCAGGAAGTTTTTCCTTACTCTCAGTTGAACGATGCCGCCGTAGCTCACAGTCCCATGCCCCTGGACTTCCGGTGATGGGTTACCAACTTGACTGCCTGTCTCCGAGCATGTACGTTGTTTGAACAGGTCATGGAAAAGATAACCCCTCATGGCTTATCCGGCTCAGGTGGCGACATTAGACGTAGGGTGGTGATTGGTGACTGGCTTGATGGCCTATCTTAAGCTAACCAAGGGGAAACCGTCATTTGCGTTTACGTCACCTGACTGTTGCATTCAATGTACGATGTATTTGCCTGAGGCATAAATCAGTTGCCTAACTAGTCTTCACATTGCTCCTCTAAGTGGGTACCATCTGCTGTAGACAAGCCTGTTCGAATTAGCTCTTCGAAACTGGCGACTGTGTTATCTTCTAGCAGCTGAGACGCTATTAGACCCGCAGCATTTTAACATGAGCGACACGATCTCAAAGCGGGTAATCAAGACAGGCATACTGGTATGGAACGATCGCAGCCATCGATATTTTACTACTACTGGGAACAGAGTTGGATTACAGAGTGGATGATAACGTAATAGAGGCCAGCTACTACAAGTATTTTCCGACCTAGCTCATCTGTAGGAATGGAAGCTTGAGGACGCTTCCAGTCGGAGTAAAAACTGTGGTCAATCACCTGATCAATCACCTCTTTCCTTCTAAAAGCTCCGGTGCTAGGAGTAGCTAAGTTCGTAACTGGCGCGCTTCCATCGTATCACGTAACGAGGCAAGTCAGTGAAACGCCAGCAGCTTTGTTATGTACTAATTCTCAACAGAGCTTCTCTGAGATGTTGCAGATTACATGAGCGCCAAATGTGGGCAGGATTGGGTGACGTATCCACATGCAGTATAGCGAAGCCCCCCCATCAACCTACCGTCTCTTCCCTAGTCAATAGCCGATCCCCTGACAGAGAAGACCACAAAAGATTACCATGGCCTCTTTAAACAAAGACCACCGAGGGACTGATCTCCCTGGTGACGAACAGTGCCAGGTAGAGCGTCGCACCAAGGGTCTGAAAAGCCCACAGAATCCTTCTCAATCTTCCGGGAGTCTCAGAGATCATGATTGGGATCAACTCCAAGACGAGTATATTGATTCCATGGAGAAGCATGAGCAAGCTGAACAAAAGCTACGCGGCCATGTCTCCAAGTTGCTGGAGGTGCCTCGCAATAATGTCTGATTATACGGTTATAATCTAACGGCTGCTGTTTAGATTTTTATGGCTTGGTCTGAGACCACTGTTACGCGTGATGAAATTAGAGCACTCAAAAGGTTCACCCTCCATGGTACGGCAGTTCTGAGTTATAGAAACTGACATCGTGGTAGATTTAAAACGCAAATGCAACACGTCCAAACATCTGAAGAGAGTCTAGAGCTGAAACGTAAACACTGTAAGTAAAAACAGCCTCATATGCTCTCTGACATTTGCACTTTTACTAACAGCAGATCAGACATAGATGTGGTCAAGGCATTCGAAAGTGCTCTCGCGCTGTTGAACAACCGCATAGATTCATGATGCCGTGTGGCTGGGCGCGAATATTTTAGGATTGAGCTCTCCCTTTCTTTGCCATATTCCGCACTGAGTCTGCAAATGGATGTATAACAAGCACTTAATAGAAACTCAATGTTTGGCATATAATTTAGCGCAGTGATTATTGTTCCAGACATTGAATTGACTGGCACGAATTGGACAACCAGCTGAAATGGGTTTAATACTAGAATGTCCAAGAAATCTACTCCCTATTCACCGCTGCCGTATCAGATGGCAGCGACGTGTCTCCCAGCATTTGCCAGGAGCCCTTCCTCCTCAGCCTCTTCAGCCTCCTGGTCAAGCAGGCGCTGATCGAGTTTCGGATGGCGGACGAGAGAGGTGATAAAGATAAGCAAGTAGATGCCTGGTCAGTACAATCAATATTAACAATTGACTACATACCATAGGAAGGAAGCGGTCTTACTCACCTAGGAAGACAAACTGGGACCAGAAAAATACCGTACCGAAGAAGGGATAGCTAATTGTCACGCGGTTGAGAAACGTGCTGGCGACGCTAGGTGTGCAGACTTGCTTCGCAGCCATATTATTCATTGAGTCCGAGCATGGCTTGACAAGATGCCTGCTATCCAAACAATCTGGCTGCTTTCCGAGCGGACTCGGGGTGCGATCGCAGAATGTCTGTGGCCCAAAAGTTGCGTATTGTGGTGCAACAAACATCGGAATTGAATAATCCAATGCTAGTATAACTAACATCAACATGGCAGTTGTCAACAAGAGCGCTTGTGGAGACGTATGTCCCTGTCTGATTCGAAATATTCTAACCCAGAGGAAGCGAATTCCGATGGTAGTTATTCCGACGACTGAACTGCCAAACAGAAGTAAAACTAACATCGTGAAGATGACGTAGTCAGCCGGGAATACTTTAGCGGATTGAACAAAGACCCAATTGACAGGGTTGAAAACACTTATATGGCCGAGTACGTATCCGCAACGTTGTTTGCAAAGAGAATTCTTGGCTTTGTCGATTGCCGTCAGGAGCATTGATATCCATATCATGAGCGCAATCAGTAAAAGGGCGATGCCACCGAAAAGTTTGAATGGACGAAAGAAAGCCGTGAATATCGTCCACGTCCTCATCAAGCAGCTTCGAACTTCACCGCGAACTTCTTCTGCCAAGCGCTGCCGTCGAATAAGTGTCCTTTCATCTCGAACGAGGGTATCTAGTTCTCTACGCTCATTTGAGGAGAGGAGGCCGGAGTCCCCTCGACAGCGACCTTCCAACTGGCGCTGACGCTCTCGGTTGGATTCAAGTTGCGCAGTTGTCGTCGCTTTCCAATCCGAAACAGACGGAGATACCCGTATCGTCTTCATGGGGAGAAGGGCAAGACCAGTCGAGGTATATAGAACATATAGAAACAAGCCCAATGTTATCAGTAATCCAAGGGTAAATGTAAGAACCCTCTCGCCACCTAGACCGATACCGATTAGCATCAGAGCCAGATCACACCAGTATCTTGGAGTAAGTAGTATTGGTGATAATAGTTGGGCAAATTGAAGGGCGGAGAAAGGCGCAGGGCTTACGATTCTCAGCCAACAGCTTCCTGAGATAGTCTGGATCCTTGCTGTCCCGAGCAGTTGAAACGGGGACAAGAAAGCCAACGGTGAAAAGCACAATCACTATCGCGATAAACGAGAGGGTGTACTTGAACGCGCTCCAGAGTCGTTTCGGAGCAGATTGCTCGCCCGCTTCCACGGCCGCCTCATCATACTCTTCGTACCAAAAGTACACAAACGGGATTGCTAGAAGGCACAGAAAGGCGTCAAGGGAATATAGAAAGTAGTATACAACTGTCAATAAGGAAACAATCTTATCTACTTCCTCCTGGGCGGCCCAGGCTTTCCTCTGGCCAAGCGCGGGAAATGTTGTTGAAGAGATTAGAGCAACATCCACGGGCAGCAAAAGAACAGTGGCAAGCAGGCTTGTGATCGCAATAATACAGGTGAAGGTCACGGCTGACGAGCGATCTCGAGGCGTCTGGTAGGTATAGATAAAGACTGAGGCTACCATTACCAGCGCAGCTACCACAATCGCATATACCGCCCATATAAGGGATGCTTGCAAAGGGGCCATATTGATGAGGGGGAAGAGAGAGAGTTGGGCCCTACTAAAGGCGAAGAACAGCACGTCTGGAATGATTTGAGTGTATGTATGTGCCGTCAAGATTCCAGATCAAGCGAACATTTCACATGAGGAGGAATGAAGGACGAGATGAGTCCTATTATGGTTTGGCATTCATAGCGGGCGTGATTAGGTTGTAGGGACTTGGGAGGTACTAGAATCATGGCATCCTGTCCGATGTCACAAAAAGTCCGCATGTCTTACGTCATCGCCTCGCTGGCACTAGTTAGTTAGTAGTAGCTTCAACGGATCGTCACGTGCCATATCGAACTCTACTGGTCCATCCCAGTTCCTCCATCCAGATTTGGAGCTTCAATTGGAACCGCACCTCCTGCATTCCGATTCCCCATTCCAGTTGGGAATGCTATGAAGCTTAAGGTCATCATAATTTTTTCCAATCTTCTCAATCACAACAACCCAACGGCTTTTCTTTTACGAAGCCTTTCCTTCATCACGTCTTTCATTTTCCTGGCAATGCTGCCTTCCGCGCAGGGCAGTTGAGTAAATTGGGTTTGACGGGGAGAGCTAGACTTCTCAACCAAAGCGTCTTTGGGCTTTCCAGACTCACTATGCAGTGCTATACTGAGCTTATGCCCCCAACTGGGGTTACTCAAACATTGGCAGTCCCCTTCCTTGCGGCAACAGCCAACAATCTGATTGTCGTTAGAACATCCCTGCTTCAGATATATACCCTGCATAAAATTGCCTCTCAAGCTGAAGGAACCGAAGCACAGCAGGAAACGACGAAGCTCCTCCTCGAAAAAGAATATTCTCTCGCTGGGACAGTAACTGGTCTTTGTCGAGTCAGAGTTCTGAACAGCAAGAGCGGCGGGGAGGCTGTTCTTCTTGCCTTTCGGAATGCCAAACTTAGCCTGATTGAATGGGATCCGGAGCGTCGGGGCATATCCACCATATCCATTCATTTTTATGAGCGAGATGATCTGACCCGTAGTCCGTGGGTTCCTGACTTGAAGAATTGTGGCAGCATCCTCAGCGTGGACCCAAGCAGTAGATGTGCGATCTTCAATTTTGGAATTCGGAATCTCGCCATTATCCCTTTCCATCAACCAGGAGATGACTTGGTGATGGATGACTACGAGTCAGACCTCGGAGAAGGGAGATTAGCCAATCATGACGGTGTCGATAAGGCCAAAGAGGGCATTACGTATCAGACTCCATATGCACCGTCATTTGTTTTGCCCTTGACAGCATTGGACCCTTCCATACTTCACCCGATAAGCCTTGCGTTTCTATATGAATATAGGGAGCCAACTTTTGGCATATTATATTCACAAGTTGCAACATCAACTGCTCTTCTACCCGAAAGGAAAGACGTCATTTTTTATACTGTGTTTACGCTAGATCTGGAGCAGCGAGCTTCTACGACATTGCTCTCGGTGTCGAGGCTGCCCAGCGACCTCTTCAGGGTGGTGGCCCTTCCACCTCCTGTCGGCGGTGCTCTGTTAATTGGATCCAATGTACTGGTGCATGTTGACCAGGCAGGCAAGACCAATGCCGTTGGAGTTAATGAATTTTCCAGACAGGTTTCATCATTTTCCATGACTGATCAATCCGATTTGGCCCTGCGCCTTGAAAATTGTATCGTCGAATGTCTTGGGGATAGCAATGGAGACCTGCTTCTGGTACTTGCTACCGGAGATATGGCCATTGTGAGGTTCAAATTAGATGGGAGGTCAGTCTCTGGAATCTCAGTTCTTTTGCTGCCGGCCCACGCCGGCGTCACCTCAATGGATTCCGCGGCAACAGCTTCCACCTTCATCAGTGATGGAACAATCTTCCTTGGCAGCGAAGATGGCGATTCAGTGCTTTTAGGCTGCTCCTACTCATCCTTGAGCATGAAAAAGCATCGTATGCAGACGAGGCAAGCTACGGATGACCCGGCGGATATCTCGGAAGATGATCAGAGTGAGGGTGATGCTTATGAAGATGATCTTTATTCTACGTCCCCGGAGACTACAGTTAATGGCCGCCGTTTGTCAGCAGAATCAGCCGCACTCGGGTTGTATGATTTCCGAATTCACGATAAACTTATCAACATTGGCCCTTTGAGGGACATAACACTGGGCAGGAGACCATCTGCGAGTCACGGAGTGGGAGGCGATCGTACCAGTGGTACCTTTCCGGAGCTGCAGATAGTAGCTTCCCAAGGCTCTGACAGAAGTGGTGGACTGGCAGTAATGACCCGTGAGGTTGATCCCCATGTTGTCGCCTCTATAACAATGGAGTCAGTCGACTGTCTCTGGACGGCCTCTTTGGCTCAGGAAACAGCTGTATCCGAAACTACCGAGGAGACAGGACAACAATCACAGCAACCACGGTGCTTTGTTATCGCATCGAAAGCCAGAGGTTCAGATAAAGAGGAGTCTCTCGTCTTTGTAGTGGATGGTAATGACCTCAAACCATTCAGAGCTCCCGATTTCAATCCCAACGAGGATTTTACCATTGATATTGGGACGCAGGCAAGCAGAAAACGCGTTGTCCAAGTCTTGAAGAATGAAATACGGAGCTATGACAGCGGTGAGTTCCCATCCTGGGCTGCTGGGGGAATGACTTGTGTTGACAGAGCAGACCTGGGCTTGGCCCAAATCTATCCGATATGGGACGATGACACCAACGATGAGAGGGTGGCTGTTAGCGCCAGTTTGGCCGATCCCTCCCTTGCTATTCTACGAGACGATTTCTCGCTATTGCTCCTTCAAGCGGATGACAGTGGGGATCTCGATGAAGTAGAGCTTTCCGAGGACATAGCATCTGGAAAATGGGTATCCTGCTGCTTGTACAGAGACAAAACCGGGGTTTTTTCTTCCATGGACCCATCACCACATGAATCGGTTGGGGGCGATATGTTCCTATTTTTACTAAGTCACGATTGCAAGTTAATTGTGAGCTCTAAAGCCCCGTGAGAAGGAGTTCCGCTCTGTTTTCCTTTTTCATTCCCTTCATTGCCTATGTTACTTACGAATTGACCAGGTTTATCGCCTCCGCGACCAGAAACTGATCTCAGTAATCGAAAGGATTGATGGCCTGTCACCCCTGTTGTCTAGCGAGCCACCAAAGCGGTCTGGCGCACGTGAGAACTTGATAGAGGCCATCGTTGCTGATCTTGGAGATACTTGGAGTGCTTCACCTTATTTAATTGTACGTTGCCATGCTGTTGGTTCCAGCCAGGCTTGACGTGCTGATGGAGACGTATGATAGCTGCGATCCGAGAACGACGACCTAATAATTTACAAGCCGTTCGTGATTTTTGCCGGTCCAGGGGGAGGTGTTCCCAGCCTAAGGTTCTCCAAAGAGACCAACAATGCTCTGCCAAATATCTCTCCTGGTATCAGATCAAAGCAGTCTAATGCAGCAGAGCACAGATTCAAGCCGTTGCGCGTACTGCCCGATATTTCGGGGCTCAGCACAATTTTTATGTCTGGTGCTTCGGCAGGCTTCGTTCTCAAGACATCTGCCAGTGCGCCGCACTTTCTGCGCTTAAGAGGAGAGGATACCCGGAGCTTGAGCAGTTTGGATACTCTTGGATGCAGTAAGGGATTTATTCATCTGGATTCGCAGGTATGCAAATTTGGGCAGTTTTGAGAAGGCATGCTAAATTGCGATACAGAATACCGCTCGCTTCTGCCAATTGCCCCCAAAAACACGATATGACTATCAGTGGACGCTACAAAAGGTGCCTTTAGGGGAACAAGTCGACCACTTAGCTTACTCTGCCACGTCAGGAATGTACGTATTGGGAACGTGTCATGCAACAGATTTTAAATTACCTGAGGATGACGAACTACACCCTGAATGGCGCAACGAAGGTTCGTTGTTCACATATCTGTCTGAAAACCGTGCTAAGTCCCCCCAGATGTTTCCTTTTTGCCATCGGGGCGTGGAAGTTTTATAAAGCTCATCACACCCAAGACGTGGTCTATTATTGATAGGTACGATGTCATCATCTAATGTGATGGACTGGGGCATGTCTAAACATTCATTTAATAGCTATTCCCTTGATGCAGACGAATACATCATGGCCGTCAAGAACATGAGTCTTGAAGTATCAGAAAATACACATGAGCGCAAGGACATGATTGTTGTGGGGACAAGCTTTGCCCGGGGTGAAGACATACCTTCGCGCGGCTGCATATATGTGTTCGAGGTTGTGAAGGTGGTTGCGGACCCTGATGACCCTGAGACAGACCGTAAGTTAAAGCTCATCGGAAAGGAACCCGTGAAGGGCGCCGTGACCGCACTATCCGAAATTGGTGGTCAGGGCTTTGTTCTAGTTGCACAAGGGCAAAAGTGCATGGTCAGAGGCCTCAAAGAGGATGGCAGCCTTCTTCCAGTTGCTTTCATGGACATGCAATGTTATGTCAACGTGGCAAAGGAGCTCAGAGGCACCGGAATATGTATTCTCGGCGATGCTGTGAAAGGGATCTGGTTTGCAGGATATTCGGTATCGTCCCTACACCCCCAACCACGAGACCAGCATAAGCGTGTCAGGCTAACGATATTTGGCCTACAGGAGGAGCCATACAAAATGAGCCTTTTCGCCAAGGACCTTGATTATCTCGAAGTATCTGCCGCTGAATTTCTTCCAGATGGCAAAAGGCTATTTATTGTTGTGGCTGATAGCGATTGCAATATTCACATTTTGCAGTATGATCCCGAGGGTAAGTCCGCAAGACCAGAGTAATTCGTCAGTAATACTAATAGTCGTAAATAGATCCTAAATCCTCGAACGGTGACCGGCTACTAAGCCGCAGTAAATTCCATACGGGAAATTTCGCCTCCACTTTAACCCTTTTGCCACGTACAATGGTCTCTTCTGAGAAAATCATATCTGATTCAAACGAAATGGACCTAGACAGCCAAAGCCCCCTCTACCAAGCCCTGATGACAACACAGAACGGTTCCCTTGGCTTGATTACGTGCATTCCCGAAGAATCCTACCGAAGATTATCCGCTTTACAGTCCCAGCTGACAAATACACTGGAACACCCGTGTGGCCTTAATCCCCGGGCTTTTCGGGCGGTGGAGAGCGATGGCACAGCTGGAAGGGGCATACTTGATGGGAATCTTTTGTTCAAGTGGATAGGTATGAGCAAACAACGCAAGGCGGAAATAGCGGGACGGGTAGGTGCACATGAATGGGAGATTAAGGCCGATCTGGAGGTTATCAGTGGGGATGGTCTTGGCTATCTCTGAACAACATCAACCCGAGGAGTTTAAGCTCGGAGTACCGACTGAACTAGATCAGCCCGAGAACCGCGATGGTCAAGAAGAAATGCATGAAAAGAACTTGCAGTCTTGAGCTAGCTCGTTGTAACGAAATCAACTGCATGTTATTCGGGAAGTCATTGTATGTCAAGACACATGGACTGGCTTCGCGATAGTCGCATTCGTTCAACGATGATAATTGGTACATCTTTGTATTTCCTCATATGGGCCAGAACGGTGTATATAAATGCGGACAGCACACCTCCAAACTGACTGATCAAGTCAATGTGTGAAAGCAAATTTTGGTACATGAACGTTCCAGACGGCCAGCCGAGTATTACTCTTCCTTCAGTCGGGTGCGTAGCCGGCGAAGGTAAACACCAGACAGAACTTCACGTCAGATATATGCAATCAGAATAAGATTGGGGGGTTGGGGGTGGGGGAAAGGAAAATAAAAATGGAGGCAAACTGTGGGGAAAATCAAAAACCAAAATGGGAATCACGCCCAGAAAGGGCAGAGACCAAAGCCCGCTTCCTATCCTTGACTCCATCACGCCGCGTCCCATCTCCGTAATACGTAGCGCTCGTTTACATAGCCGTACATTCCAACATTCAAAAAGAGACGGAATGAAATTAAAAAGGAAAAGTGTGGACAAGAAAGGGGAGGCGACGGTGACGGTGCCCCGCCGAATTCGGATCCCCGGGGGATATGTCCAGCCTGCCGGGAAGGGTTGGGTGAGAGAAGCATCATGCGCAAGATAAGCGATCGGCGGAGAGAAAACCGGAGGTGTTGCTGGGGTCTAAAGAACCCGCTCTAAGACATTCTGCACATGAATTAGACAATTGTCTGCGGCCTTTCGCGTTTCCCCCATCTTAAAAAACATCTTCTGCGGCAAAATACCGTTTGCTGCGTCCGCGCGCAGTAACAAATTTCACTTCGGGCAGGGTGGTATGATGCACTACGTGCGGTCGATATACGGCGTCGACGGGTGCTTGCCAATCATCCAGGCCTAAGGGGAAGTACTCGTATAGTAGATCGGCACTCTCATTTGGAAATGGAAGCGTTGAAGCGAAGGGCTGCTGCATGTTGGTGGTATTCAGTAATGGTAACGAGGAAGTGCTTCGCGATGGTGCTTCAGGTAAGCCATGAGACAACTTGCGCATTTTGGTTGGCGGTGCGGTACTTTCCATGCTCAAAATTTTGTGCGACATTTCATTTGTATACGAGGCTGACCGGGCAGAATCAGCGGGGTTGATCGATTCGCTTCCATCATCATCTTCGAGAAGAGATAGATTGATAGGAGCGGCAACCGTGGCCGGGTGTCGCTGAACCTCTGTCGGCCGTGAAAATTCTGGACTAGATTGGGAATATACAGTCGAGTGAGGCAAAGTCGTAGAGGGAAGCGTACCCCCAACGGGGGGCGGAATCTGTGTCCAATCCGGAGAAGCTTGTTGTGTAGCCACACCACCTTGGGAAACGGACGTCTCCGGGGAGCTACTCTTCACTGTGGCTTTGGCCTTTGCTGGTGTTAGGCTAGAATGCGGCGCGGAATCGCTGGTTGGAGTCCGGTTGACAGTGGCCGACTGAGTGGCTTGCGCACTTTTCCGCGATGCAGCAGCGCTGCCACTCAAGGGCAGGTCCTTGCGAGACTGAAAGTTGCGGGGGCTCCGTCCCCGGACTATTACCGGTCCCGACTGCACTTCACAGATTGGTATTTTGGCACCAGTGGACAACGTGGCCACAACCTTCAAGCGAATGAGGAAGTGCTGCTGAAGTTCTTTTCGGCGTCCATTATTGGCAGTAGCGACGCGGAATTGAAGCCGCTTCCATGCGATAGGGAAGGTAGCGTAGTCGGTGTCAAGGTCCTGCCCAGCCATAATATCCAACGGAATCGGAGGGGGCTCCTTTTCGACTTTAATAGTAGTGGCGTTGTTGGTATTGCCGCCGTTTCCGGTACTGGCATTGTTTCCATCCTCAGCCGCAGGGTTTATATTAGCAGCGGGAGTCTTCCAAGGCACCGAGATGATCTTGACCGGATTGCCTTCGACAGACTCGGTGGCAGACACGGTGAGTTCTTGAGCAAGAATAGGGATCCGATCACCTTGCTCCGTCATTATGTAGCGTAAGCTTCGAGGGAGGGTGACTGAGCCAGTAATCTGGAACAAATTCCGGCGGTAGCACGTCAGCTCCGCTCCCTGTTGAGGCGGGGCATTCTCTGTAGGGGATGTGGTCCAAGGTGACTCCGCGAGAAAAAACATGCCGTGTAGCTGAGCCGAGAGTGATATTGAGGTACGACGTAGCGAGTAATCAAGCAGTGTGAACCCGTACGCAGGCATTGAGAAACTCAACAGTTTATTGTTGTGATCGATAGACGAGTCGGGAGGCTGCTCTGGTGGCGCAGGTTCGAATGGGGCGACTATGTCCGTGAATGGATCTTCATAGCCGGAAGGAAACCGTTTCAACGATGCTGGAGGTAAAGCGTGCTGGGGGAACGAGATATCGTCACCACTAGCCCGGTGCTATGTCAGAGGTGATCAATAGTGGGACAGCCTCATGCAACTCACCTAACAAATGTTTCGGAGTCAAAATTGGAACGTTGGTCTGGAAGATCCATGCCGGATATTGAATTGAGGTAATCTGTGCTTTGTATATTGCCGAGCGACAGCGGGCTGGCCAGGTAAGGCATAGCCATAGTATCAAAGCCCTCCATGGCGGGGGCTAGACACGAGTGGTGCAAGATAATCGAGACAGTTCAGATGATGGTTCTTCAAATAACAAGAAGCATGAAGGGATACACCTGGATAAGGGAACAAGGTGGGAGGGGGGAGAAGAAGTGAATGGAAAGACTGAAGGAGAAGAAAATGGACCAGGATGAATCGGTTCCGGCGAAGATGGGAGTGTGGTCGCAACGAGCGCGGAGGACGCGGGAGGAGCTAGAGAGGGGAGTACATGGATTGGGAGGGGGGAATGCTCCGCCCAACCAGAGGAAACGAACCGGAGATGACTGACCGGCGTGGGGAGCAAGGTCGATTAGTCGGGTGAGTAAAAAGAAGGAGCCGAAAAGTACATCAGGGAGGGCAAGAGAAGCAGCAGTAGTTGTAGTAGGAGTAGTAATTGGATAGTAGTACCGTACAGAGTAGGAGTAGTTGCAGTGGTAATAGTGATAGCAGGAGCAAGCAAC
Organism: Aspergillus carbonarius ITEM 5010; assembly: GCA_001990825.1. Taxonomy (NCBI): domain Eukaryota; kingdom Fungi; phylum Ascomycota; class Eurotiomycetes; order Eurotiales; family Aspergillaceae; genus Aspergillus; species Aspergillus carbonarius. Next base: position 53,240 of record KV907498.1, read on the forward strand.
AACCGCCGCGTTGAGTGGATCGGATTCGCCCGAAGTCAGTGCATGGAGAGCTGCTCTGGTTGGTGGAGACGGAGTGATTTCCTCAAGGAAAAGTGTCTAAACTCCAAACAATCACTGGGACACTGGATACGGTACACTAGACAAAATCCGGAGTGATACTGATAGGGATTAGAGAGCCTGAGATAAGAGGCCAGGCAGACGGACCCGGCGATGGGGCCGCAGCAAGAGCCAACTGCAAGAGAGGGGCAAATGGTGGAGAAGGAGAACGCGCGCGCACGCACGAGAGAGGGTGAGAGAGAGAAGGTAGAGAGGGGACGGAGGGAAGGAGGGAGGGGAGGCCAGGAGCGACCTTGAGGAAAGGGCGACCGACCGACCGAGGCCAGACGGTCCTGGATCGAGTCTAGCTTGAAGGAATTACTAAGGTACCAACGAATGAGGGACCACCCCCGTTCACTGTGGACAAGAGCTGATGCGCTCAACGGATGTGGATCACGCCCCCAGCTCGGTAGCCCATCAGGATACGTATCCATCCATTATGTCCTTTTGCGGAGAGGCATCCTGACGGAACTGAATCAAGAAGACTCCGACCGGAGACGGAGATCCTGCAACTGCAAGACTGCAAATGGGGTTCCGAACATTAAATGCATCTGTCGAAGAGAAACCCGAAAATACATCGAAGATCATCAACCCCCTCCCCGATCGATCACACTTGAATTTTTTTTTTGGATTTTCTTTTGTTTGGAATTTTCTAGTTGTAACTTCCTTCCTTTTCTATCATTGATGGTAAGTTTGCCTCTTTTTGTTTTCCATCTTAAATCACCGGTTTCGAACAGGGGTGTCAAAAAAGCACGTGCCGGCGAAAACAAGGAAGGAAAAATATAATCTGGTGTCCGCAGCAACCAGACAATAAGAACATAATTTTGAGGTACAAATGACTAATGCTCAGAGATGTCTACTGATTTTGTGGAAAATCTACATCTTTCTACACGATCTTAGAGGCTTGTACATAGCTAAAGTGCCATGGTAATTCCATACCCTCCACAAAGTATTGATTGATACTCCGTAGAAATGTAGACAATCATTTCACTATGTGCTATGTAGTATGTACGTCAACCTAGAATAGAGGACCTGCCGGATCAGGAGATGCTCGTCCAGTACCTATAAGCCCTAGGTAGTTGCGCGCAGCCATTGGGTCCATAAAGCGATATACCGTCCACGCTGCTACTACTAGATAAGTACGGAGTAGCTGGTAGCAAGACCCACCAAACCCCGGGGAATAGTACCTGGGCGGCCCTGCTGTTTTCGGGATGATCTAGGTACTACTGTAGTTTACCGAGGTCCAGAGTTAGGCTAAGTTTAAGGAAGTGTCCAAAAACGTATAATGATAACAATATCGACAACAATATTAAAGAAGATAATGAATAAAAAACAAGATCGAAATAAAACTAAATTAGAATGAAATGAAATAAACGTGGTTTCATTTTAAATTAGGCTCAAACCTTGCCGGTTAACGTCGGCTGAAAGAAACAGTCGTCTACTTAGTAGTAGTATGTCGTCAAAAGACAAGGTGGATTCCCCTTGCAAATAGATATATAAAGACAAGGTCTACTAGTATAAGAGAAATTGCAAGGACCCAATATGCTCCAATTACCCAGTGCGCCTCGTTGGGTGGTTAGCCACCCGCAACCAATCCTATCCATTCCTCTTCAGGGTTGGTACTTAGTTAAACAGCCTAACTAAATTGGCTACCCAGTGGTTGTACCGGTATATTTACTCTCTGCGTATCAACTATATCTCCTGACCCTAGTCTTAGATTAAGCAAGGGACATCGGGGTCTCGAGAAAGCCTGATACGTAATGGTCTACAGTGAGGATGGTGATCATATAAGCATAATGCTAATATTATGGTCTCCAATTGAACAGCAACCGACTGAGCGTTGGATATCTGGCTGACATGGAGGGTAGATAATTGCATCTTCTATTACACTCTTTTCATAGATCGCTAACTCATCAGCTTCCTATCCACCTAATAACTGCAAAGATGTAGAAGCTTCTTGGCCTGAAACTCACATAGTAGCTATTTTGTAATCCCATTCATTCAACTTATGGTGCTTACAAATCATCATTGTCTCTCTGCTTCTTCGCATACTTTCTTGACTGCTCATCCAAGAAGGTGTTAGTCAGGTTGTTCGTACGGAGTCAGTGAGATAATTGGCGACTAGTTGGAAATGCAGACCTGAGCTGACCAGTCTCAGTATGACGAAGTATGGGTTACTCTGTACCATCTACTATGACTTGACTTTCTCCACATGCGGCCAACTACCTTACCACCATCATCAGGACCTACCTGCCTCCTGGACGAATGCATCCAGGTATCTACTGAGATACTTGCCTAGGCACAGACTGTCTCTCAGCTGAGAGGTGGGGCCACGCCGTCATCCTTTCTTTGCCCTGGTCTATCTCCTTCTGGGTTGAATATGCAGTGGGCCGTGGCAGTGGTGGCCATCATTGGGGGGGGGGAGAGGGGCCATGAGACAGTTGGTAAAGATGATTGGCTCTGATTGACGGGTATGTCTCAGTCGCTGGGACGAAGCCGGATTAGCCGCGTCTGAAGGTTGGTCCGCATTTTGCCGTTTTCGAACCGGCGCCGAAGCTGCATAGTGTAATAATCGCTGTGTAATTTGACTTCACTGGAGGGGTTACTCAGAATTAATCAAGTATGCAGCTTACTCTTGGTTAGGCTCAGGGTGTCAGTTCGACTGTTCGACTCTTATATGATTGATGGTACGAGGTACTTATGATGGTTCAATGATGTGGGTTCTTGCAAGTTGCGACAAGATTGCACCAGTGTGTCTGCAATTTCTGATTCGGAGTACTGAGAATGCAGCATCATTGCCCGCGATGCGCCTGTATATATCCATCTTGAACAGACATAAATCATGAGCGCATGATTTATTCAAGAACTGCTGGAGTGTAAGTAGGGCGCGGAAACCCATCACACTACCCAGTGCCCAGAGAAGTATATTGTTTTTGACTGAACCAGTGCATGCTGTACCGCATGGGGACTATACCGAGTCCTGGAAGCCAGAATGTGATCAACGCCGTTCTTTCCCTCTGGGGTCTTGAGGGCTGAACAACAGTGTGACAGGATCACAAGCCAGTCTGTGGGACCGACTGGGAAGTCAAACTCCTCTCAGGCGGCTTGGCACCAGACTTACACCAGCCAGATTATCTCCTGGGTCTGGACTTTGCATCTGGCTGGCAAATCCCAGCATCTCGTGCTGATGGGCAAGAACCCTTGGATACTGGCTGCGGCCAGGGTATTCGTGCTTGTCACCTGCTCATAATCATACTGATGGAAGAGAGGGGGAGGGGGTGTTCATTTTAACGGTACGCTGTCGTCACTTCAACTTCATATGGAGCGTTAATTAGACAGGCGTGCGAACGGAACGTAACCGGGAACATTGGAACTGGCCCCAGACCACCGCAACCGGAGGAAAAGGACCGGGGAGGGGTTCCAACTGCCAACCAATCCAAGCCGATGGGATCCCCTCCCCTCCATGATGGGTGGGGCTAGGTACTAAATAGGCCCTGAGTAGTAACACCGTGGACGCCATCGAGAATGTGCAATTGGGTCCCCTCCCTACTACTAAGTAGGTCTTCCTCAAGGCTTACCTAGTAGGTAGCCCTAGGTAAGATTCAGTACCTTGACGGCCACCCATCCTATCCTCCCCGGGCATCTTAGTTCTGTTGGCCGGACCAAGTTTGGCCCCAATGTCCGAAAGCAGCGGCACGGACTCGATCGCCGTCCTTCCTTCCCCTCTTCTCTATCCAGATTCCCTGTAAAATCCAAAACTCTCTCTCCCCTTGCCTCTCCCCTCTTTCCTACCTCTGATCGGTATTCGGAGAGACGTCGACGGTAGCGATTAGTGCGAATCCCGGTAGCCCACTGCTCTCCCTAACGAGGGGTGTGGTCATGGATCCGTCAATTTCCCATCCCATGAAGACTGCAGGATGTTTAAAAGAAACCGATGCAGTGACTGACTGACCCAGAGCCCTTCCTTTCCTGAGTCTAGAACTGGCCATAAGCGCGCCAACCGGTTCCAGGCCTGGTGCATCCTAACGTTTTCAACATTGATGCCAACGCTTCGCAAAAGTCCTCTGGGCCAGCTCTCCACTGCAAGATAATTCCCGTACCGGTACTACTGTGTGGATCATGCTAGCATTGATCGGCTTTTCTCGTGAGGCATACCTCTTTGGCTACTGCCCGGGGCAGCATCGGCTCCGGTGAATATCGCTTACCGAAGCATCCGTGCCCGGTTTAACCCTACGCCGCAGTGGCGGCTCGCCTCCGACCCAGTCAGTCAGAGCCAAACTCAGCTAAAATTGGCTTGGCAACACCAGCAAAGGAGGTATCTAGAAAGACAGAAAAGAGGGGTAAAGTTTCCCTTAACAGAGCTCGGGGGCGGGGCAAAAAAATAGGAGTCATAAGAGAAAGATGCAACTATATAGTGGATGTCGTATGTACGATGCCGAAAAGCCCATCAGGATCACATACAGGAAGGGAACAATGGAGGGCAAGATGAAGATGAGCCTGCTACAAAAGATCGGTTTGGTTAAGACGAAGGCATCATGGTCCATGATGCCGCATCGCAATTGACCTCCTCGAAGCTATGCAGAGTGTTGAAGCCCAGCCCCGACAAACAGTCGAAAGTACTATCGCTATCGACCTAGACCCAACATGTTAATACGACAAGCCCCGCCGCATACGGGCGAAGAAATGGTAACTCACACAATCTATTATTACAGCCTCGGCGCCGTTCTTACGGACTCGTTTGATTCCCAGCAAGACCAATCCTTGCATGACCGTGGCATACTCACCAACCGAAGGGGAGATGACCGGAGAAGAGATGCCCCCCGCTGGGACCTGCATGGATTTCAACGCGGGCAAGTGTTCCGCCAATGTCGCTTGGCTGTTGTATATGACTACACTCCCCAGAATAGCCCCATCACCAGGCCGTATGGCCCGAATGATTCCACAATGAGGTGCTCCTCCTAGGGCTACCCTGTAAATGTCTATCACACCTTGTCTGGAATTGGTCTTAACATGGTCAAGGATGGAATCAGCGTAATCCCACCCGTAAACGAGGTCGTACGCCAGGTCCGCGTTCTGGAGCCCATGGATCAATCCGTCGGGCGGCGTCCAACTGGAAAGATTGCGCAGCACCACGCTGCAGACGGGACGTGAAATAGCGGTGTTCCAGCCCAGGTTTGCAAACCATTGTCGCAGCCTCTTCCGCTCTACCGGGTTAGCCGATGGGATGCCCAGGTAAATCCCTGGTAGTCGGGATCCAAGCTGGAATCGTTTTATCCCCTTTTGCTGGAGAAGGGTTCGAATGGCGCGGTTGTGAAGTGAATTCCCAATCGACAAATTTCGCCTCGCAGGATGGACGATCAAGGATCCAATGACGCCAGTACCCGTAGATCGAAAAAAGTATGTGGAACAAAACCCATATAGTGCTCGTGTGCTGCTGTTTCGAACGACAAAATGCGCTTCGTCAATTTCCTCCCGCCGCAGCAGGAAACCACTCGACGTTACACCTAACAACTCGGAACGTTGTCCTTGAGCGCAATCCCCTCTAACCGCATCCAAAAGGCAATCCAGAGCATGTGTATCCCTTTCCTCATTCCAATTTTCCACCAGCCAGTGCTGTCTCGCTTGGTGAAGCTTCTGACTGCGGCTAATAGAACCTGGCAGTGAGCCGATAGGGTTGAGCTCCCCGTAAAGCACTTTAACCAGGGCCTCCAAAGCAGCCTCAGTAAAATCGTAAGTACAGACATATGTTCCGATAGATGGGTCCATGGCGAAGTCGTATGGGGAACTGGCAGCGACAACAACCAGAGGCTTCTCTCGAGCTTCACCGGCTGGGGTAAACTGTGATCTACAGATCATGGAGACATGTTTAGTGAACCCATGCTGATACAGGTTTCTGTTAGCATCTGCGGTAACAATAATGACTGCACTGGCCCGGTCAATGAGATTTTCGTGGATTGGCCGGACGCCATTAGCAGTGTAGGATGTGTGTAAGACACGGCCATTCCTCTGCCGCGATAGAGACCTTCCGAGCTCCTTGAACACACTTTCGCAACCTAGCACTGAAGCTGTCCGATCCCACGATTTTGGATCGAGAGACACGTTCGAGTGCTCACTTACTGAGCGGGATACGGCGGAAGCGGGCAGCGGTTTAACCAACGGGGTCAACAGGAGCAACTCTTCACTTGACTCCAGGATGTTGGAGAGTGGCAGTAAGTTCTTTTTATCCCGCACAACAGAGATGGACCCGTTGTATGCCCTCGTAGAGATGCTAATATGAGACGGTTGCATCTGTGTAAGCGAAGGAAGGCCAGGAGGATTGAGGGCCTGTTCCCAGGAGGTACATTTGGCTTTTAGGTTGAGGACCCTGCGTAATGATTGCTCTATGCGTGTTCGACCGATGATCCCGTTCTCAACGCCGAGCTTCAGGCCATTGATCGCCTCTTGCTGCACCTGGAAAGATCGGCAAAGGAGTATGATGTCACAGCCCGCATTCTTTGCCATCACCGTTCCGCCGCCGACTCCAATATTATGTGTGAGGGCCTCCATCTCCAGGCATTCTGAAACGACTACGCCTTCGAATTTCAAGTCCTTCCGTAGCAAATCATCAACAACTTGCTCACTTAGACAGGCATGCATGACGTTAACTCCAGCGGAGGACATTGAAACACCCCCTACCATCATGGAGTCTAACCCATGGACGATAGCATTGCGAAAAGGCACCAATGCGGTCAGACTGAGCTGTTCCAGTGACTCCGTGATGATAGGCACGTCGGCCTGAGACCCAAGAAACTCCAAGTTACCATATGAAGGGAAATGCTTGCCACACGTCACCAAGCCAGCTTTCTGATAGCCCTTCATAAACTCCACGCCATATTGGGATACCTCTTGCGGGTCATCGCCGGTAGTGCGGACGCCCAAAGGCTGAGTCCTCACGTTTGTCAGCACGTCTAGGACAGGGCCAAGGATCCAGTTGACCCCGACGGCCTTGAGCTCCTGAGCCGTAGCCATTGCGACTTCATGCGCCAGGGCTTTTGATCCTGTCGCGGCAATACCCATGGCGCTAGGATACTGTCGGATGTATATCTCATCATATAAGCTGTTCACGCCCCCATTTTCTTGATCCAGAGCGATGAGCAGGGGCACCGGGTGGCCAGCATCCCGGGCAATGGATTGGAGCTCAAGGACCAGTCGCATTGCATCTTCCGCAGCTAGACATGGATTAGTGGTTTGGTTCTCAAAATGATAGGAAATACGACTGCAAGGCAACCCTTAGGACGGAAATACGGAGCGACAGAAGGTAAGGTGCGGCAGTACATTTCAAATTTTTGGCAGAGAGTAGAATTGAGCCTAGATGATAGTTTTCGATCAGAGAGCGGATCTGAGGGCTGACCGAAGTTCCGTCGAAGCCCATCATAAACAGCTGCCCCATCTGCCTGTCGGGGGCGACATGAAAGCCTAACCGTCAGTCATGATCGATGGATGGATGATTCATAGGTGCCAGGAGAGAAGAGGAAGAGGAAGAGGAAGAGGAGGAAGAGGAGGAGGAGGAGGAGGAGGAGGAGGAGGAGGAGGAGGAGGAGGAGGAGGAGGAGGAGGAGGAGGAGAAAAGAGGGTAGTGGGCAGTGAGTAGTAGAGGAAGGTGCGGAAAAGGGCAGGAATAAGCCGCGGAGGGTGACTTCCAAGGTGGGTAATGAGTATAGCATCGGACAGCGAGGGAAATGGAAGGGCCCAGGAATAACCGCCAAGGCTACACTCCTACCTGTCTAGATCTTCCCAGCCAGGCGGCAGCATGTCCTCTTTGGGGGCCATGAGGGCCCGGCGTGGGAAGGAATGTCGCGGGTGCAATGGAAGAAGGAGGAATTTGGGTTAATGTAGGAGTAGGAGGTAGGTAGGTACGGAGCGGAACGCAGCACGGATCGGTTAGAGTCGAGTTAGAGGAGATTGAGACAATCAGGCAATCGTTTGCAAACGTCCAGGAAAAGTGGGCGGACACGCGCCGGGACCGGCAGTTGAGACCAAGCTACCCTGGTTAGCTTGCCAGCTTCATGGATCAGATAAAGCCGGGCGGATCGGGGAGGGGGACGGGCGGTCAGACTAACCAGTAACTACCGACTCGGGACTAGGTAGATAGATAGCAGACTCCCAGTAGGTACTAATAGCAATCGCGTCTCTCCTCCATTCAACAACAGTGGTGATAGCAAGTGACAGGACAAGTGGGTACACAACAGCTGGGTGAAGTTGAAGAAGCCCGGGGATAGCCTATAAGTGCGAACAGGACCTAAACAGTCATCACCCAATAGAATATAGACAGACTATAGTACTTGAAGTGTGAATGATTGTTTCCTTCAGGGCCTATCTACTCTCGAGGAGCAACTGGCATAGTAGGGATCATTGTTCAACTTCAACCCTGGTGGAAGATCTTTCTTCCACCAGACAACTGAGGAAAGAAATCACGTGGTGTATCCGTTATACCGTCTGCATACCATACCAAAACCATGATGTGTAAATACAATTTCCGGTATGATACGTACTGTACTTGGGGGGTGCACATTGCACCGGTATGTTTGTACAGTACCTTACCGGTGTGCTCATGGGCGATGGATCCTGATACGGAAAGGGAACCTGGAGGGTTGCATGGGTCCGTGACACACAGGGCTGTTCCCCCGGTTTGCCGCGAAGCCCGAATGCAACGGCAGCGCCCGTAACCAGATATTGACCAATCGAATCCAACGGAAGCGCTGGGACGCCCCGTCGGGTTAAGAAACCCCTCGGTCACTCCGTCTTTTATCAGTGCTGGTACTATCATCAGTATGATACTATCTAGCAGCACAGTCACCTGCCTCGGCGTTGCCCCCTTGTCAAGCTTGATCGAGCATCATCCCAGCCGATTCGCCCCATGCCACCCCCTTCTGCAACATCACGTTGTTCTCACCGATGATACCATTCGCGACAATAGCTTTTTGCCTTTTCTTCCCTGGCTAACCCGTTCAGGTTCTTTTGCACCTTCCTTGTCTCTGATTGGCGGCCTTGAAGGATGCATTACTAGCAGTAGTACTTACTACTAGTAGCGACAGTACTTAGCGGGTACTTCCCTTCGGTTCTTGAATGACAGTAGCACCCCAAGGACAACAGAATGCTGCGTCATAGAACAGTTATTACCTAGCACATAGGAGTAGTACTGGATACCGGTGAATCCTCCTAGTAGTAGCAGGCTCATACATTCCTTCCATGAAGGACTTGAATCTAAATGCCTAGTTACTTATCCAGAATATAGATAGCCATATTCTTAGAGTAGCATAGCAGCGACGTCGTCGTCATCAGCCTGCGCTGACTCGATGCAGATCCCTTGTAAGCGTACTAAGAATGATTGGAGGGCTTTATCCATCACCACTAGTAGATAGGACTAATTGATTAGTACTACTCGTATCTACGACTGCGATGAAGGCCCAGCAGTCCACTGCATGTATCATTCTGTCACACTCCACCCAGCCAATCGATCCAGACCTAAGTACCGTCTGTACTGTAACAGAGCCATGGTTTGGATGGAGCAGCCGGATCTAACAATCATTATTAACTTCCCTGCCCGGACCCTGCTCAATTAATTCTTCCTCTCCTCTCCTTTCTTTTCCGAACCTCAAAATCAACTCCCCCCTCCCCCTCTTTCCCCCTCTCATCTGTCATCTTTCATTTTTCTTTCATTTTCACTTTCTCTTTCTCTCTCACCCACAGACCCACGTGCGCCCTCGTGAGAAACTTCCACAGTCTTCTGATTCGCCATTGGCACCCCTTGTCTTATCGTCCTTTGATTCTTATCAGTGACGTAGTGGTCTCTTCCCCCCTCTGCGGATCTCCACCACCATGTATGGCGCCCGTTCTTAAGAGCTTCTTCTGACCTCCTCATAAATTTCAACTGACCTTTTTCTGTAGGAGAGTGATCATCCGAGAGACTAGTTCTGAAGCTTCGGAATATATTGCGGATTATATCATCAGTATGTTGTTGTGATTGTCCTCCGTACTCTAGATTCATCGTTCTTGCATATATCCCCATGCCACTTGTAGACATGGGCAATGTGGCATCGGTAAAATGCATCCAGATACTAACCATGCTCTCACTTTCCGCTAGGTCGCATCAAGTCTTGCGAGCCAACGGAAGATCGCCCCTTTGTGTTGGGGCTCCCAACAGGTAGCAGCCCTGAAAAAATCTACAAGACTCTGGTGCGCCGGCACAGGAACGGCGAAATCTCGTTCAGAAATGTCGTGACGTTCAACATGGTATGCCTGCATTGTTTTCTAAGGGAGGACTTTCTGGTCGGTGAGTGATATGCTAATTCAAACAGGACGAGTACGTTGGCCTGCCTCGTGATCATCCCGAGTCTTACCACAGCTTTATGTATAAGCACTTCTTTTCCCATGTGGATATTCCGCCCCAGAACATCAACATCCTAGACGGAAATGCGCCTGATCTCGCGGCTGAGTGTGCATCTTTCGAGGCCCGGATTGCTCGTTATGGTGGCATCGAGCTCTTCCTGGGCGGCGTGGGGCCAGATGGGCATATCGCCTTCAACGAACCAGGATCTTCCTTAACTAGTCGCACGCGTGTCAAGACCCTGGCATATGACACGATCCTGGCCAATTCACGGTTCTTCGGAAACAACATGGATCATGTGCCACGAAGGTCGCTAACCGTGGGTATTCAAACTATCATGGATGCTCACGAAGTCGTCATTGTGGCTACCGGTGCTCACAAGGCCCTTGCTGTGGAGAAAGGCCTTGAAGGAGGTGTAAACCATATGTGGACGCTGTCAGCGCTGCAGCTACACCCGTATGCCTTGATCGTCTGCGACCGAGATGCAACCCTGGAGCTCAAGGTCAAAACAGTTCGGTACTTCGAATCTATCGAACAATCCGGCACAGATGCACGTACTCAAGGCCCGCCTCTTGTCTACCGACCCAGGACGTATGTTCCTGTTCCTGTGGGTGTTGGCAAATTCCACCAACGGCAGAATATTCCCCAAATCGCCCCCCAAAAAGCACCCAAGGACCTCCGAATCAACACGGAATTTAACCCGTCGATGGAGGATGACGAGCTCACACCGGATAGCATGTCTTCACGGATGGTTGACTCGGCGATTGGTGGGCTGGATTCAACTCTGAAGGGAGATTTATTCTTTGACCACATGGGCTCGCGGGTTGTCTCGAATTGACAGCAAGTAATGTGGGAATGATTTTGTGACCGCCGAAATTTACTGGAACTGGGACAGCATCCACTTGGCTTTGACTTGCTTGTAGATGGAACCTGGTGAATGGGTCGTAGCTTGCCTCGCACACCGCTGCCATTTGCTTGGAACACATCGGCTTTTCTTCGTTGGCAGCCGTTTTGCAAAATTTATTCCTCTAATGTTTCGTCTCTGATACGCACCAAGAATTTTCGCTCTTGCGTGGGTCTCGAATGATGATAGATGGGTTGACATGGCGCTAGTTATTGAACCAACATAGACTGGCTATGATTTAGTTTCAAAGGCGAATAATGCATTATGCCTTGAATGTTTCTAATTCGTGCATGGTATGTATGTTGATTATATCTAGGAAAGATCGACTTATGTGGTGGATACGAGCCCATGCCCATAACTTAGTTTCCACACCAAAATCTTGCTACCTACCCGTGTAATAGTATAAATGGTATGTACTGTTATTCGATTTTGTACATAAAAATTGGGCAAGGCTCATAAGTTGATAGTTTACAATTTGGCGAAGACGGTGGCAACGGCGCCGTTCATATCCACCAGGGTGCTCTTGTTTTTCACCCAGGCTTCAATGCCTCGGCGTCCATTCTCAACACCTACACCGCTGTTCTTCCATCCACCGACAGCCATTTCGGATGGACTCTCACCCCAGCTGTTGATCCAAGTGATACCCGCCTGCAGCTGGTCGATGATGCGGTGGGCCATGTTGATGTCCCTGGTGAAGACGCCCGCAGCCAGTCCAAGCTGAGTGGCGTTTGCCCGCGTAACCGCTTCCTCGACCGTCTCATAGGAGAGGATGGACATCACCGGACCAAAGATCTCCTCCTTGACGATGCGCATGTCATCTGTGCAGTCTGTGAAGACAGTGGGCCGAACCCAATAACCATCCTCCAACTCCTTCGGGACCTGCGGCTTGCCCAGCCCGCCGTAGAGAAGGGTGGCCCTGTCTGTCTCAATTCCGTGACGGATGTAGGAAGCCACTTTCTCCATATGGACGCCCGAGCTCAGCGGACCAAAGTTGGTGGCTTCGTCAAACAGAGGACCGGGGCGAATGTACTGCATTTTTTCCAAGAGACGCTTCTCAAAAGCAGTCTTCATGACTGCGGGGACAAAGACTCGGGTACCATTGGTACAGACCTGGCCTGTGCTGTAGAAGTTGGCCATCATGGCTCCATCCACCGCATTTTCCAGCTCGGCGTCAGGAAGAATGATGAGGGGGCTCTTGCCTCCAAGCTCCATTGTCACGTACTTCATGTTGCCAGCGGCAGAACCGGCAACCTTCATGCCGGTGGATACCTGGCCAGTGAAGGAAACCTTGGCGATGGTCGGGTGGGCAGTCAAATATGCACCAACGTCGCCTGCACCATACACCACATTGAAGACGCCCGCGGGAAGTCCAGCTTCCTTGTAAATTTCGGCCAGTGTCTGAGCGTGAAGTGGGGTGAATTCACTGGGTTTGTATACCATGGTGTTTCCAGCAGCCAGACAAGGCGCAGATTTCCACAGCGCACTGATTGCAGGTCAGTTAAGTTCTGGCCCTCCCATCAGGAAGAAAGTTTGAATTCAAAAGGACTTACATTTGGATGGGGTAGTTCCATGCGCCAATGCCCACGCAAACACCCAACGGGGCCTTCTTCGTGTATACCCAAGCATCCTCCCTCAACTGGGCAGTCTCACCATTCAGCCCACCGCCTCCGACCAGATTTGCATAATACTCCAGAGAATCGGCTCCCGTGATAACATCGACGGTGCTCGTCTCTGTGTATGCCTTTCCGGAGTCCAACGTCTCGACGCGAGCGATTTCATCATTGCGCTCCCGCAGGAGGCTGGCTGCTTTCTGAAGGATGCGGGCACGAGCAATGGGAGGGGTTTGAGACCAAGAGCAGAACGCACGGTCGGCGGCGGCAATAGCCGCATCTATATCGGAGGGTGCGGCGACCTGGATTTCAGCCAGCGGGGTAGCGTTGGAGGGGTTGACGGTCTGAAAAGTCTTGCCGGAAGAGGCAGGCTGGACCTTGCCATCGTAGTAGAGCTGGCGTGTAGGGAATGTGACAGACGACATGGTTGGGGAGAGGGAAAGGGAGAGGAGGGGCGAAAGGGGTGGTGGATGAGAGATGAAGATGAAAAGATGAGGTGATAACGAGAGGTCAAGGGGACCCGATAGTGAAAAGAGTGAATGTACAGTTCAGGTACCTCGGACATTGCACTAAGCCGGAAACGGTACTTCATCACTACACCGCCAACCCGATGATGTAACTGGGCGGCATTGGGGGCGGAAACCACCAAATCCTGAGTTCCGAAGCATCTAGGTCCTCGATAAGAACCACAAAGGTCGACATCGACGGGAAAATTCACAGATTCTGCATAGACCTCTGAGCCGAGCTGACCCTAGAAGGCTCCTGTCAACTATGGCTCAATGCGGTATATCTGTGCATCATGGAAGTTATCAACCCCAAGCAGGCAATCCGATCCCGGATTCACCTCGGCCCTGCATCTCCGATAGATTTAACCGTTGGTTAGCGCCCAGTCCGGCGGGATCGTGGCGTGCCCTAGATATCTAGTGTTTGGATCTTGTGTGGGGAATCCGCCGTTCCAGCGGACTTCGGAAGTTGACCGTTGAGGCGTTGACTCCTTCCTGCTCGCCGCCCATTCTCCGGTGCGACCACTACACAGTACCATGTAGGACTTGACCGTATCAATTCTGCTGTCTTACCTGGGATTTCCTGGGGAAATTGAACAAGAATCCGGGGGATGACCAGGTACCTCCATACTCCATAGGTGGTACGTAGCAGTTTTAGGCTTACGCATGCCGAATCCGACCAACGAATAACTTCTAGTCAAACCTTTTTCGCCTGTTCCGGTTTTTTTTTTTTTTTCTGACTAACCCCACCATACGGCAGCCATTGTTAGACGCGGATTCGATGCGGTGGATGTAGGTAGTGGAGCCTGTCTCTCGAAGTACTCCGTAATAGTACGGAGTACCTAGTATGGAATAGGTCAGAGGGTACCGGGTAGAAAAGAGAAGGGAAAGGCAAAAAAAAAAAAAAAAAAAAAAGGAAAAAAAAAAGAGCCTAAAGAAATGAGGGAAGTGGATGGATGAATGGATGGCCTGATGGTTCAGCCTTGATAGTACCTAACAGAAGCACCGCACCGTCTTGTTTATCCTGTAATTTAAAACCCCCAGTTTCATCTTTCTCTTCCTTTCCCTTCCATTTCGTTTTCTTTTCTCTCCTCTGTCTGGTCCCTTCGGTGTCCATCCGCCATCCTCCTCCACCTCCTTCCCCCAAGTCTTAGCTATCCTTATCTCTTATCCTGTCCATCTTCTTCAATCGCGATCTTTCGTCCTTTCTTTCTATCCCATCCAAGATGGCTACTACGAACGAGTTCCCTGCCAGCGATGTCAACAGCTATGACTATGTCATCGTTGGAGGCGGCACAGCAGGCTGTGTCATTGCCAGCCGATTGGCCGAATACTTGCCCAACAAGCGCATCCTGATCATCGAGGGTGGTCCCAGTGACTACATGGATGACCGCGTTCTCAACCTTAGGGAGTGGCTCAACTTGCTCGGCGGCGAGTTGGACTACGACTACCCCACTACTGAACAGCCCATGGGTATGTGAGAGATCCGGGATGGGAAATCCCCTCTTTTCCCCTCTTCCCCCACGGACGGCCCAAACAATTCAGATCGGATCCTAATATTTTCTTGTGCTTTCTAGGTAACAGCCATATCCGTCACTCCCGTGCCAAGGTGTTGGGTGGTTGCTCTAGCCACAACACCCTGATCTCTTTCCGTCCCTTCGAATACGACTGCAAGAGGTGGGAGCAGGCCGGCTGCACTGGCTGGTCCTTCGAGACATTCACCCGCGTCCTTGATAATCTGCGCAACACCATCCAGCCCGTTCACAGCCGTCACCGTAACCAGCTGTGCAAGGATTGGGTCCAGGCTTGCTCAAGCGCCATGAACATCCCCATCATCCCCGACTTCAACAAGGAGATCCGCTCCAAGGGTGAGCTGACCGAGGGTGTCGGTTTCTTCTCTGTTTCTTACAACCCCGATGATGGCCGTCGTAGCAGCGCAAGTGTCGCTTACATCCACCCTATCCTCCGTGGCGAGGAGAAGCGTCCTAACCTGACGATCCTCACCAACGCCTGGGTGTCCCGCGTCAATATCAACGGAAACACTGTGACTGGTGTTGACGTGACCCTGCAGTCTGGTGTTAAGCATACCCTGCGTGCCAAGAAGGAGACAATTCTGTGCGCTGGCGCCGTCGACACTCCCAGACTGATGATGCTGTCTGGTTTGGGTCCTCGTGAGCAGCTGTCCTCGCTTGGAATCCCTGTCGTGAAGGACATCCCGGGTGTGGGTGAGAACCTTCTCGACCACCCTGAGAGTATCATCATCTGGGAGCTCAACCGCCCTGTTCCCCCCAACCAGACCACCATGGATTCTGATGCCGGTATCTTCCTACGTCGAGAGCTACCCAATGCTCATGGCTTCGATGGCCGCGCCGCCGACATCATGATGCACTGCTACCAGATCCCCTTCTGCCTAAACACCGAGCGACTGGGATACGACACCCCCATCGATGCCTTCTGCATGACCCCCAACATTCCTCGCCCTCGCTCTCGCGGCCGTATTTACCTGACTTCGGCCGATCCTAACGTCAAGCCGGCCCTGGACTTCCGTTACTTCACTGACCCGGAGGGCTACGACGCTGCCACTATTGTTGCTGGTCTTAAAGCGGCTCGTGAGATTGCTCAACAGTCGCCTTTCAAAGAGTGGATCAAGCGCGAGGTTGCCCCCGGTCCCAGCGTGCAGACTGACGAGGAGCTTTCGGAGTATGGTCGTCGCGTGGCCCACACTGTCTACCACCCGGCTGGAACGACCAAGATGGGCAACCTGACCCGTGACCCAATGGCCGTCGTCGATCCCAAGCTGAAGGTCCGTGGCCTGAAGAATATCCGCATCGCAGATGCCGGTGTATTTCCCGAAATGCCCACTATCAACCCCATGTTGACTGTGTTGGCCATTGGCGAGCGTGCCGCGGAGCTGATTGCGGAAGAGGCTGGATGGAAGCGTGAGCAGCCCCGCCTGTGAGCGCTTGTCGATTTCACCGATTTCTCCCCTTGTGTATATCCATGTTTTCGCTCCTTACAGGAAAGAAAAGGTTGGGAGTTGGTTATGAAGCGGCGCATACATGACCCAAGCGAGTGAGGATTTGCTTCTGGTCTCCAAAGTGAGGGAGGAGCTCCGGCCGACGCATCCATGCATCTGCGACGGAGGTTGCTTTCTTACATGATTTACGATTCATGATTTAGAGAGAAGGTTGGCAAGAATCTGGGAAGGTCTACTCCGCTGGAAGGATTGATATATGGGGAGTATCTATCTGCCTTTTGTATCTTGTCTAGCCTTTTGGTGGTTGGTTCCAGTTGATATGGCATTTACTGTATCATCACCTTACCCGCAGATTTCTGGGTGGTTAGCTCGGGTACGATCTGTTTGTATCATAGCGCCTGCAGGTAGCGCAGAAAGCACCTGACATACAAAAAAATCAAATAGACATAGAGACTATCTTCAGAAGATATGTGGAGCTAACCATTTACGGGATTTCTCATCATCTCCGTCTTTAACTCAAGCCAATTTATCCATCTATCATTGAATTTCTATTCAAGGGGTGCGTATCTCTCTACTCTAGTCTGCTCGTTCATATGGCAAAAATATAAGACCACACACATACCCTTCTGTCGCCGAAAGGCGGTGGCGGTGGCATATATGGAAGAACATTAATCTAAGGAATAATGGAGGAACAAAGACCAGCCATGCAAAAATTTGATCTGAAACGAAGCAAGAAGGGTTAGATCCGGAACTCCCACGCCTGCTGGGAATTAGACGTAACGCATAAATGAGCAACAGCTGGAATGATGCGTAGCACCTCGCATGTTCAGGCGGCAACTGCAGCTCCCTTGTCGGCGTCATAGATCTTGACCCCACACTTCCATACCTGTCTTACTGTCAAAGTGGGGCCAGAGAAAGGATGCTCTTCATCATCCAACACAAGCAAGTCTGCATCCGCGCCGCCCTCCAGGGATCCTTTGACGCCTTGTAAGCCCAGAAGACGCGCGGGTGTAGCCGAAGCAGCATTGAGGGCCTCCGCTGTCGATGCACCCGACCACCGGCGGAAATTGTTGACGCACTCGATAAGGGTGGCCGAGCTACCGGCGATTTTGTCGGACCCCTCGAGGGTCAGCCGCGCACCTGTTTTGATGATACGCTCTCCATTGGTCCATTCGTAGACGCCATCTGGAAGGCCGCATAACTTCATTGCATCAGTGACGAGGATTAGCCCGTCCGGATGAGCGTTATATGCAATTCGGATCGAAGTGGGATGCAAATGGATACCATCCGCAATGACCCCATAGAATGGGCGGGGGCACTCATTCTGTCCTAGGAGGCCGAAGATGCCCGGGTTCCGGTGGTAAAAGGGCCGCATCGCATTGAAGAGATGAGTGATCATGGTGGCGCCTTGTTGCGTGGCTGTGAGGGCTTGCTCGTATGTCGCGTCCGAATGCCCAATAGAGTATATGATATCCTCCGAAATGAGGGTGGATATGTTGGGGAGCATGTCACCGACTTCCGGAGCTGCAGTGATCATTCGAACCGATTTCGATGGGCCGGTCAGATTCCCCTTGCCATAGCATGCGACAATATCTTCGAAGGTGGAAGCCGCGCGAAGAACCTCCGTCTTGTGCACTCCATTACGACCAGTACTGATGAACGGTCCTTCGACATGAGCGCCCAACGACTCGGCGCCATCTTCAGCTCGATGGCTGTCCGCTGATGGACCCAGAGAAGGAAGCACCTATGGCGTCGAATCAGTCCTTATTCCCCATTTCTTCTGACTCGGCGGCAAGAGGGTTCGCTTTGGAGACATACCTTCCAGTAGACTTCCGGGGTAGAGCTCACCACAGTCGGGAGGTACGATGTCACCCCTGTCCGGGCAAGGCCCTTGTTGACCGACCGCATGCCCTCATCGTATAGTTCCTTTGAGGGTTGGGGAACGGAAAAGTCGAAGCCCTGGGCGCCGTTGAGCTGAACGTCGATGAGGCCGGGAGCAAGGATACGCCCGCCTAAATCGATGACCTCATCGGGGGAGAGATGTAGTCCATAGAATGCTTCCTGGTCCTTAAGGATCTTCCCGGAGAATGAATCGACCCACACATCTTGCTCGACGAGATCGAGTCCCTGGACTATGCGGCAGTTGGTGAACTTGGTGATGCGGGGAGGAGAGGTGGATGTTTTGCCAGGCATGATGAAATCCGAGTAGTTGTCCACGGCACTGGAAGAGAAGGCATGGACTGGTGGGGGAGGGGAAGAGGGACAAGAAAGATGCGCATTAAGAACGGAAATAGGAGGACGTGGGTGCTACAACATAGTCTATGGTGACATCCAACCAGGAACTCGGATTGAGGGGGAGAGGGGGCGAGCTGGAGCTGGCAGCGTGCTCTACAGGCCATTGTCCGATGGCTTGGTTCTGACGTTGCCCTTTCTCAGGGGAGGGCACGATGCCCGGAAGGTGACGTCGATTCATTATCTAGACCAGTAGAGGGTCGGAGAAAGGTGAGAACGAGGTGACATTTTCCCCGGGGAGGAGGGGAATAGTGGATAGTGGAGAGTGAAGAGTAAGGAATGTTTCCAAGGGGTGGTGCACGCGGCCATACTGCATAGATCGATACGGAGTACGGAGTAGATGAGATCATGCCGCATACCTCCCATCATTTTGCCGCCCAGTTCCATTACCAGCCATACCAGCCATACCGGCTCTGACCCGTCCGGTATCTTACCAGACTGTCCAGCATACCATACATACCATCCCAGTTACCCTTCTCGTACTGTACTGCCATGGCCTGATAGTGATACGGGCAGGCGCGCCGACCCCGGGTGACGGGCTTTTCTTGCCTTTTCGGGTCAAGCAGTGAGTGACCATCAAACTATTCCTGACATCCTGCTTGTTCCCTCCCTCATCACCTAACTTTACATTCTCAAACCAGTTATCCTTTTCTTGGTCCTTCTGCTACTTTCTTTGTCTCTTCTCCGCTGCTGTTTTCCGCATCCTCTCCGTTGCGGTTCCCCTCCCCCCGTTCTCGGTTGCTGGATTTGGTCCGACTCCACTGGGAGGGAACCCAAGAATACATCGTCGGTAGTGAGCAAAGAAGGTGAAGATCTGAAGACTAGGTAATGGATGCTACCTCACGACGACCGTACCAGCAAATGACCCAACTCGCCCCCCCGCATTCGGCTAAGCTTCAGACAGCCGATGTCACCGTCGCCTTTTTTTTTTCCCACGCGATATGCCAGCCGGTGAATCAGGATTCATGATGGGCAGATAACCAGCATGAGGCTGACTGGCCGTCCCGTCTGTGGTGCGGTGTTTGTTGCATTTCTCCCCCGACTCATCATCATCATCATCATTATTCGGATTCCCGGAGACTTGACTTCATATCATGATTGACCTGATGACGGACAGGTTCCTATCTATCATATCTGACATGCATTAGAACCATTCGAGAGGCCCGTCCGTCCTTCACCCTTCCTTTCACTCCTCAGTTGCGCTCTGCTATCTCAGTCATTGCCTTACTCTTTACCCGACCTCGACACATACTTCAATTATATCTTACACTGGAGATAAGCAGGCCCCTAACAACGGACTGCCTGCCGGTCTTTGGGGTCTCGACCGTGGCCCCTCGTGGTTGTCAGTTGGCTTGCATTGGTGCATTGCTAGTTCAACTTGTCTTCCGTCTACTTCTAGGCCTGATCTTCGATTTTCCCCGATCGCCTTCTCGTCCCCTGCAGCCCTTGATTTGGTGTACTAGTTTTTGCCTCCTCCGCATTTCCAATTCTCTTACTCATCCTTTTTTCCTCTTCTCGCTTTTTGACTTTTTCTCGCTTGGGGTCGAGTGGATCTAGTCGATTGTTCTCTCTGCGTCCTGCGACTCACCCGATTCCCGCTAGAGTAGGTTGGGCGGCGATGATTCGTCGGGGTCATTGACTATCTCACCGTCTGACCACGCCGGTACTCACTAGTGAGGTCGTCTTTCTAGTTTCTTCCTGTCCCCGGCCACCGGCTCGAGGGCCCAGAGATAAGGTACGGCGGTTTTCTTGTCATCCCATTGACTCCCATTATTATTGGGTTTGTGCGTTGCAACACTAGGATGAATCTGCCTATTTGTCTATCTGATGTATTTCGTATCGCGAGGAGATCCCCGATATCTCTGCTGTTTGTCTCGTTCCTATCACCGCGGTCTCATTCTCCCTACTCCCACGGTGGTATCCACCAGTTGGTCCCTCACAATCAGCTCACTCCCAGTGGCTCAAGTAGCTGAGAAGACCGTCAGCTGGATGCTACAATCCGTATCCCAGCCGAAGATAAAAAATAATCCTGAATCCTCAGCCTTAATTATAAATCCTTTACTACCATTCATCACCAGGGCAGCTTGGACCAAGGGCTTTTTCACTTGTCAGCGCCCGTGACCAGTCACTCTTCCGTCTATTTGTTTTCGTTTCCACCCCTTCATTCTTACCCCGGATCATCCAAGACATCCTTGCACTGCCCTGTCCTATCCTTCTTCCGCCTTCACTGCCAGCTTTCAGTGCTTAAAATAAGCCCCTGGTCCCGGCCAGTGTGTTACCTGTTACTACATATTTCGAGTTCCTGGCTCCTCCTTCCTCCTCATTTCCCCGGGGTAGTTCAATTCTTCTCGTCCGTAGTAATACCCTTCGTCCCACTTGGTTCACTCCATTGCCTTTTTTCTTTTCTTTTTCTTCCTTTTGTTTATTTATTTTTATTTACTCTTCTTGTCTCTTCTTACCTACTCCTTCTTGCATCTTCGTCGCCTTTGTTCCTTGGACATATCCCGCTACCTTCCTGTGTCTATAGCTGCACATACATGCCATTGGACTCGTCTACATATGCATCACTGCACATTTTGAGAACTCCTGCTGACCTTCCGACAAGTCGCAAAGCACCATCCCACTCTCCACCGCTGTTGCATTGACATCCAAATCTAACCCTGCGGTTGCCTACCAACATCAATGGCCACCTCCACAATGGGGCAGGAAGATCTTCAGCCAGAGAAAGAAGTCCCCGCCGTCACCTCAGATCCGGAAGCCGGTCATGATACCCACCTCACCGGTAAAGCGTGGATGTACAAGCCGATGAAGATTGGTCCGTGGTCGTTACCATACTTCGCATCCCCAGAATCCCAGCTCCTGCTGGTCTCCTTCGTGTGTTTCCTCTGCCCTGGCATGTACAATGCAGTCAGCGGCCTGGGCGGTGGTGGTCAGCTGGATCCTACCGATGTCAGTGATGCCAACACGGCTCTATACAGCACCTTCGCCGTAGTGGGCTTTTTTGCAGGTTCCATCGCGAACCGCATTGGTCTCCGTCTGACACTCTCATTCGGTGGTTTCGGCTACTTTCTCTATGTGGCTTCACTTCTATCATATAACCACAATAAGAATTCAGGCTTCTTGATCTTTGCTGGAGCGCTACTGGGTGTCTGCGGCGGTCTGTTGTGGTGTGCTCAGGGTGCAGTCATGATGAGCTACCCAAATGAAAAGGAAAAGGGCAAGTTCATTGCTATCTTCTGGGTAATCTTTAACCTGGGTGGTGTGATTGGCAGCTTGGTAAGTACCTTCCTTGCGTTAAAGCAATGTTGGGCTTTCTCTATTGTCCTCATAACAATTTAACCTGAACATACAGGTACCTTTGGGTCAAAATCTACACTCTGAAGCCGGCCAGGTGAATGATGGCACCTATATCGCCTTCATGGTGCTCATGGCGGTTGGCTTTGTCCTTGCCTGGGGCCTGTCAGACTCTAAGTATGTCAAACGCAAGGATGGCTCTCATGTCATCGTGATGAAGAACCCAACGTGGAAATCCGAACTCCTGGGCCTTTACGACACTATACGCAGCGACTACTACATCATACTCTTCTTCCCCATGTTCCTGGTGAGCAACTGGTTCACAGCCTATCAGTTCAACAGCGTAAACGGTGCTTATTTCGATATCCGGACGCGGTCCCTTAACAACCTTCTCTACTGGCTCATGCAGATGGTTGGCGCATTCGTGTTCGGCCAGATCTTGGACTTGAAGTTCCTTTCCCGCCCAATGCGAGCCAAGCTCGGCCTCTTCCTCCTATTCGTCATCACAATGGGGGTCTGGGGCGGTGGATATGCTTTCCAAAAGACATATACCCGGAATACAGTCTCGGCAACTACTGACTGGACAACTGGCGGCTATGTTGGGCCTATGTTCTTGTACATGTTTTATGGTTTTTACGATGCGGCTTTCCAGACCTGTGCATATTGGTCAGTCATGCTTTTCTTGCCTTTCTCATCGCCTGCTCTAAATGGATGCATTTGACTCACTGGCGCGGACCATGTAGGTTCATGGGTTCTCTTACCAACAACGCTCGTAAGTTGGCCAACTTTGCCGGCTTCTACAAAGGAATCCAGTCTGCTGGTGCGGCTGGTATGTGGCGGTGAGTTCTACGAAACCTATGCCTCTCGGAACGCGGCATGCGCTAATAAACATGTTTTTTTGCAGGATGGATGCTGTGGGGACCCCTTACATGACCGAATTCGCATCCTGCTGGGGTCTGCTCGCTGGCAGTCTGCTCATCGCATCACCCGTGGTGTTTTTCAAAATCAAAGAGCATGCTGACGTCGAAGCTGATCTCAACTTTTCTGACGAAACTGCCGAAGAAGTGGGTGTTCCGCTGGAAGATCACCCCTCCGAGAAGAAGGACGAGAAGGCTGTGACTATTGCTTGATTGTGACTGGGGACCCTTTACACGAATGCTTAGGAACAATACAAAGGTCACGTGGGTTTCGTTTCGGTAATGTATTTTGCCTGAGGTGTCCTCGGTGACTATTCATGCTCTTTCTTTTTTGGTTTTTTTTCTTTTGGTTTTTTTGGTTTTACTTTCTCACTGGATATCCAAGTTCAGAATGGGTTTGAAGCGCTGGACGAACATCTAGCTGAGGTAGCTCTATGTAAGCTGTCAGCGAGTTACGATTTATCTTAATGGAATAATCAGACGCGGCATTCCAGTCAATGGGGATTGTCGAACAAATATCCCAGCTACTTGATAATTAGACATGTCAACGCACAAAATTGCAGTCTAGGAGTGCTGCGTACCACACCAGCACGCCATGGATATGGATCAAGTGTGTGTAGCACTACATAGCCCATCCCGCTAACGGAAAATCTCAGCCAAACCTAGTGGACGGTGGCACAAGCAACTCTTGTGTGTGTAGCTGTCGAAATTCCGTTGGTGCGATATCCGGGTCAAGCCTGTTTTGTACCCGCTGCAATATCCCACCCGAATAAGGTGCGGTTGAACAGTTGCAACGCTGCGATAGGTTGGTAGTACGGGACCTCATGACCAGCCTGATAGACACGGGTGAATGAGAAATTGCCGTACTCTCGGGTTTCACCGTACTCCAACCCGTCCACCGTCATAGGCCTGTATGCAGCTGTGCGGAACTGCGCCGCATGAGTATAGTTAACTGCTAGAGAAATAGCCTGGCCACCAAACCAATTGCAGATATAGTCGGCGTCACCGTAGATCAGGGACACGCGGACGGCGAGTCGGAGGATCTCTTCGAGGTCTTCAATGAAGTTTGGCCATACGAAGTCGCCGGTCTGCTGGAATGCATAATATACTTCGTTGCTGGCTTCAGTATAGTTTATGTCCACTCCGATAGCGTTCATAACCGAATCCTTCTGAAGGTAGTCAACGTAGTAGGACGGTGGTGTTGGGTCCTACGCCATGTGTGATGAGCAGCGCCCTCCCTGTTCGAGAGGAATAATCACTCCCTGTCTATGACCATGCCACTTACATTGTAGGGGTGCCGGATATCGTACACGCCACGACCGCCAAATTGGTAGTACGGCCCCTCTGGACAAAATCATTTAGCTGCATTTCGTACTACTATGACCCTTTTGAAGAACAACAGTGTTCACTCACCAACATTGTCCCTGCACATATTAGTGGCCTCTGAGCAAATAGCATGATCAGCTAGTGATGTTCTATTCGTCAGTTTACACAAAGCGACTTGATCCTGACATCCATTTGGCATCTCGTTGGCGAACTTCATATAATTGTAGACTGTCTCATTGATCTAGCAAGCATAAGTATAGTATTGATATACCCCCGTTTCGTGCAGGTGATCACTCACTGCTTTGATTCCATATGTATTGTTGATGGCAAATTCAGGGTAGTGACTTGCCTATGAATTGTTTAAGCGAAACGCTTGGAGAACAAGGCCTCTTGCCGGGCGGTAGTGTTGTATATACCTGAATTGCCTCGTCGATGATACCATTAACAATTCCAAGAGACTTGAAATTCAGTTGAATGCCGTCGACTGTTCCGTTGATAATCTTTGCATTTTGTTCATGAAAATGATTGAAGAACTTCGGTCATGAGCCTTGTGACTCCATGAAGACGTATCCATTAGAAACAACTCACAGCTGGTCCATAGTGCCTTGACCAAGTCAGCAGTATGCATCGGCCTCATCTGAAAGATGCACTCACCCTCCATAACTCTCAGTCCACAAATTAAAGTCTCTGGACTTGATATCCGGGGCTAGCTGCGGTAAGCCACCGAGGAAGCCCTGGAGAACTTCCCATGTTGCGTGTGCAGCGAGGTCGGTTGTGTCTGTAGGGGAGAAAGGTCAGGAGAGTCACATAGAGAGAAACGGGGGAAGAACTTACCAGTAAGCGTTGCATCAACGACTGGATATCGCCCCTGAGCTCCAGCAAATGACCCGTTTTCGACAACCCCAGTCAAAGGGTTCAAGGACCCGGCCTCGGTTTCACTGTAAGAGAACCCTTCGTGGAAGTTGAAATATCAGCAACATACTATCCAGACTATGCCATGGGATTCGATGATCCATACCAACTCCCAGAGGCTGAGACAAGAAGAGGATATTGGAAACCTCGTTCCAGGAGTAAGGGTTGATGTAGGACTCGTAACTTGAGTCGATGTGACACGGACCCAATTCTAGTTTCGAAGGCGTCAGCGCCTCTATGTCGGAATTCATATCGGAAGATCAGGCCAACCTTCGAACAGACCAATCAATGAATCGCTCCCTGGACCACCATTGAGCCACAGAGTAACCGGGTCCTTTGCAGGATCATGACGAGATTCAAAAAACCAGAAGAAGGTATGTGAGCTCGGTGAAAGATCAACGTATCCAGAGTATGACTTGACACCTGGGGTCGTCTCGCAAATGCCCTCACTTCCTGGCTCCTTATAACGGATGGTGATATTGTTTGGAGTGGTTATTGTCTTGACACCGGTGGGAAGGTTTGGTAACTGCCTTCTTACCTTGAATGGTCGGTCATTCTCCGACAGAGCCCAACCACTTGCAGTCAGAGGTAGCAAGAATACCAATTGAGAGCCACGCATGGTCTATTCGATGCAGGGAAGAGGCTTGGCCACCGTTATTCCGTGCAAACCTATTATACCTGCATCAGAACTGGCCTGGAATATCCTTTGTGGGAACTGGGCGGCGGAGACACAGAGGGTATCATTCCTCGGCTTTATACATTTAGCATCAGTCACACTGCTTGGGTAACCAATCCTTGGCCTACATGGCGTGAGGGGAACTCATCGCCAGTGAGATAGATGTTCGTCGGGGTCTCGTGCAGATTGTAGAATACAAACGCCATGATGGAAATGAAGTTGCATCCCGCGCGCTACCAGACAGGGCCATTTCCGGCCTAATCGGTTGAGGCGTCAGCCAGCCAGCTACACATTGCTCCAATGACTGTGCAGCATTGACAGGGTGCTACGAGGGGCAAGCCCTGCATTAGACGCCATAACACATTGTCCTGCTAGTGCGGTACCTTTTGGAGGAGTTGACCACTCAGCCATCCTGGGTACTAGGAAGGCCCAGGCTCCCTTGGCGGGGCGAGACTGGGGCGAATGAAAGTCTGTGGCTGTGAGTGAGGTGGTGCAAGGATCAGGTTAGGCTGTTCAATGGTTGAGACGCTGGTGCAGATCAGGAGAAGAGCGAGGGAGGAAGAGAGGGAGAGACGAAAGAGAGAAGGAAAAGGAACGATGGCGGGGTGCCTAACCACCTGCCTCATCGGGATTGGCATGCACAGGACCTCCTTCCTTTTTGCCGCTTGATCCTCCAGAAGGGAAAACAACTGAACTCTGGACGGAAGCGATGGGGTCATCATATGATCATTCATACCTTGCCATCGGGTCAGTGGATGGAGTCCGCTGCAAGGATGTTCGGCCAGCTGAAACATACTCTAACAAAGAGTCTCCCGTCATGGCATCTGTCCGTCCGTTTGAAAGGCCTCGTCGCCGCCTGCATCTGGCAGACTATCAACAAGATCCCCAACGGGATATGTAGCCCGTGTAGTCTATACATGTGTCATTCATTTCCTCGTGTCGTACTTTTCGACTCTGTATGTACATATTATGGAAACAGTCGCCCGTGCAAAGGGGGTGGGGGGAAACAGGCAACAGGCGCATCAAGTACATTAAGAAACAAGCATCAACCGATCCAAGATTCAAGCCGGTACATCAATATAAGCAGCCGTCAACTAACTCCAAGCGCCCATCTCCCTTTCATGCTCCCAGATAGAAAGAAGCCCAATGCGATGACATGGTCATAATATAATCGCCAGAAGTAATGTAGGGGGTAAAAAAAGCGGTCTAAAACACGATCATAGACTCAAGCCGAGTTCCGCATCCAGGTCTGCCGCAAGACTGGCTACATCGGCCCGTGGTGCCGCAACGCGATTCTCCACGAGCTGCCCGTCTCCCAAACCGGTCAAGTCACCGCCTTTGTTCTCAGCATCGAATCCCATAAGGTCGGAGAGGTCGCCCACGGGACCTAGACCAAAGCCATAGCTCTTCCCGCTGGCATTTCCATTCGGATTCAAGCCATCATCGGCTGCGAGGAAGTCGGCGCCAGCATCGTCAAAATTGATCAAGGCATCGAAGTCATTCTGGGTCACTTCGGCATCATTCGCCAGACCCATGAGCTCGCTTATGCTCAGTTCCGAATCAAAGTTGGGAATAGGGAAGGCGTCTTGGTGATAGCTCGGGTTGAGGTTGTTGGTACTCCCATTCTCGCTACCATCCGAGGGCGGAGGTGTTGATGCAAACCCAGGCCCGCTTCCCTTGGTAAGCTGACCGGTAAGCCCTGCCCCGTCTGATTTGGGATACGTCAGGCCAGGGATTTTCTGTGCAAGTGAGTCGGGGGGCGGAGTCAGAGTGTTGACGCGTGCGGTTGTGTCCAGTGTACTGTTTGTCCGCGGGTGCACGTCTTGGGGCGCTACTGTAAGCTGAATCCCGGCCTTCCGAATTGCAGCCTCCAAAAACGATGTCGCGAAGTCAGCCGATGCATAGATTTCTCGCAAGCGCTGCAGAATGCGCATGCACTGATAGAACCGATGAAGGCTTGTCATCCGGATATTGGGGTCGCTGGACTTTATGTCCAGGAGGTGAATGATAACGGCGGGAAGGAGAACCGTGACACCCGTGGTAGGGAAATACCGGGTTAGGTCCAGGCTATGTAGGTCCTGGGCAATGTTTGTAATCTCGATCGCAGCGAATCGCACCTTGTTTCTCGAGATCTCCTGCAGCTCAGCATCCATGGACGGAAACGGGATAGCGGGGAGAACTTGAGGGCGGTGGAGCGCGCTGGACGTGGTCAAATAGACCATCTTCAGAAGCGCCCGATGGGAATGAAGGACTTCTTGTGCCTCACTCAACTTGGAGGGCGCGGCGGGAGCGTACTGGATCTCTGCCGGAAGGTGGGCCAGCCAGTCTTCCAGCTCCTGGTCACAACGACGAACTTCAAAGGTCTCGGCCGCCGATTTCTTGGGCACCAACATCATGGTCGTCTCCATTGTGCCGCCGAACTTATGACTCAAAACCGAGTATTGAGCAGACAAGACGTGGCTAACGCAGAGACAAAGTTTTGCCTTTTCAATGAACATCAAGGCAAGCTCTCTCTGGTGACTCACACTTTGAAGAATCTCCGAATTGCCCACCATGTTCACGATCTCCGGTGAGAACGGATGGAACTCGAAATCATCGAGGGTCAGCATCGGAACGTCACAGTCATCGTCTTTGACACGCATCGGACGTCTCATCCCCAAGGCAATCAAGCGATCCCGGGTATATGTGCTCCACCAGATCCGTTTCCACATCCGTTGGCGCCGAAGGTCCATACGAGAGTTTCCGGGGTCACGATGTAGGCCGATGGTGTGTGCCAAGGACAAGCTCACGCCCATCCAATGCCAGGTATCCTTCTGGTCATCGGGTGTCTCATACCAGTAGGTCATCAGAAGTAAGGATTGGACGAGCGAGATTCGGTCAACTTCGTAGTCAAAATCGTACAGAAGTCTTGCGCGTTGAAAGAATGCTTTCCGGGCTGCCTTTCTAGTCGGATAACCGGCCGCGTGCAGGTGCTTCAGGTCGATGAAAGCGGTGCCAGCGAACATGACGGCTTGGAATAGCAGCAGACTCAGCCGGCGGATGCCATCGTTCTGGACGATCGTCTGCAAGAACTCTTCTAGATCAAGAAGGGGCATATACGTGTGGACGTAGTGGATGTAGCTTTTCAGCAACTCGTTCCGTAGTCCCGCATCGGGAACCGTCAACGCTCCTTTCATAGACAGATAGTCGATATCCTCTTTCTGCAGGCGAGGCGGTAACCCGCGAATGTAGTCAGGCAAGACGACCCCACCAGACCTGGCATTGGCGTAAGAAGGATCTAGCAGCTGCTGGATCTGCGAAGTCACATGGTGCAAAGGGAGCGTAGCCGGGACAGCGGGGTTTGGGGCCATTCTTCTTCGAAAGCGGTCCCCAGAGCCAATCCGGCTTGCCTGGCTCTGATCTAGAGGAATGCGCATCAGCATCTATCGGGTAGGCATATCATCATTGCAAACGCAAGGCAGACGCGAATACGAACAGAGAAGGTGCGGTATGTGCTGCCCTTGATCCAGGTCTACAGAACGCTGCGAAGGAGAGCCTGGGATCATGTCGGAAAGCCCATGGCACTCGCTAAGCCGCCTGAACAGACTGGCCCCATCATCCGGGACCTCTGCAGGCGATTGAGAAAGCTGCTGAGGGTTTGCATTATCGACCTCAACACGTGATTTCCTGAAGGATGGCAACAAGGCGCGCTCGTGGTTAGCCGGCACTTCTGCGGAGTGGAAATCAAACAGGAGACATGTATTCGATGTGGACGAACTTTCTCCTCTTGCTCTCAGTGACAATGCACTCTACTTGGTCCAACCGACAATTCGTACAGGGCGAACCATTTTCGACCACATCACACCGCACTTTGCGAGCCCGGCAGCAACAGCACGCCTTCGACGCCCGCCGTTTTACAGGACGGGCATTGGCGGGCAGACCGGCGGTGGAAGCTTTCCTCTTGGTCTTGGACTCCATATCCACGGCAGTCTGAGGAGTGGGCGTTGTTGTTGATACAGCAGTGCTAGTCATTATGCGAAACGTGATTCAGTTGAACTGAATCATTCGTGAGATGGCCAGTCTCTGGTGCCAATGGTTGGAGAAAAGAGGGAGGGGGGGGAAGAAGAGAGAAAAGGATAGCGATCAATAAAAGTAAGATAGTCAATGTGGGCTTCCGTAAGTAGATTATTGGTAAAATAGGACAAGATTGTAAAAGCAAGAGTGAGCAAGAAAAATGAGGGCGAGGTAGGAAAAAGGGAAGTCCAGAACGTGACCCCAACGGAGGAAAAACAGGAGTGGAGAGGTTTCTTCTTTCTTTCCCTCTCTCTCTCTTTTTTTTTTTTTTTTTTTTTTTTTTTTCAGTTAAATAAATCCATACAAGACGGAAACTAAGTTCTGATCACTTTTCCGGGGAAAGGGGAGGATCACAGGACCACGTTCCAATCTTTTCGTCCAAAGGGACAAAAATCGAGGCAAGACCTGGGGCCGGGGAGGAGAATGTTTAAGTATTCTTACTAGGTAGTACTCCGCCAGTCCGTCCGTCAGGAGGCGTTGGCGTTGGGGATGATGAGCCCCAGATCCACTCGCTATGGTCGCCTCCCCCAGACCAGAACCGTGGAATTCCGTCTGGAAACCCAATCGCGGACGGTGTGCTCCGTCGCCGTCGACACTAGTAGTCGCGAGGACTGACCTGGTTAATCATCATCGTCAATGTCAGGGTGGTAATAACAGTTGTTCTACCTATCGCGTACTAGACTGCTCCGTACTCCGCAGGTAACTACTAGTAGTAGCCAGTAGAGCCAGTAGAGCCAGTAGGTACTGTGTAGTGTGTACTTGTGTAGGTCACGCACTCACGCTGGCCAGAAAAAAAAAGCCGGCGCTAGCGCGGCCAGTATTTACCTCAGACCGCACCCGCTAGTACCAATCTGGATGTTGGAGACTTGGGAACGGACCCATGTTGAGTGGGGTGGGGCTGGCAGACAATCCGATTCCGATGCTTTGCACCAGTCGTCGCTGCTGCTTACTGTACATCCCCCACTTGAGACACCAATGGCCATCCAGTAACGCGAGGCCCACCACACGCTGGACTCCCGCCCGAAGAGGGATTGGACTTTTGGAGCTGAGATTGGAAGCCGTTCCCACGTTCAGTTCAGGTTCCGGTCCAGTTTCCACAGCAGGTTTCTTCTCAATTCTCGAGTCAACTCCCTTACTCCGTACTCATCATCACCACCACCACTACGTCTTTCTTTTCCCCCCACTACTCCGTACAACGGTCCTAGATGGGTGGTGACAGTTTGCCATTTCCCGATTGGGGTTTATCGGCCCGGTCACGTTATTTCCTACAGGCCCTGGCCGCCACAGCCAACATCGGCAGCTTGGCCACCACCGGAGAGCACCGGGAGCAGATGTGAGGATCCTACCATTGGCTATGAGACGACTCGTGAGTTAACAGAGGGAAAAAGGAAAACAAAAAAAGAAAAAGAATCCACTTGGACTTTTCTACATAGGTAGATATTCTCTCAACTACGACGGCGGCACTACTCCGGATAAGGTAATGCGGGCGGTACGAGTAGTTACGAAGATGCGTCATATTCGGTCGGAAAAGATTCCGGCTGTGACTTTCAGAGTCTCAAAAACTCGGGTCTACTTCCGTCGGCTCCCTTCCCTTTCATCCCCATTCTCCCCTAATGGCTCGATTTTTTTGAGTAACTCTCCAAGGAGCCACCCACCTTTCGTTCCGCTGGATCTACACATCGCCAGTAGTTACATACATGATGATATTCTCTAAGTAATTGAGATATCCCCTTGTGAACAGCCGAGTATGGGCCAGCCAGAAGCTCCGAACCGAGGCCCGTAGGCACTCCGTATACTCCGTATCTACTCTATACGCAGGACTACTGTGTATGGAGATCTCGAAAGAGGGTGGATTTCTCTGGTCCATCGGGATGGCCTCGCTCATCATGGTCATACATGGTACAATATGTGCATAGTCTTGAACTTGGACACTATGCGGTGCAAGTAGGTATTTGGCCAGTGCATATGTCATACCTGCGATTAATAATGGACACGGTGGTTGTTGCTGGCCTGCCGCTTCCAGACCGACCGGTAGAGACTATGAACCAACTAATCGCAGCCGATCCCGCGTGCCGATGGAGTGACAATCGCTGGGCCGGACCAAACTTGGGACGACAATGGGAGTTAGGACCGGTAGTACGGAGTGCGGAGTACACCATACATTACTAACATTTCATAAATGCGGTCGGTCACTGACTGAGTGAGACCCACCCTCAAACAAGAACTGATCGTGCTATGGATGCGGAAGTGTATGCATGTTCTACAGAGTAAATATGGCTTGGATAGACGTCATCCGGAGGCGAGGTAGATAGATGGCATCCAACGTGCCTTGAAGCTTGCTGAGTTGCTAGTCAAGGACTGGATGATAATATCGCGCGGGTGGATCGACCCAAATTCTTGATGCACAGCTGTCAGCCAGATTAAATATCGCAATTCGCAGCAGGGGGCTTTTTTTTTTTTTTTTTTTGTTTGTTTGTTTTGTCCTTTTCTGCAAATCCGCACTGCACTAGACCTGGCGGGTAAGATATTACGGCGTAATAGGCCAATTACTTCCCTATTCCAGAATGAAAGGAGAAGAAGAAGAATGATAATAATCACAAGACGTACTAAGCTCTCCCCCGTGAAAACTGATCTAATGCCGACAAACGGAGGAATTCTATCTCAGCAAAGGAAGGGGGATCCAATCATTCCTGCGGAAATCACTCCGTACCAGCCATGACGGTCCAGAATCTGTGCGGATGACCTGCGACCTGCCACAGGCGGGTGGCCATCATGGAGCTGATGCCCAAGTGGAGTGGAGAAATAGCAGGCTACGTAGTGGGCTCTTCTAGCTCCAGGAAGTTCAGGAACCCCAGGATGGGGTCGGTTACCAGCGAGAATCGGAGGAAAGGTGTGCCAGGTACCCCACATTAAGAGCACAAGTAAAGTGTAAACCAGGCACGGCGGAGGATGAGACATTCCAGCTCTCTCAAGGTACTGTCCGTTTCATGTACAGTGTCGTAATGAAGGGTGATACAAGCGGCTGGTTCCTTGCTGTCAATGTGCGCCATCCCAGCATGCTGCATGCTGCTAGCCTGCTACTTTAGGAGACGTATATGATTGGACATGATATCTTAACCAGGTACTAGTACTATAGTAGTAGAGGAGTATCTAAGGGTTGGTAGTCCTTACTAGGCACTACACCTGTCATGTTTACCTGGGAACACCGACAACTTTAGAACTTTCTCTCAGTCAGCCAGTCTAGTACGTAGGTAGTTCGGGATGTGTGCCAGGTGAGAGAATACGGGGGACCCCAAGGGGGGATTTCGTGGGGAGCGAACCAACGCACAAGCTACTGTGATTGGCCTGGTGGGTAATCTCCGACGGGCCTTTCACAAGCACGATTCACGAGGGATGTCCCCCCACGCCAATCAAGGGCACCCGGGCGGATTCCCATGTGGGACGGGGGCTGCAATACACAGTCACTATGGATGACTACTACTACTACTACTAGTACTAGTATCATGGATGTAACGGGCGGTCGGCTGGAGAGCGACGGTCTGCCAATCATAAGCCGCATAGCGCTCCGTGAGTGTGAGTGCGTGGATCCGACGCCGTCGATTCCGTCCGTCCGTCTGCTTGATTTTCTGGGGCAACTTACGTACCTATCGTCGTCCCTCATAAGTAGAAAAAGAATGGAAGCCATTCAATCTTTGACCCCCAAAATCAATGTCCATCACTCCATTGCTCTGCAGCGATCGAACCTTCTAGTCCTAGCCTGCCCCTGTTTCAACCCCACTCACCTTTCCCCTTTCCCACCGTATATATTTATAATATATACCTAAGTAGTACTACTACGACTATATACTTTTCCATTCTCGTAACCCGGGGAGTGTGGAGAGGGGGAGAGAGAACCAGGTTGGAGGCATTCGGCATTCGGTACTCTTGACTACTAGTAGTACTGGTAGTACTACTAGTAAGAGGTTCTCGCCCCTTGCTGATGATCTCATACGCCCATATGTAATTGGTGGATGTGAAGGTCCAATACATGCACGAATTGCATTGGATCCTCTTAGAAGACTCATCACCACCATCCATTGGCCATGGATCTAGTTCTTCTTGCGGGGTTAGGCATCTACCGCAGGTCACATCTGGCGGATAACAACCCCAGATCTGGGTCCTGGTGCTCCGTAGCCCGTCCGTAGAGACCTGACGGAAGGACTAAAGAGAGATTATGTTCCCCAGCTGGGCCCGTGAAGCCTGTCGGTCTTCTTAATTCTTCCAGTTCCCGCGAGGGACACTCCTCCCACCCCCACCTGACCCATGTCGTCGCACTCGGACATGTTCCCGAGTACGGAGTAAGCTTGAGCTCCAAGCCTCCAAAGGCTCCAACACGGCGATCGGAGCTCGCCATGACCCAACTTGCCAGCTTGCCACCCCACGTTCTAGTTAGCCTGCTGCAAGCCACAGGCGGGAACCCGATAGACAGGGAAATGGGGAGGGGGGAGGATACCTTACATGGCTGGCAAGGTTTAGGCGAGTCCGCAAGGCCCGTGTCAGAAGACTGGCGAACACGGGATGCAGCTGTCGCATGCCCTTCCTCCTAATCTGTCGATGCTCGGAAATCCCCGCATGACTGGAGGAGCTGATATCACGAGGTCGCCCTTCAAGCAATTGGCTGTCCCCGGCATGAAGAAGTCAACGAATAGAGACACAATGGGAATCCCCAACCATAAGAGGATACCATATGATCTCAACTTACATTCAAATCTGCGGCACTATAGTGCATGACACGTCTTACGACTCACATTCGCCCTTTCTGGCACCGGAGATAAGATATCAAGTCTAAAAGTAACCTGCCAACCAACGGGTTTTTTGAGCATGTCGTGTGACAGCTGCTATAAATCGTCCGCAACCCCCACTTGCCTGCAGTTTCATTTAGCAATGGGCCAGCTGTCAACCTCCTGAGGATCTTTGAGTACTTGTGATCAGAGTGACCGGGCCAACAACAGTGATACGAAGCCGTGTTTATGATGGACGACAACTAACCAAGACCACGCCCCCTCGGTAGGGGACGCTGCTCCTAAATGTAAACTATTGGGATCCTCGTACAGAGGTAATTAAATAGTAAGATCAAATAAGAGGCTATCATTGGAACATAATCACATTACATCAATAAATCCATCCAGTGACCGAACCACGGTCCTTGGGTTCCATGGCATTCAGCCAAAACGCCTTCGGGATATCTCAACCAGGAAAATATGTGCCCAGCCAACAACCAAACCGATGTACAACAAGCAAGCACCGAAGCTGAAGTCGAAAAAGAGAAGATCCCCAAAGAAGGGCCGCGGAGAAAAAGAACAGCATACTACTGTAGAAAATGCGTGTATCCTTTAGGCGCCACCGCGGCCCATTCGTTCAATCGATCCCATAATGCCGCTGCGTGCTGGCGTGAATACCGCAATTCCAGACTTGCTACCACTGTTCCCCCGAGCCGGTCGATTCCCCACGGATCCAATCTTAGAAATTCTCTTTTCGGCATTGCCAGAGCCCGTGCTCGGAGGACGAATGCCACTCGATGAGCTACTATGGCTCACGTTTCGCTGGAAGTTCTCAGATGGAGGCTCGTTAGCGGCAGGCATCGGCTCTGGCGACCCAATATCCCTGGCATCCAAAGGCTGGGAGTTGCTTTGTACTGGGGGCGGATCCTGCTGAATTGCTAGCCATTCATCCACGGCCGCCACCAATTCGCCTTTCTCTGCTCGCTCCTGTTTCAGCTCAGCGTGTAGGCGCTCGCTATCATCTTTGAGGGCTGCCATCTCCTGTTGCAAACCCTCGATTTGTGCCTCTAGCACACGCTTCTCCGCCTCGTGCTCTTCCCTCTCTTGAGAAAACATGCTGGTTTCGATACGTGGGGCTTCCGACACAGCTGCATTTCGGTCCATTTTCAGGCGCTCATTCTCTTCGCTGGCAGCGATAAGCTTGGTTTCAGCTTCACGTACGCGCTTTTCCCAACGGGCTTCATAGCTTTTCTTCAATGCAGCAACTTTCGTTTCATGTTTGCTCTTGTACAGCGTGTGGAGCTCACGTGCAACTTTTTCGACGGCATCTTGAACTTCTTTAGCCGTCTCTTCGGGTTTCTTGGTGCGAAGGTCGTTTTCGGAACTTCCATTTCCCGTGGAAGCACTCTGGCGGGCTGCAGCCAATTGACTCTCCAATTCGACCACCCTGCCTTCCAACTGCTCTTTGATCTTTTCTGCTTCATCGACCTTCTTCCCCAACTGCTCTCGCTCTCGCTCTCCATCAACAATCTCGGCTCTCACTTCTCTGAGCACAGCTTCCATTTCATGACCTCTTCGCTGCCACTCAGCTTGCTCGAATTCCAAAGATTCCTTGCGCGCAACCTCGTTGCGGACATCTTCCAAAGCCTCCCCAACACGCCGTTCTGCATCGGCAACCGCTTGCTTGAGGCTAGCAACCTCTGCCTCTTTTCCACTGAGTGTGGCTTTGAGAGAAGAAATCTCCGAGAGAAATCCAGACTTCAAAGACTCTAGCTCTCGAGGCGTGACCGTTGGGATTGACCGAGGAGTAGGAACCGCAGGAATCTCGAAATCCAGAAGCGAAACTTTTGTAGGTGACCTTACTGCATCTCTAGCAGCCCTCAAGGGAGGCCGTCTTGACGGGGAGTAACGCTCATTCTGCATATCATAACGTTGACGGGGGAAAATGTTCGATGGATCTGTTAAGTCGAGCAGGTTGGGCGTTTCATGTATGTTCCGTGCATCTCGTTTCCGAGGTGTGGGTGATGCTATAGGTGTACCGAAATCATTCAAGACGCTTCTTCTGGGAGATTTCCTTGCGATGGTGGGAGTGGCTGACGCTACGCGCTGATGTGGGGATTCTTGTGGCCTGGCTGGGCTACTTGGGAGAGGTCGCATTGCCTTGAAAGGTGAGTCGTTCCGAAGCTGCGCAAATGTGGTCATGTCTGGAACAGCGGAGAAAGTGCTGAAGCAAGTGTCATCCATAGAATCATGAGAGTCTTCAATCATAGCAACATCAGCTTCATCCAAGTCGAGATTTTCGTTCTCCTGTATTTCCTCGTTATTGCTTTCATGGAGGACACTGCTCATGCCCTCATTATGTTTCTCTTCCACCATGCTATTGGCAACCTCCTGACCAGGACCCTCTGCTATTCTCTGCTCAACAATGAGTCCGGTGTCCTCATCAGTGTAGACGTTAATATCCGGAGTCCCTCTCGGACCAGTTCCCCTTTTATATCTGTCGCTAGGGGTCATACCGGCATCATGATCGTCAGGGACTTGTTCGTAGGAGCGTTTCCTGGGCGTCATGGTACTGTTACCGGGGCCTAGAGATATCTGCCGATTGAGTGCCCGCAGTCTCTGGAAGTCAACTGTTTCATCTCTTGCATCGAACTGAAAAGGTGAGCTAGGTGCTGGTGGCACAGATCCAGCATCATCATTGCCTATACCCTCATCTTGCGATTCACAAACGGCATCGTCATGGGCTGGGTCTTCCTGGACATCACCAGACAGTTTGAAGGGGCTTGAAAAGGCAATTTCATGTGTATCATTGGCCGCCAGATACGCATCCATTTTTCCCTCTTCCACAGAATTGCCATAGCTGGGTGAGAAGGCACGCGAATTCTGGCGCGAAGATGTTAACGAAGATAGGGGCGTGGACATCGTAACGGCCGGGTATATTTCGCTGAACACAGGAGATGTGGGTCGGAAAATTTGATAGTGTGGACGAGTGTCCTGACACCAGCCGATAGGATGGGAACAGAGCAGTCCCAGGGACCGTGTGGAGGATAACAGCGCTGAGTTGGTGATGATCCAAGGACAGCGGAGTTCGAGCCGGCGTCTATTGTTATTATTATGATCATTATTATTTTCAGGCCGTTGCCAGGATCGCGGTAAACAAAGCTAGCCCCAGTGTGGACTAGGGCCAAACTATGAGGGCGGTGTAGAAAGGCAGAACCGCTGCTGTCTCAAACCGCCCTAGAAAGAGAAACAACATTGAAGCCCGCCGCCTTCACATACGACTGCACGGAGCGTTCTATATCATACAAAGTCATGGGAGTAATTGGGGCAACAATAATATAGATATGCCTTATGTATGCGATTCGACACCAGAACACCTTACAAGGGCTAAGATGTAGCACACCAACTTATTTTCAGTAAGGACAGCATCCCAATAACAGCATGGTATTCTAAAGCAATACATACGTTCCTCGCGCAAATGAGGTTCCTCGATCTTTCAAGGCAACATTGCACTGCAGAACAGGAAGTGGTTGCTTATAAAATCGGTGACTGACGACGCATGCCTGTACAATTGCGACATGCTTCACCTCTCGAATAGGCATTGTCGGGCTCCTCGCTATCAGCGTCGGTCACAATAAGACACACATCCTCTTCTTTATATGGCGTTGCATGTGACGTGTAGCGACAATGCGCAGTCGGATAAACTGTAACAGAGGCATGCTTCTTTGGCTCGATGAAGCATAGCTGTACCGCACCAATGATTGCGACCAAAGCGCTTCCCCACCAGGCAAGGGCAGTGAGGTCAATCCTGGCACCAGTACCGTACAGAAAACCAGAAATAGGAGGCGCCATTGTGCGTGAAAAGGCACCAGCAGAGGCCGCAAGACCGTTGATCTTCCCCAGAACCGAATCGGACGGGCTGGCTTGTTTGATCAGGATGAGGAGGACTGGGTAATCGATGATCGAGAGAATATTGCGAACCACCAAGCAAGTGTAGATACCAAGAATCACATACTTGCCGGGAAGAAATATGAGGAACGGTACCATGAAATAAGCTAGAGGATGGAGAACGGTGACGACGACAAAAAGTTTCCAGACACCCAAGCGCTGAGCCAAGACAGGAAAAATCAGACTTTGGATGATGAGCGCAATAATGCCATCTGTCGCCATAATCAACCCGACGTTTCGAGTTGAAAGGCCCACACCGCCTGGAAATCTGAGAGCCGAATTCGACAACGTGAAGATGCCTCTGGCACTTTTGTCCTGTAAGAAGATGGGCAACAGATGGTCATACGTCATCGAATGGTATGTGAAAATAGCCAAGGCGATGACAAGCATAGTCACTCGCCACGTGAACACAGTCTGTTTCGGCGGGTTAAACTCAAGCTTTGAATCATCTGCACACACCGTCCAATCGTCACCATCGGAAAGGCGGACTTGGTTGAAGGTGCCATAGGACTCCGCACGTAGATCTGTATCTGCATTGGCTGTAGCTCCTGTAGTTGTAAGAAGAGGGCGTTCCATGACAGCAGGATCAAGATCATTTGACACACTCCAGGATTGCATGTGAGGATGTGTCTCATTGAGCAAGAACCAACTGGTGATTATGCTGCAGAAAAGTAAGATGGAGCAGACGAGATTGGGTAAAAGGTAAGGGAATCTGCCAAATAAACCACTGGGGGAGCACAAAGACGGGAAACCTTCTGCAGGCTTTGCAAGAAACCCTCCAATCGCTGCAGTGGATGATAGAATTAACACCCATTTTCATTGTCACTACCAAGAAGGTGTCCAACACACGTACCTGGTCCAATGATTGTACCAATTGACCACACAAATGGCATAACAGCGTAGGCTCGAGCTAAACATACCCGCAGTTAGCAAAAGCCCCGGCCACAATGGCAATAATTATAGACGAAAAGGTCGGTCTTACGTTCGTGCTCGGGCCTCTTGACCAATTCACCGACCATAGTTTGGATGACCCCAATGTTTCCATTCAGTACTCCACCAAGGACCCGCCCGAAGAGTGCTACCCAAAAATTCGGGGCGAACCCCACGATGAGAAGAGACAGCATTGTACCAAAACAGCCGGTGATGAGGACGGGTTTGCGGCCGACTCGGTCTGAGAGAGCTCCCCAGAACATACCGGTAAGAGCTTCAGCAAGGGAAAATGCAGAGACGAGGATTCCCGCATAGAAGGAAGCGCTGTTGGTATCAGCCACGTCGAAGTCCCTGATCATTACCCATGAGTATGGGAAAATGGATGTCAAGGCAATTGGCTCTGCGACGCGGCATATTGCTATTAAGAAACAGGTGTCAGCATATCGGGTATAAGGGAAGTCAGGGATCCTGCATACCAAGGAGGAACAACTGAACGGTGGGAAACTTATCGTCCGAGGCGGTTGGTCTTTTCTGCAGTGTCAATACCATTTTCTGTAGCATCAACCAAGACTCTTACGGCAAGCCCTCCGCAAAACAACAAGATCCCTGCTGATGGCTTTTCTTTTCGCCTCACTGTCCTGTCTGCTCGGATTTGCAAAAAGCCAACTTCGCAGTTTTGGGCTGCAAAGAACACTACTGCTCCAACACCTGTATAGGCTTTCCCTCGGACGTGACTTGATATCTAATGGTCTCTCGTCCGAGATTAGAAAAAAAAAGAAGATGGAAAGACGACGGCACAGTAGTGAAAGAGAGGGAGAGAGAAAAGGCCGGGGGGAAGTATTCACTGGCGGTTGTTTCGGTTTGCAAATGCGTCGAGCAAATGGTTAGGGCAGCGGAAAGAGTGAAGGAACCTGGGAAAAAGAAAAAGCACGGTGAACAAGTGATGGTGCAGGAGTGGATACAGCGAGATAAGCAGGTCCAGTCCATGCGACTTAGTACTACTTCGAGGTGCGGGTGCCACCTGACAGGTTGGTGTATGGTTCCAGGGTCTTCCCACAGGAAATTCCACTCTTCTGCGGCTCTCTTGATTTGCCCACCAGACTTGATGTCGTAACAAAAATTTCAGCTTCCACTTGAGAGAGGCTCCGACCATCTTTCCCCCTCGTACCTGGTTTTTCAGGCCTTATCTATATCACACCAGGACAAAGTATGTCAGGAGAAGACCCAGAAACCGGGGCTGCATCCGGACTACCCTTTCATGTCAGATAGATAACGGGATCCACGGGCGGGTGTAAGGTTTTGCCTGTGATGCCACTGTGTGGTGGCCGG
Organism: Aspergillus carbonarius ITEM 5010; assembly: GCA_001990825.1. NCBI lineage: Eukaryota > Fungi > Ascomycota > Eurotiomycetes > Eurotiales > Aspergillaceae > Aspergillus > Aspergillus carbonarius. Next base: position 94,133 of record KV907498.1, read on the forward strand.
TGTTACATTCCTTTCTAGGTGCGTGCTTCCGAGGGCAGAAAGGCTTCAAGGTGGCGAGCATGCCTACCAACGGAAGATGTTCCGGATACACTTCCAGCTCAGGCAAGGATGTCACCGATCTAACAGGAAACGTCCGGCTTGTAAATTGGAGTGGCGGGTTATGTGGCTACTACTTCAAAAAAAAAAAAAGAAAAGAAAAGAAAGAAAGAAAGAAAAGAGGTACCTGTCAGGTACCAGGCGCCTGGGCTGTTGAGGTGCCCGGGCTTCTCCATGCAACTGGAAGGATTCAAGTATCTACTTAGTAGATAGTACGTACTCCGTACAGGCTCCATTATCCATACTATGTACGTCGGTTGGGAATACGCCGTACTACAGTAGTGCCCTAAGTACTAGGTAGTATGAAGTTGTTGTATACTGGCAAACAAACCGCTAGTCTCGAAGCACTCTAGTCCATCGCTACTGCGAGCCACTAGTAATGGATCACTAATTTAACCCGCCCCGCAGGCCAACCGTGATACGCCAATCAATTTGATTTCAGTCCCGTCATGGAGTTCAATAACCTACTACTTTGTAGTACTCCGTACCCACAAGATATCGATCCCAGTTGTTTTGAACTCTGAGAAAGACAGAATAAGAACTACCTTTTACCACCCAGAATCGGCTGCTTTTAGCCATGCCGCTCAACATACTGTTGATTATACTAATCTGGACCGGAACTAAAGAATCAACAAGCAGCCATACTAATGACATATGCAATGCAATACCACCTCCTCATGTAGTTGGATACTAGCACTAGCAGACGGCGCATACCACCGCTTCCGGCATTAGCCTGCTTGGACTGGATCTTGCGGCTACATCTCGAAACGGTACCCTGATCGTTGATGGCATCCTATCATTTGATTTTCTGGTTTCATCGCTATGATCTCAGTTCTCAATATACGATCTACTAGTTAGAGTCTTCGAAGTTGATAACCTCCCAAGTTAGATTGGTTCGAGATATGACCAATAGCAGAAGTCGCTGGGGTTCAGATATGTATCAGAAAGATACATGCTAATTTGGGTATCTACACGATCATGTTGATTAGCAACGCTAAGGTACAGGTCGCTGGAAGCTGCGTGATGAGGCTGGCATGAATCTGTACAGCCTGCTGATGATTTTCCCTTCAGGCTAGCCTTTTTAGATGATCAAGCGGGGTTGCTGTGTTAATCAACTCATCTAACAAACCATGCCCTTGGTAGGTGGACAATCTATATTGAACCCACGATTTAAAGATTGTGTAGGTAGCCGATTCACCTCTAGTTTCGGTTTCAACGATGGCTGGCGTCAGAATGCCTCGAGCAAGGGAGCTGGGTTGATGTTTTAGTGTGTGTTTTAGCATGTAACATGCATCCCTAATGGCCAGCAATTTCGGAGATTGGGATATATAATCGCCGCTCTCTTGCAGCCTGTAATCGAGTCAGCAATCCCGTTAAAGAGTGCCATAAGAGTGATGAAGATACCTCGAGCCACTTTTCTACCCAAGGCTTGAACATTGCCCAAGCAAGCAGGCTGCCTGTAGCAATAATAAAAATAAATACTATTGCTTGATCTTTCCGCGAGTCTCTTTCTGAACAAAGATACGATATCAGCATAAGAATAGAGACAAAGAGAGACCTTGAAAAAGAAGAACTGAGCCATACGGAAACAAGTCGTGAAGACATCATCTTCCTTGGCACCATGGCAAGTGGGCAAGTCATAGTCCAAGCAGAACTTCCGGTTACAATCGTTGCAATTCAAAGAGCGATAGTTCTTGGCCCTTCCACTTAGGCTATGTGTATCGTCACTGCGACGAAGGAAATGGGAGACACCGTTCAAGGCTGAGGCGGACTCGGAAGAGTCGGGATCAAGAGGAATGATTGTGCTATTTGAGAAGCAAGTACACTTGCAGAACGACGCGGGGGCTAAATTTGATGACGCCATGTCAGCCCTTGTTCATTGATTCTAAGGTAGAAGAAACGCCATACAACGGATGATAAGAATTACTCACAGGAAGCCACCGCGAAAGAGGCACAGAGCAGAAAGGCAAGGAAAAGAAACAGCAGCCTCGAGGCACTGCTCCGAAGCAGCATGGCTGGGAGGCTCACGGTAGAAGGGGTGGTTATCCCTTTCAACAATTGACGTGTTGGTCTTGATTATTGCCGCGGCGGAAGTTTAATGGCGTCAAGGCCCGACCTCGGATCCATCCCCGGACTCTTGGCAGCACGTGATGTCGTTACTGAAGAAACACTCTATTTGGACTCGCTAGGAACAAGGAATGCATATAATCTATTGTCAGGTCTCCGAACACAATACCAACGCTTTAGATGGGTGGAGCCTATATGTCTAGTAAAGAAGATAATCTAGAATAATTCGGCATGATGCTTGCCGGTCAGGTACGCCAGTTATGCAAAGTCCGGTGTCCGAATCCATTGTAAGAACCATGATGTAGGCAGCAGCTCTAGGATTTTCCTTTCATACCCTTACTGCGGTTATCCCTCTGTCTCTGCTCCTTAGCGGCCTCACGCCGCCTCCTCTTCCAGGCGCGGTTGTTATCGCCCCGATTCTCCCAGAACCATTTGATAAACTCCGAGTCTTCCTTCGGTCCAGCCGCGGCTTTCGGTACCGGAGTATTCAGGTGCATTTCAACATCTACATCCATAGGATCAGTCCGTCCCAGAGTTTTCCAATTAATGGCCCGACCAACTAGAGCCGTGTCAGGGGTTGGCGCGGCGCTCCTCAATCCACGGTCTTGCAGATCCCTCTTGGTGAATGGCGTATGCGGCTCAGTCGGTTTGTCTTCAAACTCATCATTCGACTCTATATCATCTTGTGCAAAAAAACTGAATTGTGCACTGGCCTCTGTGTCAGGCCTCGCATCGGAAGTACCCGGTGGAGGTCTCTTGAAAAGTGCTTCCAGCGGGTGGACGCCTTGCGAGGACGGTGTTGAATTGTTCGCTGCCGTGGTCTTTGCTCCGGAGTCCATGTTTTCTTGCCCACCTTGTTCTGACCGTACTGACTTACCGTCATCGTTAGTAGATGACTCATCAGACTCATCAGACGATATAAAGGATTCGTCTTGGTCACTTTCAGAGTCCGTGGAGTCTTCTTCGGAAGAAGTAACTCCACTAGACGAAGTCCAATCCTCCGATTCATCAGTAGACACTGCTTCCTTGGTGGCTTTCTTTCCTTTGCCTGTGACATTATTGAGTCTTGACACTTCGTCTTTGACGGATTTAGCGGTTTTTCGTTTCTCCTTGGCTCCTGCTACTTGCCCCGGTCTGTATTGAGCCTTTCTTATGCGATCACTCGCATTCTCCTTCACATTTCCAGACCCATCTACCCAACCCTTTCCTTCTTCGAATGAAACTGTAGGTCGTGACCCATCGTCCGCAGAGCGTAAGAAACTCGGATGCGTAACTGTTTGAGAAAACTCATGGACAACCGTCTCCTGCGCAGATTTTGTTCTCTTCTTGGACTGTGTCTCGAATTTGTCATCGGCGGAGGATTTATTCGGAGGTAGCTTGGTTCGGAATAGACACTCTGCCTTCTCGGTGTACTTGGACTTTGCCTGGGATTTGGCTGTCTTTTCACCTTTGTCCTTCTTCTTTTTTTTCTCTTCCTTGCGCCTCTCCTGCTTGGCATCTGTCGACTCCGTCCAGCCTCTCTTTACTTGACGGTCTGATGGGAGCTCATAACCATCCAGAACTTCCCCCTTAGCTTTTTGCTTCGTGGACTTCTTGTCGGATGATGGCTTAGTAAAAGCAACATTATCGACATCCTCTTCCATCCGTGATCTTTTCTTGGGTCGCGCGGTATCCACCTTAAATTTTTTACCCTTGAGGATCGAACCATTGAGCTTCTTTTTGATTTTGTCGGCCTCCATAGTTGGTAGGGTCACGTAGCCGTAATTATTTTCCGGAAAGGTTGGAATGCAATGGAAGGAGATCTCCGTGGCTAGGGATTGAATCGACGCAGGGAGCACGGAAGGAAGGAGGTCGGGGGAGAATGGAGTGATATGGAGGCGCTTCGTATCGGACGCTGCGGTCGTCATTTGCCCAAAATGATATCTGAAGGCTGTAGGGTACAATTGACGACTACGACGCGTAGAGAAGATTCGACTCAATCACGAGCGCAACAGCATGGTAAGAATCAAGAACGATTTGCAAAGACGGCAACGTCGCAAATATTTCGAGATGGTCGTGTAAGCTTCAAGCCCAAGTCAATAGAATAAATAATATTCCAGACCGAAAAATTAATGATGGATTTTCCGGGCCGCCAAGGCCGGGAATGGATAGGTGGCGCAGTCATTGGTCCTCAGCCACAAGTCCTGCCAAGTACTTTGCATCTTGCTATGTGCACAAGGGACACGGGCACTGTCACGCGTCAAGACAAGGGGGGAAACCATAGATTGATTGATGTAAGACTCGATATATCCACTGCAGCCCATCTCGTATCTATATTCGACTGTGACCTGGCCATGAAACTACGATACCGAATACGACGTAACTGTCGGGCCGATACTCAGCCAGAGACGGTCTTGGCTGCGTACGTACTAGTATGACAGAGATCAATCGCGCGGTGTGAATGGTGAAAGACCCGGGTGGCTGGCGATTGTGACCAGGTAAGCCTCCGTACGGGACCAAATCACCTCTGCCTAGTGCCTAGGCCAAAGGCCAGGCTGCTTTGACACTACTAGTACTCCGGACTCCGTACTTTACTGACACGAACAACTGATGCGGATCGCTGTCGTCTTCCTCTTCTGCTTTCCCCTTCGCGTAGGTTTCCTCATCGCTGGATTCGATTCACCACGGTTCTCCCCAAGTATGGGACATTCTTACCTCTTCTAGTCTCGCTACGAAGATCCCTTCCCCCTCTAGCCTCCCCCCCCCCCTGATCCGGCCCCATACCCATCTTCCCGCGGCTAATTAACGCCCGCACTTCTGATCTCATCGCCGCTTCCAGCTTCGACGTCGTCGCTCACATGGCCACATCGGGTTCTTTAGCATCATCTCATTTCCATCCCCGCTCTATTACTGAGGGTCCTCTAACGTGTGCTCCACCTTTTACCTTCTTCTCCTAGATAGTTCTTTGATCTGGGTCCTCACTCTTTATTCGCCGCCTGGGCCATTTCCCAACCATCGTTAGGCTTTGCCATCTCCCATTATCAGCCGGGACCTCGCTCCTTCTCCGCTTTTAATTCCCGACCGCTTGCCAACCTGACCATCGTCCTCATCTCGTCCTACTATTGTCGCCCTGAGGTTGGCTCCAATTCTCGCCCGAGATGGGCAATTCTCAGACGAAAGAGAGTCGACCGCTTGCTTCGTCAAATCGTCGAAGTCATCACCATGGCCCATACAGTGACCGCCATCACGCAGATGGTTCCAGGTCGAACCGTGGCAGCAGGCCTGATCTGTCTATCCTCGGAATAGGCGGAAGCTCAGAACGAGATCTGGCGACACTTGAACATCGGCGAGAGACAAGGCAGGAACGAGAGGCTCGCAAGCTGGAGAAAGAACGGGTAGCTCGGCTCAAAGAGCGTGAGCGTAGTATGAAGGAGGAGCATGTCGATGGTGGATATCTAGTAACCCAAGGCGTCTATACGGGTCCGGAAGATTTCAACAAGGCCGTAGTCCGACAACTAATGGTGAGCCCGTGACGCTACCGTTTGATTTGGATGGGCCGATGCTGACTATTTCCCTACAGATCGAACGACGACTGGCACCATTCTGGAGAGGCCTTAATGACTTTTCCGACTCGTGGACGGAGCACCAGCTCATGGCAGCGGCGCGTGGCCTACCGATACCCCCGCCCGACGAGATTCCCCCGGAGCTGGAATATAAGAACCCCCCTAAAGCTGCGGAGGACACAAAGGAAGCTTCGGATTCGACTGCGGTGCAATATTTGATGGTGCCTATTACTTCAAGGTCCCAATCCTATGGTTCTGATGCTTCCCAATCGTCTACCCCAGCGCATTCACTACCCTCCCCCACGTCTCCTATCGCATCCGGTACCTCAAGCTCACCTTTATTCCGAACCCGAGCAAAGACTCTTGCATCTCTGACGACGCCTAAGCACGGTATCCAGTCTGATTCAGCTTCACGAGAGATTCAGTTGCGTCGCGATCCTTTCGTTAACGGACAGCCCATTGAAGCATACCTTTATAAGGATGCGGCGGAATGTCCCATCTGCTTCTTGTATTATCCCCCGTACCTAAATCGTACGAGGTGTTGTGATCAGCCGATTTGCTCCGAGTGTTTCGTCCAAATCAAACGCCCCGACCCTCATCCGCCGGAGCATGGGGAGGCGAACCCGAATTCTGCCCCAGCTGAGGATGGTGAACACCCCGAAAGTCAGGATTGTCAGCTAGTGTCGGAACCTTCGGCGTGTCCATTTTGCGTCCAGCCAGAATTTGGGGTGACCTATGCGCTGCCGCCATTCCGTAGAGGGCTGGCCTACGCTTCTGATCCGAGCTCTCGGCCCAATATCACTTCTCCGCTGTCGTCTACATCCTCCTTATCTTCCGGGAATACCCCTGTCACAGGCCGCCGACGCGCGACTTCCTTGTCTGCAAATGATCCTACGGTGATCACGACGGATAGGATCCGTCCCGACTGGGCTCAGAAGCTGGCAAATGCCCGAGCTCATGCTGCGCGACGGTCTGCGGCAGCAACCGCCCTTCACACTGCCGCCTATCTGATGCACTCCAATGTAACTGGAAGTGATTCCCGAAACTTTGGTCTCGGGAGAAGAAGCGTTATGCGGAGAAACGGCGCGCCAGAAGTTCCCAATTCTACTGCCCGCACCGGGTCTCCAGCGCTGCAGGCTCTTGCGTTTCTGACAGACAGGCGTGGAGCCGGCCACGAGACCGACTCTGCAGAAGAGGGGCCTGGGACTATAGCGGCCCCGCGCCACAGCTCGAGACGTAATCGCATTGATGATCTAGAAGAGATGATGATGATGGAGGCAATCAGACTCAGTCTAGCCAGTGAGGAGGAGAGGCGCAAAAAGGAGGAGAAGGAGGCTAAGAAGGAGGCCAAGAGAAAAGAGAAAGAAGCCAAAAAGGCGGACAAGGTTGCGCGCAAAATCGGGCTAACGAGTAACAATGCGAGCAGCCCCGCCTTAGACGTGCCTCCGGATGGGAGGCTGGGAAGGGTCACCAGCAGCTCCTCTTCTATTGCCGAAGAAGCCGTGTCTGCCAGCAAGGGTAAGGAGGTGGATCGGGTATCACCATCTGCATCTGTTGGTGTACCTCCTGTCGGTTCTAGTGCTGCGGCCGCCGCGGGTGTCCAGTTCCCCTCAGTGACTGTAGCTCCGACCGATCAACCGCAGTCCATGTCACCCTCCCCGATCGCCCAGTCGTTATCCAAAGAGATTACGAGGCCGTCGCATCTTCGTCATGTCTCCAGTGCGTCCTCTTCGTTCTCGTCACTAGTTGAATCGATGACTGAGGATCCTGCGGGGCCGCACACCTCGGCTGAGGGAGCAGGCCCTTTTGCGGAGCCTTTGTTCAATTTCCGAAGTCTGGCTGCAGTGATTGGCGATGAAGAAAAGGGTGACGAAGTTCCCGAGCATGTGGAGGAAACGATCTCAAGGTCGAATGCAGAGGGTTCCAGCTCACACTCGGTTCACCCTGCGGCAGATGCATCGTCTTCTGAAGCAGCGACCGCTGGAGCGGTCAATGTACCCGTGGATGAGCATGGTGATAGCTTGACGCCGAAAGAGCTAGAGACACAATCCGTTGAGATCACTGGTGCCACACATGATATGGAAAGTACGTCTTGAAGCTGCGACCGCTGTGTTCATAAGCTGTCACTTCTTGGATCTTCTTGTTGTTGCATGCTACTGCTCGTGCCATATGGGGATGGGATGCAACAGACGTGTAGGCGTGCAGGGCCTTTGGGGTGGAAAATACGATGATGATACTCTCCTTTACAGTTATTTCTCCCCTTGGTTGTGATGACTGGGACGCACGTGGTATCTTTCCTTATATACATACAGTTGCATAGACTTGCCTTGGCCACCATCTTCCACCCCCCCTCTTTTTCCTTTTTTTTCTTTTTTTTTTTTTTTCTGCAGGCTTGTGCGCACGTGGACGCGCTTTTTCTATATTCTATATATGCTAGCGTGGGAGAGTAGGCTGGTGGAGGCGGATGTGTTAAGCATATGGTTGGGCCGAAGATTGCTGCGGGGTGAATGGATCGGTTGAATATCAGGGTTGGAATACTAGATCTCTCGGACAGTTGGCATTGACCGTAGTGACCATAAACCATCGATCGATAGATAGATCATGGATCATGGAGATCCCGGCCGTAATCGGCAGGAAGACTCATCGCGGATCGGACCTGCGATCTTGTTTGTTTCAGCCACGCGACGGGCTCCACCGGCCCTGGAGGAAATAAGCCGACACCGACAACCCTCCCTCCTCCCTACTGATACAGGGACGAGATAAGGACTGCTGAGATGACTCGGACCTAATCTAATTTTACTATGACTCTTAGCGCCCCAGCAGGGTCCATCTTCCACCCACCGATCCATCACCCACCATGGCCGATCCTACCTACTTACCTAGTCCTCGTCCTGGTCCTCGTCTCTTCGTTTCTCCTCCGGCCAATCCCGGCGTGACAGCATCCCATGTGAGGTTCAGCCATGGCAGACTCTGACTGTGATTCCTCTGAGATTAGGAGAAAGGAACACACATATACGAAGACAAGGATAACCTAATGCCGAACGGACGCTATCGCCCACTAGTTGAGGACGGCCTGCGACTGATCCATCCCTCCATGGGTCGTCGAGACGTCGACAGCTTCAGCTTGCTTGGGCTTTTACTTTTCGTTTCTTCTTCTTCTTCTTTTGTTTCCCTTCTTCCTTTTTCTTGTAGTCGTTGCTCCTTGTTGGTCCTTCGTCTTAAGCCGATCAGAAGGCACCCACTCAGGGGTCATCTATCCAGTATTCAACCTCCTCGATGACGTCCCTCCGTCTGCTGCCTCCATCCAGGTGGAGCCATCCATGGTTCAGCTCGTTCCCTGTTGCGCGTTCCTGGATGGATCGATTGTAATCCGGACTTATCTTTTCCATATCCACTCTTTGGTTCCATTCGTCTTAGTACTCAATAGGTAGGCTAGAGTGTCTTGTTTAGCGCCCCTTCACCATTGGACTTGAGTCTTGCCTTCTGTCTCTCTTTTTCTTTTCGTTTTTTTTCTCTCCCCCCCCCCTCCTTCTTATTATCATCTTTATTTTTTTTTTTTTTCCCCTTCAGCAGCAGCATCTAGGGTTGGGCCGACCTCAGCCTCCCTTCCCTCTTCCCCTCTTCTCTCTTTCTCTTTCTCTTTCTCTCTCTCTTTCTCTCTCTCTTCATAAAGTTACAGATCCAGTCTGTGCTCTTCACAGTTACTGCTACCGGAATACAGCAGGGATTGCCCCGAAAAATAAAAGCATGGCCATCCTCGATAAGGAAAATCGCTCCCGCGGCCTGCGTGTGCCGTCCTTCGCGATGAAAGGCTTCAAGCAAAAGTCCACCGATTCTCTGCCGCAGAAAGGAGCCGAGCCGGTGCAGGCGCCGGTGACTACGGTGACTCCGCCGCGAACAGACTCGGTTCCTAGCCACGCTGCCAGACAGCAAGAGAGCAAGTCGCCTCCCCTCACCCCGCTGCCTTCCGCCGTACAACCGCCAGCGTTCGACGCCCCGAGTCCTCGCCAGGATGCCCACATCCCACTTGCTCCAACTGCCAATTATACCCCTCCCTCACGGGCATATCAGGCCTATCGTCCTCCAGTAGCCTCGGTTCCTATGCAAAGGACTCCTCCGTCGAGTGAGGAGGATCCGGACCGAGTGATGCCACGCCCTGAGGTAGATGAGCCATTGGAAGACTTCATTCCCGAACCCGAACCGGAACTGGATGGCAACGGCGCACCTATTGAGCCCGTGTCTAGTGAGGAAAACAATGGGCCATGGACACCCCCCGATATTGAGCCTGTCGCGGCGCCGCTGAACAAGCTCCACTTTGCTTGCTACCAGGACCATCGGTCGATGCCCCCCGCCAACAATGTCTGGCATACGCTTCCATGCATGACCTGCCAAAAGTTTGACCGCGAAGTCCGATATCGATGTGTCTTCTGCTGCCTGCGAATTTGCGCCGGATGCTTCCAGATGCTGCAAGCGTGCCCAAACCGCTCGTTGGCGCAATTGATGGAGTCCATTCCTGCGGCCAAACCCTGATCCTATCCCGATCCTTTCGTTTCTTCGTTTCGATTCAATCTCCCGGCACCCATAGAAGACAAATCGTGAATCTGCGCCACTTTTTTGGTTATCCAAACAACTGTGGCTCGTATTTGTCCTAGAGCTGTTCCCGGTGTATGATTTGATGGTTGATGGTTCTTTCACTGATACCTCTGGAATCTATTTAGTATTGCCATCTGTTTCGTGATTCTGTGTGTATGTTTTTCGTGTTACTAATAATGGCCTTGTCTCTTTCCCCCCTCTGTCTATTTGATTAACTATATATGCAGACCCAATCCTGGCGATTGGGCTGATGTACCATATACGCTTAGTGGGGCTTCCTGCATGATATGATAACTAGTCTAATTTGAAATCCAGCGGTGGAGTTATAGATACATTATATACAGAGAGCTATAGTACAATGCAAGTCAGTCATCAGTCATGGTCCTCCTCGGTCACTCCTGGACACTCCTCCATCTCTGCCGTCTCGTAACGATATTTGCACCAAAAGCAGTAGTAGTGATTCTCTCGCAGATACTGTACCAGTCGGGTCAGTCGCTCGCCCGGTTCCAGCGCGTTGAACTCGTCCAGTTCCGGATCCTCTTCTTCCAACTCTTGTTCGAGAATCGAGGACATCTCGCGTCTCCCCCCAAGCGCCTGCTGGTCGTCTGGGTCGAGAGTCGGGTCATCATACCCCGGTAATTGCGGGTTGGGGAAAAATGAAGACGGGAGAGACGTTTGCAACATGTGTCGCGTCTGCACGACACGTTCCTTTTCTTCCCGCTCCTTCACCAATCCTCGGTAGAGGATATTGACCTGTGATGTTGGTTTGACTGGCCTCTTGTCTGTCTTTGAGGTTTGCTCGCAGGCCGAGTCCTCTTGGCGTGGCTCTTCCTCATCTGCTTCAAGATCTTGTGTCTCGCCCCATTTCCCTTCCTGCGTCTGCGAGGATGGCCCCGCCTCCGCGTCTGCTTCGGCATCTAACCGTTCTGCAACCTTTTGTGCAGCTTGGAACTGAGCCTCGAGTCGCCGTGCTTCCCTCTCCAACCGTACCCGGTCGCGGTAATCTCCCTCTTCTTGCTTAACCTTCTTCGTTACTTGTTCGGCTTCTTCGAGAAATTTTCGCTTCCGCTCCGTGTCCAGACCGATACCGCCCCGATCTTCTTTGAAGGTTATATTGAGGGGCTCGGATCGGACTTCCAAGCTAGGGCCGCCGGAGGGACTGGTGCCCTTCTCGTCCTGAGGTGCGACGGGCTTTCCGAGAACTTGTCCTGGCTTGAAGCCAAGTTTAGTCATCATCTGGAACCCCTTGTTGGATGGGTCAAGCGTGCTGGTGGACAAGGCAGCTTCTCGACGGGCAGCTTCTTGGGCGGCGCGCTCGGCTTTGGACGGGACTTTGGCTCGCGCTTCGGCCTGGGGCGCAGCTGGTTAGCAGGGACTCAAAAATTCCATACTCGCACATACCTCTCGTTGCTGCCGACGCTTCTTTTGCGCAAAGGTTTCCTTCTGCTGGGGCTCTTCAATGACCATGGACATGTAGTCGTCTTCTTCTTCGTCCTCCCCGACCGGCCTTCGGCGTGCGGGGATGTCGGGGTGAGGGGCAGGCGCCATGGCTGGCCTGAGCGTGGGTCGGAGGTAGAAGTAGATGGCGGGGCGAGACTGAGCGATGGGCGGGGCGCTAAGCTAGTCAGCAGTCAGATGAACGATGACAGTATGGAGTAGGAGAAAGAGGAATGACGGTGGTGTCGATGAAGCGACTGCGGGGATGCCGATCTCAAATGCGGAGGCCGGGTTTTCCCTCTCCGGCGGCACACTTTCCTCGTCTCTCCAACTCTCCTCCCCAACTCTCCCTCATCTCTTTTCCACTCCTCCTCGGCAGGTCGCGTTCACTCCACGCGGCCAAGACTGTTAGCTTCCGAGTATATCAGATTGCCCGTCATGCGCATTCACCACCAAAGAAGAGACGCCAAGGAAGCCGCAAACAGCCGATCCCCGCGGTTGGGACGTGACATCAGTACTGGTAGCATCTTCTCAGATCTCGACGGTGAACCTTGGCTACGCACGGTATAAAGGCCAGCCTCTACCTGATGGAAGCTCTCAATGGCTTGGGATATGCTATGCTGCCGCAGAATCGCAAAGTTTTGGTCCCGTATGGGCAATCGATCAGAGCCAATTTGCTTACAATAACCTCGTTATCCGCACCGGTTGCGCAAGTGACCAAGCCACCCTCGCTTGCTTGCGCAGCCTGGATACAACGAGCCTGCAGTACGTAAATTTCAATACGCTTATGCCTACCGCCCAGACACCGTCTTTGTACCTAGATGGAGATCTTGTTCCTGACTACACGTATCGACTGTTCCAGAGGACTAGACACGCCAATTTCCCCGGCAGCCCGGCGTGGAAGACATGGGGTGACGGAGAGGACTACAGTTGCATTCTCATACGAACCAACGACACCGTAGTGGCGATGGTGCCGGTGGCACAGCAGGAGCGATGCGATTACTGGGTAAGGATAGGGACGGATTTTTCGCAGTGACATTGACTTGTGTCAAATTCGGCTTTGCAGCCAGCTGCGTACATCAGGCCACTCCTTCAGGGAAGTATACCGTTGATAGGTGAACACACCACGATTGTTACCGATAACTATATACGCGGGAATATCTGAGATTAAAAACAAAGCAGTTTTTTATGTTGCTATTCCATTAGCATCCCAATGATCGAATAAGTACCTGGATATATACATCTGTTCTAGCGTCATCCGAAGGTCGTGCGCATACAAGAATAAAAAAAATTAACCAGTAGACCAGCCCGTAACCCGCACACAGAGAAACAGAACGAGCACCGAGTCGAAGCCAACATGCAACCATAGGAGAAGAGATAAAAAGCGACATGAATACACAAGTAAACCAACCACGTAAGTAATGCTTGACTGGTTGAATCACCGCTTGCCCTGACGCATTCTCTTCTCTCTTTCGTAAGCATTCGCCTCGCGACCCTCCTCGTTCTGCACCTCGGCCACGAGCCGCTTGTACTTGCGCTCGTACTCGGCGTCGCGCTCTTTCTTCTCGCGTAACTTCTCGCGAGCAATGAAGTTGGCGTCCTTGCGGAGTTCGCGCATAGCGCCCTTGCGCTCGCGCTTGTATTCCGCCTTGAGGCGGTTGCTTTCGGCGCGTTCGCGGTCCGGATCGTAATGTTTGTCCGGGTTGAAAGTTTCCTCGAACTTGGGGATGGCCGTCTTGATGGCCAGCGGGCGGTGGTGGTGCAGGGTGAGAGGGCGGCGCGTGTGACGCGCTTGCGCCAGATGGCTGTCGATCTTGTCGAGCGTCGATTGCAGGGTATCCCGGGTTACAGGAGAGATCTTGTTGCCCTTGCAGGAGCGGTAGAGGTGTTTGAGAACCTTCTGGACGGGGGTGAAGATCTCTGTGTAGGCGGACTTGTTGATCCAGAGGTCGGAGGCGGTTCCCAGGAGGGTGACGAGGGTGGTGATCAGGGAGAGCTTGAGCTCTTCGGGGTTGGACGACGGTTGCTCGGTCATGTCCCAGAACCGGAGCTTTCTAGGGTACACGGACTTGGATGGGTTTAGTCGGAGAGAGGTCGGGGGGCTCCGGGAGGGGAAGTACCCGAGACTCTCCCTGGGCTCGCTCGGGCTGAGATGGCACAGGATGTTGAGGGTGTAGTTGATGAGCTCGGGCATGTATCGCTTGGAGATCATCTGGTATTGCAGGAACAGACTGGCTGCGTACGTGCCCGTGGACAGGTCAGCAAGGGAGTTGACGGCGCCCTGGCCCAGGTAGCGAGCAATGCAGAGGTGTGCAGGGGTTGCGATGGCGTGGAAATGATCGGATGTCGGGAAGGTGGTTGCAATGCCGGTGAGGACGACAAGGTCGCTGGGACGGAGGCTGAGAGGGCGCTCCGTGGCGATCTGGCGAAGATGAGCTCGATATGCCTGGCAAACGTTGTCGGGGTGGCTCTTCGCCAGGGAGTGGATGTGACGGAGGAGGTTTTCCACGATGGCAAACGGAGGGTGTTCTGGTTGATCGGCCAGGTGTGCAACGTGCTGGACGAGGATTCCGGCGAAACGGCCGAGCTTCATTTTGTTGTCGCTGTGGAGGCGGGGATGGTGTAGGGCTCGAATACGCTGGACCACGGCGGGGAGGTCCTGCATCGACACGTCCTTGATGATCTCCAGAAACTCGTCGTGACTGCCAGGACAGGGGTATGTATATGCCAGACCGTCACTGGGCTCTTCGGGGACAGCCAGAGCATCGCCAGACTTAATCCCAGGTATAGTGAAGCCATTGATGAGCTCGTCCTCCTCTGCGTCTTCTTGCTCCTCTTCGGATTCTTCCGCGGAATCCATATCTGAATCGCTTTCAACGAAGGATAGACTGACATCGGACCTTGTCTCAACAAGATCATCGTCAATGATAAAATCGTCCTCATCTTCGACTCCCAGCTCAGGACGAGGGGTCGTCTCCGCCGTGGGTTGTTGCAGCCCGAAAGCCTTCGCATCATCCGGTAACGACTCGTCATCTTCATCTTCATCTTCATCTCCGCTGCCATCTTCTTCGCTCTCCTCCTCATTCTCATGCTCGTCCTCGCTTGGCTCTTCACCGCGCATGCGTCGAAGTCGTTCTTCTTCAAGGGTCTTCAACCGTTGAGCCTCTTCTTCGGCCTTCTCTTCCGTCGTCTTCGTACGGTCCGTTGGCTGAGACCGCTTATCAAAAGTCAACTGCTTCAGGCGTTGATCGTACTCCTGCTCAGTCTCGTCTTGGGTCTTCCCAGCCAGCAATGCTGCACGGGCGGGGTTCATCGCTGCAAGGTCATCCTTTGGAGGTTCCGGCTTCGGAGGCGGCTTGATGCCTCTCAGCATATCAAAAAGATCGGGGAGTCCCTTGTCGAGCTCTTCCCGGAGATCGTCGTCATCCTCCTTGGCTTTCTGTCGCTCAGCTTTGTAGAACTTGGACTTGGCGATGACCTCTTTCATGACTTCGTGTTTCGACTTCTTTCGCTCTGGCTGCTCCTCTCCATCCTCTCCGTCATCCACAATGTCTTCTAGATCCTCATCATCGCCAAACACCCGCTTCCGCTTGCGCGAAAATTCGGAATCCGATTCGTCGTCAGCGCCCAAATCGCCTTCTCGGAAGTCGTCTTCAAGGGTGCCCTCTCCAAATGACAGAGACTCGCCTCCATGTGTGAGTGTGAACTCTTCTTCATCATCCTCCAAGTTGAACATGGACTCCTTCCGCAGTTTCTTCTGACTCTCTCGGGCGAATCGTTCGGCGGCCCTCTCCTCGGGCGTCATTGTCGGATCATCCTCACCGAACCGGCGATCAAAGATCCCACCAACTTTATTCTTTCGGTCCATCTCTCGCAGGAGGGTTTGACGTCTCTGTATGTATGAAGGAACATGATCAGTAACAGTCCGCCTTGCAGAGTACTGACCTCGCTTACCTTTTCTTCACCGAGAGACTTGGTCACACCGGGTTTGGCATGCCCCTGGGTGGACTTGGGGCCTACATCCCGGGTGGTCACGTCGAACTTGGCCCGGGAAGTGGCCTTGATTTCGAAGGGGTTGAAGCGGTCGCGAATGGCCTGTAGCGCGGAATCACGCTTCATGCGATTCTGGGCGGAAACGCCGGCCTTCGCATTCTGGCGCTTCTGCTTCTTGGACTGCTGGGGTCCCAGCAATCCGCCATCCCGAAGGGAGGCTTTAAGCTGCTTAAGCTGCGACGGGGGCATGGTTGGGGGTGGACGACGACGCAGAAACGTGCTGGATCTCCACCGAAATTTTTGGCCGAAGCGGGCGTGGACCCGCCCCGAAAAAAGTGGTCTCACCGCCTCCGGGGCCGGGTTCTGCCGGCAGTACGGCGCTGGCTCGTGACTCCCCGCTTTTCCTCGTTCGGCGCTGGATGAAGACGGCCTCTCGCAGAGTTGCCTTGCTTGCTGGTCGCCCACACCATGGGTTCTCATCTGAGCGACCGCGTCCTCTGGACCTGTCTGGGTATGCTACCGTCACTGGGAAGACCCAGGGGGAAGCCGCCGTAACTGACCGCGTCCAGGCGTCTCGCTGTTCTTCGCCATCCGCAGGATTGTCACGGACCTCCGCCGAGTGGGCGAGTTGACGGAGATCAAGCATGTCGAGAAGGAGGATAAGATGATCAGTGAGGGGACGGAGGATGGTTTGTTGGGCTTTCTCGGATGTTGTATGCGACAACTAATGCTGGTGCAGCCCTGAATCTAGACACCCTGCTGAAGCTCTCCGACAGCACCAACTATGATCTCCGAGCAGCGTACGAACGGCCCTGGACGTTTTTTAGTGACAGCACGCACAGGCTAACGTCTGAATTCTAGTGCGTTGCGCATCATTGCCGAACGATCTACCAAGGGCGAAACGCGAGACTTGCTTTTGCAGGATCTTGCAAGCAAAAACAAACCACGGCGGGGAAAAGCACTCAGTGCCCTATACTTCCTGGTCTCCAACCGAGCTCGTATGCATCTATCCTTCCTGCTTTGCCATCTCAACAGGCCCGATGAGTACTGACTGCAACCCTCAGTCTCACGAACGTCCGTCTGCGTCCGATTGAAAGATCATCCCACGTACAACGCCCTCATCGACTGCTTGTGCAACTTCCTCGACGAACATGTCGAAGAGACGATCCCCACAATCTCCCCCATTCTACCCAAGACAAGGCCCTTGGGTGAGAAGAAGGCGCTGAGTGTACTGAACATTGTTCTCCAAGAAAATGTCCCGGCCGCGTTGGAAGCGGGCATTGTGAGCCGCTGGCTGGTCAAGTACCCATTTCCTTGCGCTCTTGCCGAGCCTTCCCGACGGCAAGATGTGGTGCTCTTGATGAAAACATGGTGGTCAGACGATACCATTATGAGCGCGATCTTTGGCACCTTGTCCTCTCACCCCGACGGTGCCAAGCAACTGCGCAAATACGGACTGATGGGGAGCATGCTAGAGGAGAACGAACACGATGACTACGATAGCGATGTGTGGATGGTGGATGGAGAAGACACCGCGGGGTCTAGGCAAGTGTCGGGGAGACGCCTCCGCACCGCCGAAGAACAGGCTGTCCGGCGGCGCAGGCGGGAAGCGATGGTATTGAGCGACGGGGGACGCCCACTGGGGAACGCTGATATTATCCAAATACCTATTTCCGAATGATTGGCGGTGGCTACGGAATCAGGAGACAGGTTCACGGTGGTTGAGGTGGTAATTACTGTTTTGCATGTTCTTATGATACCCTTTGATTGCGTATGAGATCGCTGTACGATGGTTGGTGCTTAATATACAATACATATCACAGCCCCACCCATGCGCTTTTAGAGACATGGTCGGCCTTTTTCCGGCTGCTTTTCACCATGCCCAGAGCCTGGAGTTCCGACAAGGCGCGGTAGAATAGGGCCATGGTGGTCCGTTCGTCGCAGGAATCCCCTTGCTCGCTTTCAAACACGGCATAGAACGCCTGCCAGAGGTCGTAGACGTTCACAAGTGACCCGGACTCTAGATACAGTTGGTACAGAATGGCCGTGGCGGGTTGGTTTGCGGAAACCTTGGTCTCGGGTTTCTCCGCGGTAGACATGAGATAGTCGAACGGATTGGACAATGCCCGTTCGACTGCAAAACGCGGTCGTGGGGAGAAGATCTCTTTCAGGGGATTCCTCATATCAAAAAGGAAGATCTCATGCAGAACGAGATCTTGCGGACTCTGCAGAGTCTGCTCGAAGTATCCCCCGAGCAGGGTGTGGAAACGGTCGACGACCTTGGTGTACTCAATATGTTCCTGGGGCAACTTCGCTTTGCCCTTACTGAGTTTCACCCGCTGTTGAACAACCGTTGTGGCCACGACCGCGTGACGCTTGTCATGCGCGCTTCGAAGGGGCTCAGTGCCTCGGTATGCCTGTTCTAAGGCATTGAACTCTTCCCGGATTTCTTGCAACTCTGCACGGCGCGCTAACGTGGTCGGAAGGACGGCAAATACCTCCATGAGTGATGTGGAATCAAGCGTTTTCATGACTAGCAGTATGTCGGTTACTAATGGCGAGTCTTGAAGTTCGCCGGAAAGCGCGCGGACGGATAGATCCGATATACTCGTCTTCTTGACGAGGCTGAGGTTTTTCAAAAGCAGGTGCATCAATCTGACGCACTGGAAGATGTCGCGCATCCTCCGCTGTCCATCCGTTAAAAGCTGTAGACTGTGCTGGAAGAGGATCTCGTCGTCTTCGAGCAAATCACGCACTTGCTTGGCAGAGCCTTCGGCAAGCAGCTCCTCGCAATACCTAAATCGTAGTCAGTAAAGGGATGCTCAATGTAGAAAAGCAGGCCTACAGTCGGAAGGAAGGAAGATTTCTGATTGCTTCGCAGACGATGTCCTTGCGCATGTTCGGGAGTGCCTCGTCTGCTAGGAGCACCGTCAATGGGTTCGCAAAAAAATGAGACATATACGCGTACTGCTATTGTTAGAAGCGGACAACATGGCACGGATAAGCCAGGATCGCAGATACCTTTACCGTTCGACTGAAAGCCTCCGGGGTCTGGAAAGAATCGTTGGATTTCTCGAACAAAACGTTGGTGATATTGCGCCCCAGCCAGAGTTTGCCATCCTGTTCTGCCTGTAACCTCCCGTAGATGCGATCGACGCAATTGCTCGCCTCATGGATTTCGAAATACCTTCCACGAAGCAAGGCGACACTTGACCGTGGGAGCCTCCCCTCGAAAAGTTCCACGGACGTCGAGATACCGAACAAGAGGGTGAATGGTATTCGATCAAGCCACGAGCTGAACAATTAGCTGGAAATCTGCACTGCACTAAGACAGGGGACGACTCACCTTAGTAGAGACAAAAGATCCGTAAGGAGACCTGGGTCAAAGGCTTCACTGTCCCGGAATGCGACAACCAGCTTCTTGATGCCCTTGCGTTTAACATAGTCGCCTAACAAATCAAGATCGTATGCAAGAAGTCTGGGCCCCTGCATTACGCCTTAGCACAGTGTGCGTCTTGCACGGTATAGAACACAGAATCGTCACCTCTCGATCAGTGAGAAAGGATTGATAGCCATCATTTCCGACTGCATTCGTGATGGCAAATCTGATGATGTTTTTGAGAGTCGTCTTGAGGTTGGGTGCATCACCGGACTCCAGCACGATAGCTCCTCCGTCGCCGGTCGAGGTTAACTGATCATTGAGTCTAGCCAGCAGTCTAGCAAGCGACGAGACGTTGGAGCCAACTGTGACTAGTGCCGCTGGTATACAGCCGTCATATCTGCCGTCTGTCAGGACATGGGGACGACCCTATGGGGTCACGATCCGCTCTTACGTTTGAGGAGACGTCGACCGGACGAAGGAAGAAACACTGGCTAGGACCTCGGAGTCGACGTCGTCTAGAATTTCCTGAACGACATGTCAGGAGCCTTGCCCAGCAGCCCCTCCCCAGACTGATATTCCGACTGACCTGAATCTTTGCTTCCTGGGTAGACCAGAGTCGTTGGTATGTTCTATATCGCGCTTCGACAGACTGCTCGTCTTCTTCCCCGTTCAGAAGGGACATGAAAAGGTGAACCTTCTTCTGCTCCTCTTCCTTCTCCGGAACCACCTTGCGCCGCTTGGAGGGGCGCTCTCCCGAGGGTTTGCTTTTATCGGCGGGCGTGTAGATATAGACACCCTTGGCTCCGTTAGCGACGGGTCGTGACGGACGGGCATCGATGGGGCTGTACCTGACTGTTGATGCCATCCTTGAGCGCATTGACTGGCTCTGCCTCCAGCAGGCCCGGATCCATGGTGAGCAAAATGGAGGCCAGTCAGAGTGGGGGGGAAGGAGATGGGGAGCGCGAAGGGGTTGGAAGAAGAATAATGAATGACAATGAATGATAATAACAGCGCTAGGCCCGATCGGGCCGAAAATTGGTTTTCGCCGCGGAGCTTCTGTTCTCTTCTTCTTCTTCTTCTTCCTCTTCTCTTCTTCGCCTTCGACCCCCACATTTCTCTTCTTCTTCCCATTTGATTGCCTCTATTATCCGTCGGTCTGTCTTGATCCTTCACCTATACCCTTCTCTGTCCGATGATCTAATCGCTCATACTTCATGCTCCGCCTGGCCGTCCGAGGAGCTCGGTGGTATCAGCATGTGGCCCGCGGACGCCCGTCTTTGCCGCGAGCATTCTCCGCTGTAGCGCCGCGCTCCATTCACTTTGGAGGTCCCAACAACAAAGTCACCTTCTACGAACAGGAAACTCGCAGGAGCAAGACGAGGAGGCGAGTCGACCCGGAGGCGGATCAGCGCGCCGACCAGAAGGACGTCGAGAATGAGTTAACCCGGTTGAACGAGGAGCTCGAGGCTTTAAAAGACCCTTTCGGTCCCGACAGTCGGTTCATGCGAGAGCTGCCCGAAAAGGACCGGGCTATTGCGCTAGAGGCACTGCGAAAACATGCAGCAGACGAAGACGAGGGAGCCGACGTCAGCATGAAGGATCTCTACGACAATGAACTCGACGATCTCATAAAGGAGGAATTCGACGACATGGTCAAGGAGGAGGAGAACTGGCAGTCGGATGAGGACGAAAATACTCCTAAACCAACTATCCGACAACCGTACGAAGTTGAATCGAAGGACTCGGACCTGCAACCATACGTCGACAAGTTCAACGGATGCCTCCGACGGATCGCGAGCGGTGACTCCAATATGCGCTGGCAGCAGGATCTGTGGAAGTGGTATCGCCGGTGCAAGCAGGTCATCCCTGGGTTTCTGGAGTCGATCTCGGACGAGACGTTGAATCTCCTGTGGGATTCTCTCGCTCCGAAAGGATCTACAAAGCCTCAGGAAACGGCACGTATACGCACACTAGCTCAAGACGCGATGTCGGCTGGTTTATCTCTTTCCACGCCTCGGATCCTCTCTTACATCGAGACACTCCATGCAGGGGGGGATACTCAAGCGGCGCTAGATCAGTGGGAAGCCTATCAGGCGGACCTCTGCCAGAGCAAGGAAGACTTGGAGGCGTATTGGAAATTAGGAGTCCGGCTCTTTGCGGCGGAAGACGACCCTCAGCGCGCGCAGGACATCGCCCTGGCGTTTCTAGCAAACGATAAGTCGCGCCAACCGCACATTCTCATCCCGGTTATCACGGCCTGGGGTCGACGCTCCGGGAAGGAAGCGGAAGTCAAGGCGTGGGCGCTGTATCTGCAACTGAAGGCGTTTCTAGAACGGAATATGACCATGGATGACTATGACCAGGTCAGCATCGGGTTCCTCAAGGCGGGCCGGCCGGGTCTCGCCATCGCTGTGTTCAAGGATATGATGGTGACCGGGGACCCCCAGCACGACTCGACGTCCCTCTACAAGGCCGCCGTCGGCTTGGTTGGCAACCTTCAAGCGTCTAGTGTCTCCGAACAGGATGTGAACAAGGTCTCCCTTTCGACCTTGACTGTCTTGCCTCGGAAATTCCAGAATCGGTTCTTCTACGCCAGCTGGATGAAAAAGCTGATTGGGATGGGCGAGGTTGATTCGGCCGCCATGGTCATTGAGTTGATGTACGAACGAGGCGTCAAGCCAGATGCCAAGCACCTCAACGGCGTCATCGCCGCCTGGCTGCGTGACGGAAGCAGCTCCGCTCAAGAAAAGGCCGAACGCCTCGGCTGGGCCATGGTCCAGCAACGGATCGACCTGGTGTGGACACGCGCCAACTCGCCGGAGGAAGCTCCCCGACTCGACGTCAATTCTAGTGCGGAGAGTGTCCGCATGCCCGAGTTCATGAAACGGCCGATGCCCGCCGCAACCATCGAGACATTCTCGATCCTCCTGCTCCACTACACACGGAGGAGCGATGACGACATGATCAAATACCTTGTGAAATGCTTGGGCGATGCCCGGATCCAACCGAATTCCTACTTCATGAACCACCTCCTTTATGCCGAGCTCCGCAAACAAGACATCGGGTCGCTCTGGACCAAGTACCAGACCCTGTCGGCCTCGACCCAGCCAGATCTGGAGACGTACGCCTGCCTCTGGGACTGCGGCAAGCTGCAATATGATCGCGGCCGGACAGCCTATCTGACCGGCTTCCCCTCCGCCCGCCGTCTCTTCTCGGACATGATGCGATGGCACGCCCAGCTCCCCGCCCGCGGGCAGACCACTGTGCGGGAGGAATTCTCCAAGGAGCTATATGACCAGATCATTCGGTGCTTCTGTCTCTCCAAGGACCTCCCCGGCACGCTCGTAGCCTTGTACTCGATGCGGGCCCTGTTCGGGTTCTTCCCGGACGATACCACGGCGCGGCTGATCGTCCTGCAGGTCGCGCGGCTCGCAGGGGTGCCCGCCGACACTCCCAAACGACGTCTCCGTCGGCTGTCCAGCACGCCCAAGAGCAAGGAGAACATCGGGCACGTGAACCGGCTGGTGGATATTCTCAGCGACCGCAAGCTAGGGGCTCTCGCGGCTCGGGGGCTGGAACTGGATGATCTCGAACCCTATGAGCGCGAGCAGTACCAGCTAGAGGTGATGGCCGAGTTGCTGCGGGTGGTGATGGGGCGGACAGCAGGTGACTCCGTGTCGGTGGAGGGACAGATTGCGGCGGTGGCAGAGGAGATGGGGGTGAGGGAGCTGGATCTAGGGGGGTCTGTTGAGGCTGGTGACTTGCTTTGGTGAGATGTAAAGTAATGGAGACCTGTAGAAGGGTTCTCAAGCATGGCTGGCGTTTCGGTCTTCGCTCAGCTGTGTATGTATATAACTAAAAGGTAGACATGGTGGTAAATGCATGTATAATAGAAGTTCCTCTCTTGGATCACAGGCAAGTCAACCATCCTACCCACCAGACAATCAACGACTGATCATACCAATAATTACAATAGGTACTATCCTATCCGAAATGATAGGCAGTCCCAGAGCAGCTACAGCTATACTCGTAACCATAACCACCCTAAACCAACCAACCCAAAAAAAAAAAAAAGGTATAAAATTGCCCATAAACAAACACCTATCCGATCTGCCCATCTAATTAATCCCCCCCCTTCTTAGCCCCAGCAGCAGCCTGCTCATCCTTCTCCACCAACACCGCATCATCATCACTCCCAGCCACCGAGGGCGGCGCATTCGACGACTCAGGCGTCTTGGTAGCCGGCGTCGCCTCCCCAGAGCCGGAGTCACTAGCAGATGCACTCGCCTCAACCTTCTTTCCCTCCGCAGCACCGGCAGCAACAGCAGCAGCAGAACCCTCAGGATCCAACTCCTTCATAAACCCCTCCTTCTTCTTCTCCCACCACTGCTTCTCCTCCTCTAACTTAGCCTGATGTTTCTCCATCCGTTCGCGATAAATCGCATTATTGAGCATTTCATTAGCAGATTGGAAGATTGTTTGACCCCAGCCGGGAACGTAAGCATTTGCCTATACCAACCAACACACATTAGTTCAGCCCTTTAACTCCCCAAATAACACCGCCAGAAGAAGAACGAAGAGAAAAGAGTGAAAATACCTCAGCAACCACATCCCTAACCTCCTCCTCCATTTCCTTCTCAGCACGAACAAACCTCTGCCAAAGATCATCGCCCACACTACCGCGTTGCAGTAGCATCGCGAGCGCCTGTTTCTGATTCCGGAGGGCCATGACGCGTTGAATGTCTTCGATTGCGCGACGCAGAAGAGCGGACTTCAGGACACTGTCGGGGACTTTCTTGCCCTTTTCATTGCTGTCTTTTGGGTCAAGGTGGAGGAGGGAGAAATAGATGTCGCGCTGGGTGTGGGCGGGGAACCAGGGGGAGAGGGAGAGGGATTTTTCTATTTGGGTGTTAGTTTCATTAGCATTTCTGTTTGTGGTGGTGGTGTTTTTCTTCTTGTTGAGGTGAGCTGGTTAGGGGATGAATGGCAGACATACGGGCTTTGCGCTTCCGGTAGAGGGAGGAAAAGGTGGCCAGGGAGCCGAGAAGAACTCCCAGGTAGGCAAAGGGAACGGCGAGGGTGAGCCAGTTGACCATTTTGAGTGATGTGTAATGGTTGTTGGGTGGTGTGGTGGGTGTGAGGTGGTGGTGGTTAGTTAGTGGACGGAGGTCGGGCGGCGGCGGCGGCGGTGGTTGGTGGTGGTTCGGGTTAGATGTGGAACATAGTAGGAATGGATATCTCCGTGCAACGAATGAAGGGAATTGATCAATTGCGCCCGCAATGAATCAGCCCAGCCAGGGGTGTGTGTAGGGTGGAAGAGTGATCGCTGAGCCGAAGATGTGCGGCGGAAGAGCGGCGAGGACCCTGAAAGGCCAGGCTGGTGTCTTGTACTTTGGCCCGTCACATGGCCCGATAAGATAACATGATACTTATACTCCGTAGACGCTCTCATACTATATCTAGTAGCCAAAAAAAAAAAAAAAAGAAAGAAAAAGAAAAAAAAAAGAAACAAAAGTGTCTGTATAGAGTAATCATAGTAGAATGTATATCTACACCCCCCAATCACTACATTCCCCCAAATACATGCAAGAAGTAACGCAAAACAAAAAGAAAAGAAAAGAAGAAAAGGAGAAAAAAAAAAAATAAAAAAAAAAAAAGTCCGCCCACGCATACCGAAGAACCATCCAACAGCAAAGCGAGAGGTATATGCATCCTTCTCAGTACACAAATCCATTGTCGCTTCAAGAGGTATCCCTAGAACCAAACCCCGCACAAAACAGAAATCAAAATCTACAGTGGATACAGCGACGCGCCCAGCTGCTCCTTCGTCTTCTGGCTGATCGGCCCGATCTCCTGCATCGCCTGCATGTCCTCCAGAACCTCATTGAACGTGTCCTGGATCCCCGCCGCCACCTTGCTCCGATTCCATTCCCCCCGCGTGCGCCACAAGTAGTCCATCAGGTTCGTCTGGATCTGCTCCAGTTGCTCCACGCTGCACCCACTCGTCCGCTGCGTCAGTTGCTCGTGCAGGCTCTCCACGTACTCGTGGTCCAGCGTCAGCTTCGGCGACAGGTCCTCGTTGTTGAGCAGCGACTGCAGGTTAGCCGGAACATGCGATGACACCTTGGTCGCATTCTCAAACAATGGCACTGGGGGCTGAGCCCGCTGCGCCGCACCGTTGTCCAAGTGCGCCAGCTCCCCCATCGGACGGGGCGATGGCTGGCTGCTGTCCCCCTGCTGTGTGTCAGGCAGATGCTCCTCCTGTGACACCCGGTCCGGGTACTGCGTGAGATCCGGAAAGTCATGCCGCATCCCATGTGCAGCCACCGGGCTCTGCGTGAAAGGGTTCGGTGCCGAGGATTGCTCTGAGGACTTCTTGTCCGACGTCGTCTGCGTCGTGGACGCTTCGTTGGTGTAGTCGTGCGGCTGAGACCCGGGTGCCATGGGCGTCACCGGCCCTTTCTGCGAGAAGCTGGAGATCCCCGACTCCCGCCGCACCTGCTGCGACGGCGCCGTCAGCGAGTAGGCCGGTTTGGGCTGCGCCGACGGCCCGAACGAGCTCGTCAGGGTGTCCTTGTCGACCGACTGGTCCGAGTTGGTCATGTAGGTGTCGCCCTCGCCGTCCGCGCGGAAAGAGCCATTGCTGGTGAGCGCATGCGTACTGAGGTCGTTCAGATCCGAGCCGCCCCCGGGATGGTAGCCGTTCGTGAAGCTCACGGTGCGCGTAGGTGTCACCGGTCGGTCGGTCTCCTTGGGTCCGCTGTCGGGGAACGCCTCGCCCAGCACCACCGGGCCACTGGACGGGCCCGATTCGCTGTTTCCGTGCGGCACTCGGTTCGTCGTCGCACGGCCGAGAAAGCCTTCCGCCTCTTCCTCCGCGGCCTTCCGCGCCTTTTCGATGGCAATCTTCTCGCGTTCCAACTCTCGCACGTACACCCCTTCGCATTCCGCCACGAGAGCGGGCTCGGTCTGCTCGATGGTGGCAATGTCCACTTCGACATTGGAGAGGAGTTCGTTGGCCCGCAGCAGCCGCTCTTGCTCCCTCAGCTGCCGGGCGTCCTTCGCGAGCCGTTTTATATCGGCCAAGAAGTCCTTGGGGCGCTTGTAGTACCCATTGGAGAGACGCTTCTCGATGGTGACGATCTCCAGGTTGTAGAAGAACTTGCCAGACACGGTCTCGCGCAGTCCTGGCACCCCGTTCTTGTCGTAGGCCTTCTCAAACGGCCGGAAGGTGGTCCGATGTTCAATCGGCAGATCACTCGTCACGATGTTCGGGTCCTCCTCCTCCCAGAGGTAGCGGATCTGGGACTCGTCGATCACGCCCGTGCGGAACCGCTTGTACTTCTTGATCTGATCCATGATGGGTTGGATCCGGATCTTGAGGAGATTGAGCGTTTGATGGTCTTTCTTCTTCTGCGCCTTGAGCTGCTCCTTGGAGAGCGGAGTGGCGGGCTTGGGAGCCGGCGCCGGCGCAATTTCCAGCGTCTCGAGCGCCCGCTTCTTTCGCTTTTCCGGGTCAGGGAAGTGGGCAGGCGATGTCTTGACGTAGTCGATTACCTTGGCAAAATACTCATGTCGTGCCTCGTTCCCCGGCGCTTTCAGATCGTAGAAGTTCTTCTTGGAGAAGCCGAACAAGTTCCTCTGCACTCCGCCATCCACATCCTCGCCAACCGACTCCTGCACGCCGAGCAGCAGCACAGGATCCGTCGGAGGAACCGACCGCAAAAGGCCCAGGAACGTAGACATCACGGCATGCCCCACCGTATCAGACCAAGCCTGGATGTTGGGAATGTATATCACGCTCGGCTTGTGCCTCTTGACCTCTGCGAAAAGCTGGATTACAGCGGCCTCGGGAGACCGAGTGGAGTCACTGAGCAGGGTAGGGAGATCAAACGCTTGGACATGAAGTCCCTCAAAATGGTGCAGGAGGGCGCCGGCTAGATACTGCTGGCCCATTCCTAACGGCCCGCGAAGCAGCAGGCGAGGTCGGAAGACCCGGGATCGGTCGAATTCCTGCTGCATCTGCTCGCGCTGGAAGCTATCTGATCCTTTCGGTTCTTCGAATTGTGCTTCCTCTAATGCGGTGAGCCTCTTTCGCTGCGGGAGGATCAAAGACAGCAGGTCCTTGATCTCGGCGAGAGGCGCACGCAGCAAAGGCTCGACCGCGTTGGGGAGCGGCGAGGCCCCCGACGAGGTCGACCGCTCAGAGGACGGTACCATCTTCTTGATCGCCAACATGAAGTCCTTGGGGTTAACCTCGATGGTCTTCGGGTCAATGAGGAGCTTCTCGTTGGATTTGTAGATTTGGGGGTATCGTCTTTGCACTGCATTGAGGGCTGCTTCCGTGCAGAGCGCACGAAGGTCGGCACCTCCATAGCCCTTGGTGATCTCCGCGAGCTCATCCTTGATGGGGCTCGGCAGCGGCGGATCCCAGCCCTTGGTGTGAATATCCAGAATCGCGCGTCGGCCTTCGGTATTGGGCAGGGGAAAGTAGAACTCGCGGTCGAAACGGCCGGGGCGGCGTAGAGCAGGGTCAATGGAGTCGGGACGATTCGTGGCGCCAATAACGATAACTTGCCCACGTCCATCCATGCCATCCATCAATGCCAACAGAGTCGACACGATCGAGGCATGAATCTGTTCCTGCTTGCTCGACCGCACGGGTGCCAGTCCTAGGAAAGTCAGCTTGGAGATGCCCAGACCACCCAGCACAGGGGATGCGCTTACCATCGATTTCGTCGAAGAAAATAATGCTAGGCTGAGTCTTGCGAGCCTCGTCGAAAAGAAGCCGAAGCTGTCGTTCCGCCTCGCCCACCCATTTACTGAGCGCGTCTGCTCCCTTTCGCATGTAGAAAGTCACCTTGCGGCCATTGGAGCTGACACTGTTCGCCAGGGCTCTGGCTAGCAGCGTCTTACCAGTACCGGGGGGTCCATGGAAGAGGACACCGCGGGGAGGCACAATGTGGAACCGTTGGAAGATCTCCGGATATAGCAGCGGCAGGGACACCATCTCCTTCAGCTGGTCAATGTGGCCCTGCAAACCTCCAACGCTATCAAAGTTGACGTTCACGTCCACCCCCAGCGGGTCAGCATCAGCCAGCGTTTGCTTGTCCTTGATCTTCCCGAGGTTGGCAGGCGTCCCGGAGTGGCCCTGGGCTGCATCGACACTGTGAGTCTGAGTACCCAGCAGACCGAGACCAGGCTGCCCATGGCCCGATGTGGGACCGCTAACACTGCCCTTGGGATGCTGCATGCCCTCGTCATCACTGCTATCGCTATCGACTCCGCCAGTGGCAGCAGGTACACCCGGGGGACCCAAGATGGCGGACGGCCCGCCGCCTCCGAAAGGACCATACGTAGGGAACAGGGTGCGTTGCCAGCTGCCGCCGCCACCTCCCCGGCCACGGCGCGAAGGCGATTCATTGACCTCGTTTTCGGCCTCCTCGATAGGTAGAATCAGGTCAGGGCGGATGATCCGGTAGTCGACATCCTTCCGGCTACGACGAGGCTTCTCGTAGATGATCTCCGGCTGCACTCGCCGGCGAGGGCGACCGCCTCGCAGATCTTCCAATTCCTCTGCAAGCTCCTCGGCGATGTCGGCACCGGCCTCAGATTGTCCCCGGGACCGCGATGCCCGCTTGCGGAGGCCGGGGCGACGGCCGGCGGTGCTGTCCTCATCATCATCGTGGATCTGACTCCCTTTGCGCGGAGAAGGATGCGACTTCCCAGACTGTGATACCTCGTCATCATCATTCGATTCTTCTTCCTCGGGTTCGAAATCACTCTCTTCATCCTCGCGCTTGCGCTGCGAACTCTTTGGTTTCTTTCGACTGGACCGACGGGGGTGTGCAGATTCATCGTCTTCGGGCTGTTCGACTTCGTCGTCCGCTTGCTGGCTCCGGTTGGGTCGACTCCTTCTTCGTGTTGTCGGGCCCTCATCTTCGTCCTCGTCATCATCACCGCCCTCCTTTGCATCGCCGTTCTCGGACTCGGGGACGAAGCCTTCATCATCTGCGGTTGTTTCGTGGCCGTTGCCCGCTGCAGACGGAGCTTCCTCAAAGCTAATCTGGACATCGCTCTCCATGATCTCCAGCTGAGAGCCTTTGACCTCCATGGTTGTTTCATCGATCATCTCGTCGTCTTCCTGTTTCGGCTGCATCTCCTCCTCTTCCTCCTCTTCGAGTACCGGGGCTCGCTTCGAGCCACGGGATCCTCGGCGACGCTCCATTTCCGGGCTATGTGTGGCCCTCCGTTCAACGGTTTCCATATGGCGTCCGGAAGTGGTCAGGGCATGGAATTCTTCTGATGGATCCCGCGTGCGTCGAGTCACCCGGCGTGGGCCTGGGAAGTTCTCCGACGGAGCCTGGCGCTTCAGGGCGTTGCCGACCTTGAGCGTAACCACGGTGCTTTTGCGTTTCGGTGGGGGGGTCCGAGCCATGTTCTCATCGTTAGTATCGTCCTCGATACTGCTGGATTCGCCTTCGTTGTAGATCGGTCGGTTCGTGGCAGCCCTGCGAGCGACTAATCCGCGTGCATTTCGTTGGGCGTTGATGTCGTCTTCCTCTTCCTCGGATTCCTCGAACGAGAGTTCGTCGGCCTCGTCGAAGATCTCTTCATCGGACAGCATATCTTCGTCGGAATCGCGACGGGCCTTCTTCTTGACGGGCTTCGACTTCTTCTTCGATTTCGTTCGGGAAGCGGAGCGGCGGGCGGAGCGCACGGGGTGGTCGCTGTAGTCATCATCGTCCGAGTCGGACTTGTTGGCCATCTCCTCGATGGAACGCTTTGCACGAGGCATGACGCCGCGCCAGACAGGGGGTCTTTTGTAAATAGCCATGTCAGTGATGGTGAGTGCAGAGGGAAGGGGGGTAGATAAGAGGTGGATGGTGGAGGAAGTACAGGAAGCGTGAGGGCGACAAGAGGGGCCGAGAAGAGAAAGGAAAACGCCGGCCATTCGGAGTAGGAGATGACCGGCCACGCAGAAAGATTAAAAAATGGAAGAGTCTAACACTTACGGGGGACAATGGAAGTGATTGAATGGCGGATTGAAAGGGCAGGTCAAATGGTTAATCGCCGATGGACAGGAACCCAAACACAGACCTCGGACTCAACGAGCGACGAGACCGTTTTCATGAAACCCAACAACTGTGACAGGCTTCGGCAGCCATCAACGGTGGGTAAAGACAAGACAGACAGGAAGGGATGGGAGAAGAAGCAGGCTCAGGGTGGCCTTGTCACCGGAGCAGTCGTATATATACCACGGGGACGAGGGCGAAGCGCAATGCGCAGAGGTGCCGGGGCGAGCGAAGGGAAATGAATGGAGCGAGGCTCACGGACTGACCAACCGGAAGGGACGCGTCGCATGCAGCTGCTAAAGCACCCAGGGGGGGGAGGAGGGGGGAGGAAGCAAGTGAGATAGATCTCCAGAAAAAAAAAGAAAAGGCGAAAAGAGAAAGGAGTGAAGAAAAACAACTAGTTCGGTGCAATTCCCCAAGACCAGAACGGATGCTCAGCATGAGTAACAGCAGCAGCAGCAGCAGCAGCAGTAATAGCATGACGGGCGGAAAGCAAACCAAAGCAAACCAAGTCTCCAACTCGGAGGCTGCCCAGCCACACACACTCGCCCGACATCCCGCGCCACACCCCCCCCCTAAAGCAGTCTAGCGCTACCCGCCTGAGGCCGGACCATTCCAATTCCCTCCTTCCATTCGGTCACCACAACCACTCTGTTGGACTAGTTAGCTGCAACGCCCATATCCATTTCCCTCACTCCCCTTGAACCCACGTAGACCAGGAACCTCACCACCCATCCCCCATTTCCGAATTCCCCATCACTCAATGAATAAATAATATTCCCTCCCATTTCCTTAACCCTAACCCATTCCCCCACCCCATCACACAAAAAATCCCAAATGCCAAGAAGAAGAAAAGAAGGTGTAGGTACTAGAAGAAAGAAAACAAAGACAGAGACGCCCCAGCACCCGAAGCTAGGACGATTTCCCCACGAAGCTTATCGCCTTTTGACTCCTCCCCGCTGGTTCGAGCGCTTCGCCATTACCGCCGGCTCGCTTGATATCATGTGACTCCTACAGTGATGAGTCAGCGGGAGATTTCGACTGGCTTTCTCCGCTTCATTCGATTCTAACGGCCGAGCTTGCTTCCATATATGTGTATATATATATATGGATCCTATATACATCTCTTACCTACAACTCAGTCCCTCTTATTACCTCCGCTACTACTACGTTCCACCCCACGTTCAATCATAGTCAAGATGGTCTTCCGTCATCCCCCCCTCCTTCGCATCAGAACTCCCTCTCCATCCATCCTCCACAGCAGAAGAACCCTGGCTTCCTCCGCGCCCAGATGGAACGCCAATGAGTCCAGCGCCTACAGAGAAGGTGTAAGTTCCATTTCCTCCCCCCATTCTTCCTAAACCTCTTTTATAGGGGAGAGTGGAAGGGATGCGGCTTGCACCCCTATGACTACCTGATTCTCTGCCTCTGGGTATACAGTCTACGAGCAAAATAGCAAGCTAACCCAACGTCCCAGATGGCCCGGTATAAGCTCTTCGTGGGCCCGTTTGCAAAGGTCTTTCTGGGCGCCATTTTCACCTACCAGGTGCTTTACTGGACCTGGTTGAAACTGGAGATGGTTGAATCGAAGTATGAGAAGAACCGTACGTGACTCACCCCGTTTTCTCGTCGCTGGGAACTGCATCTAATGGGCACAGAGGAGGTTGCGGCGCTGGAGCAGAAGGCGAAGGAACTGACCGGCGCGCAAAAATAAGGGCTGTCCCTCCCCGTGTATGATGATTTACTTGTTCCTGGATTATAGTATATACCCCCTACGTCCATGTGGAAAATTCAGGAAGTCTGTCTCTGGCATGCGTATCTTTGTGGAGTGTATATCCAAGCGCTATAAAAATGGTCTGACTGACGTGTGTAAATTTACATGTTGCCTACCCCCTCATGATGGTTCCCCGACCGTCTATGCATTGCTGGTAGATGGATTTCGGTCCTCACACCCTTCACACAAGCCGTGATGGCAACATGGACATTGGTTGGTATACGTTAATGCGAAGGGGCCCTGCCTACATTGACACTGGATCCCTGTCAGTCACCTGCCTTTGGCTGCAATTCGTTCGGGGAAGACTCACACAGAAAGCCGGGTCTGGTTCGTGAGACAGCCGACTCGGCTCCGACAACATGCTGTCGGCGCCGTGGTAGAACGGCCCCAACGATGCCCCGGGTAGATGATCCGAGTCGACTCTCGACCTTTTTTCCAGACTGGGGACTCCCGGCTCGCCGCATCGGTAAGAGTCAGAGGTTGACTGCAGAGATGGGAATTTCCGCTTCCGCAAATTCGATGCACCAGGGAAAGAATAAGTCATGGATCTATTATGTGGAAGTGGGTCACCGCCCAGGTCGGACGATAGATTGGGTGGAGGTTCCTTATCAATTACCATCATATCGTCGTGCAATGGTTCATGGTCGACAGCATAGTCGCTGCTCACCGACTCATCATCGCTGTTCTCGTCCATGGCAGGTTCACTCTCGTATCCATTGCCATCGGTCCTTTGTTTCTTCATTTCTTCTCGCTCCTGACTTTTGGTCAGATGCCCCGAGGGGAGGAGCCAATCTTCAACGCGCTCGCCCTTCTTGAAGTGCTCGACATCGATGTGGTTATAGCGTTCGTTCCAGGCGCCGACTCCCTGGGTTTTCAGGGGCAGAAGAACGCGACAAAAGCCGCACCAGTAGTGCGAGGGGCGCGGGTCACCGTCGCGGTTGATACGATTCTTGCATAGAGCCGCCCGCACCTCCTCCTCGTCGTCCACGTCATGGTGTTTCTTCAAGTGTTGGACGTACATCTCCTGGCGATAAAATAATCGGGCACACGGGAGATCCTCTTGCGTGGCATCCGCCAAGGTGCAACGCCAGCACTGCGCGTGGAAATGTTGGGAGTTCTCGTGTCGTTTCCAATCGGCCTTGCTGCCAAACGTCTTGTTGCACTTGGCAAAAGTACACCCGTACGGCCGTTCGTGGCGCTTTTTATGCTTCCTTGTGAACGGCCAGTCAGGAACTCCTGTCGATAACAAGGAACATTGAGCCCGACTTACTTCATCTCGCATCGCAAACGCGTCCGCTTCGTGCAGAACTCGCATTGAATCCAGCCCTTCTTTTCACTGTCGTCATCTAGGGTGTCTTGAGAGGCGGCGTGGCCGGAGCCAGGCTGTCCGGACAGCCGATCCAGGGCTGCAGACAAGATCCTCTGCAGCATATCGCGCTTCCGATCCGACAGCTCCTCGTTTTGATCCATCATCTCGTCTCCCACATCCGACTGCTGGCTCCGTCTTCGCTCATTGGTGTTCATGGCTTTTGTCATGGCATTAATCATGTTGAGCGCCGCTTCATTCACCATGTCGTCCATCTTCCCATTCCTAGCGGTGTCTAATTGAGCGGCAATAGGAGCCTTCTGGTCCAACGAAGAGTCCAGAGTGAGGGCCCTCAGGGCAGGCAGTTCGCTGGGGTGTGGTTTTGCAAGCGGCAGTTGCACCAAGGCATGGTCGAAATTGGGATTCTTGTACTCGTCGTTCAGTCTCATGGCAGTGTCTGGTGTGGCAGTTTCCGAAGATGGGCACACCGTCTGAAAGGAGGAGGAAGCGTCTTCGCCAAGATCTCTCATGACCCCTTTAGGCTGGGTGACTGGCTCAGTTTGTAGGGTAGGCGCTTCGTCCGACAGAGAATCGATGAAGGAGGGACCAAGCTCTTGCGGTTTCACGCACGTTTCATACCACTCATGTGATCTGGATGATGCGTTAGTTATCCGACATGCCAGCTGATGCGCGGGAGGTACGTTTAACTTACTTCCTCAGCAGCTCCTCTACATCCTCGTCATTGTGCATCCGAGCCAGATGCTGGCGAAAATTATCCAATCGGGGCCACTTCTTGTTCCTCCGTGGGCAGTTTTGCCCAAAGCACATGTAGAGGACTTTCGGTCCGCGCTCCGGCTCCTGCTTATGAACACATTTCTTATGGCGTGCGAGGTCGTTGATGGTACCGAACCCTTCTTTGCGGGCGCAGTTGGGCTCATCACATTTAAACAGTTTTCTGTGTCTCGCTTCGTGTTTTCTGCGAGGGTCAGCTTTCCCGCTCGTTTCCGGTCAGAGAAGCCAGTCTGGCGTACCTCTTGTCAGAAGGACACTTTCCGGTCCATTGGCAACCGGGATAATCGCATTTGATCACGTCCTGGCACAGCAGGGACGGCGAATCCATCCTGTCCAAAGGATCAATGCCGTCACCATACGGTGCCGAATTGAGGTCTAATGCGGATACCCTATCATCCTGCTCATGCTCAAGGGGCGCAAGGAATGGGCTGCAGGCCGACTCGAGTGCATACGATGCAGCCACGGAGCGCGTGGTGCAGCCCTGCGTGCTATATCCCGAATCGGACAGATGAAGACTGGTGTACTGACTGCCAGCCTCGGAGGGCGTACTATGATGGCCACTCGATGACCGGCGATCAAGGCCGTATACTTGGTGAGACCGCGGGACGACAAATGCAGCGGGATGAATCGGCGCCGACGACTGGAGGGGGTTCCAAGCGTCTTGCTCATGTCTCCATCGCGCCAGAGGAGGGTAAGTGGACGGATCAAAGAGCTGAGGAAGCGGGGATGATGATGGTTTGTGGTACAGTGGCCATGGATGGAGAATGGATGGATGAGTGGGATGGGGGATGGCTTGATCGGACGCAAACTGGAAGCCCAGGAAGGATGCTGGGTCGCCCAGGGTGAGATCGGACGGCGACAGCCCGTCCGATGAGAGGTCAAGCTGCGAAGAAGGGGGCATTGCCCGCGTGCCCATGATTCCCTGAAGGATATCGCTGGAGTTGTCCCAGGGCTTGCTGGGGTCGGATGTCTATGTCACATGAGATCAGCTTGTGGTGGGCTCTTGGCCGGACGGATATCTATATCGTATTCTGTTCGGTCCGCGCGAGGGGATTGCGACATACACTCATATTGGCAACGGCAGGCTGTTGGGGGATCCTAAAAGAGCGCGTTCGTGCGCGTTCTCGGGGTGTTATTGCCGTGATGGAAGACAGCCTCTGGCGAGAGAGGAGCAGAAGGTGGAAACCTGGCGATTTATCATATAGCAGGAGGGGACGAGCCCAGTCGCAAGTGAGCCGATCGGAATCTATTCAGAGAAGGCGATGACGAGCCACAACGCTCCTATGATTGCCGGGGTCGTTTCCTCTTCGGGGCCTCGTCAATCTAGATGTCTGTTCCAGCTGAGAGGAACGAAATGATGAAGGCCCGGCAGATCGACCGCGTATCACTGAAGAAATAGATTTGGGTCGGTGACCCGAGGCGGAGCCAGAAAAAGGAAAACGCGAGAAGACAACGAGCCGGGTGAGTGAAAGAAGAAAGGTAACAATAATCATAATAATATTAATAAAAGGAAGAAAAAGAAAGAAAGGAGGAAGGAAGAGAGAAGATTTAGAAAAGAGAAAGAGAGAGAGAGAGAGAGTACGGAGTAGAGAAAAAAAAGCAAGAGAGCAAGAAAGAGGGGAAAGACGAGCAGGGAATCAGGCTAAGCATGCGAGGATGCTGACTGGAAGATGCAGAGAGAGCCAGAGAGGAGAGAAAAAAAAAATTAAAAAAAAAGAAAAGAAAAGAAAAGAAAAGAAAAGCATAAAAAAAAAGAAATCTAATCCAATCCAATCCAATGCAACAACATCCAATCCTGTCCAGCAGACCAAGAGGGAAAAAGCAATGTCGGGGCACCGACGAGGTATGATCGACCGATTATCCCCATCACGAAACCCCACGCGATAACGTGTCGAGGGCCGAGTTGAGCAAAAGCAAGCGGGAGGGAGAGGGAGAGTGACAGGAGCTAAGAATCGATGGCATGTCGGATCAAGTCTCCAGAGGAATGCCCATTTTCAATGGGCTGCAGGGCGAGCAGAGGTCGAGGGTCGACATGCCTGGCTAGTCGGTTTCCGATCGATCGAGCCGGCGAGGAGAGACCGAAGGGAAGGAATGACAGCGAGCAAGCATCGATAGGTACGGAGTAGGAGAAGATAAGTCCGGAGTAAGTGGTCTAGAATCCCCTCTCCCACTAAGACCTGTCAGACCGTCTGGCTTCGAGTCCCCTTCCCTTTGGTTCCCCCGATACATCCCTATGATTTCGAGAGTAGATGGAGAGAGGTAGAGTCGAGACCTACTAGCGAGGTCCGCGGAAGTACCCAGTCGATCGCGATGCGATGAAGATGCGACTAGGTACCTACTACTAGAGAGTGAGAGTAGCGAGAGGGCAAAAGAGAAACTACTGGCCCCGGCGCAATTATCAGCCATAGTCGCAGCGTTGGCGTTTTTCCTCCCGCGGGCGTGTGTCCCTGTCTCTCCCTCAACGGCCACTCATCTCGTCCCTTGGTTATTTGTTTTGAATTTCTTTTTCCTTTTTTTTGTTCTTTTTGTCAGGCTTCTATTTTCTTAAATTTTTTTTCTTTTTCTTTTTCTTTCTGTTTTCCCCTATTCAGTCTTGTTCTTCGTATCCCCTAAAATCTATAAATATTAATATAATTCTATTTATTTATTTCTTTAAAATCTATAATAGTCTAGCTGTATTATAGTAAAAAGAGTAATAATTATAAAAAACTAGATTCTATTAATTATTTAGAATTAGAATATTTATATTCTAATCTGTTTAGTTTTAGATCTTAATCTAATTATATCTATAAAAAAAATAAAAATACTTTAAAATAATAAAAAACTTAAATTAAAATTATAAAAAAACCTTCTAAAAAGAACTATCTATAAGAAAACCTAATCTGTCTATAGATTAAATAGTTTTTTTTCCAGTGAATTTAATTTCTTTACTGACTATTATACTTCATATAGTCCACCCAGCTTCTTAGCCTGTCACAGCCCTTTTCACTTTACATTATCTATTCTTTAATTACGTAGATTTTTTTTTTCCAGTTAGTTCTGAAGTTTACAGTTTTAAAAGAGTCTAAAGTTTTTATAATTTTTAAAGCATTATAGATATATATTATAATTATAGATTTATATAAATAATATTATATACAAAATATATAAAAATCAATATAATCTGAGAACTTCTTTTATAGTCTTGAATTATATTTTATCTATCATTCTGTATATGATCTGACTAGTAGCTAGCATGGAACCCAGTCAGAACACTATTATTGATTAAATCCAGCCTGTCTGCCTGAGTCCTCTATTCCACCACACTCGCCTTCCAGCACCTTGACAATGACTTTGGAGTGTCAGAGGCGACCGCGCCATTCCCTACAGAGTTGCCTCAGGCGTCTATCAAACCCGCTTTAAAGGAGTTGGACTCTGAGATTAGACAGGATGTTTTATGAGACTGGGCTGGGATCATGTGATGATAAGTTATATGATCTGGAGAGCCACCGGCATAACAGTCTCCATAGCTTTCACCAGCAGGGATTGAAACAGGTGCGATCCCGGAGCGCTTGTCAGGATCTGATCCTACTGCCCTTTAAGGTATGATCCTAATTTCTACCAGGGTTGCCAATCAATTACTATTTCGACCATCTGGCAAAAGACTAGATTTCTAAGCTCAGTAGCTTAGAACGCGCATCATTCATAAGCTTAGTTAGGTAGAACCACAGTGGGTAGAGAGTTATGTGAGGGTGACCAATCTTCACAGCGCTAAGGCGGTTACTCCATGTGTCGGGTGTATTATAGCTGGCAGTTATTAACATCAGGTAGTCTGCCCTTTGAGATAATCCTCAGCCAAGAGTACTTCGGCGAATTCACACCATATCATTTAGTTACTATAGACTGAATCACATTGGGGCAGGCCATACTCGGATCAACAACTGAAACCACTAGAATCGTTAATTAATGGATGGATGAACTAACAAGCCTTCTCAACACAACGAGTGATAAATAATCCTGACAAATGGTTCGGCATGAAGGGACTGAACCAAGGATTCTGAATCCGGGGAATCAATCCTTCAGCAGTCCACGTCAACTTCCATTGCTTCACTATAACCATCCATAGCGCCCTGAATCGAATCCCTGCCGGTCGTATTCCCACTCACGGTCGTGTTAATAGAAGGAGTTCGAAAAGGGACACCACAATCTTGTTGAACCCTTCTAGCGCGTTCTCTTGTGGCGATCAGAGCCTTCCTCACGTTGTCATCCTCTTTTGGAATTGACAAGGACGTAGGCTCGGTGTAAAGAATCAACTCATTGCATGGAGCCTTATTATTAGTTACCAATAATCTCGGGATCGCCGTCATTTGATCAGCATATCTGGTGAGAATTGTAAAAGAATCGGCTTTGAGCTCAGCATCTTCTAATTCTCTATCCAGGTCATGTATGTAAATGGTGTGTTTGGTATCATCCAATAACATCGAGTCAGATGTAGCAGAAGCAGGAAGCTTCTGTTGGTTTTTTGTGACATATCCAGTTGGTACAGAATGTGCTAGAGAAAAATCTATGTTAGACCGAATTGCTCTCATAGAAGTATAAAGTAAAGCTGCACGAGTATAGTGGGACGGCCGGTAAAGACATACAGATATGCAGCCGACCGAATCTTTTAGCCAGAGGTTGATCACTTTCAGGGACACTCTCTGCGGGGCGCTTTTTCCCGTGACTGATTTCCTCACCAGCAAGTGCCATCAGCCTCAGCAACAGTGCCTTGATAATGAGATATATAGGCCTGATAGTCAAACTATATGTTAATTAAGTAGCTGCACATAATCTGTGCACATTGAGAAATCAGTACAACTGGATGTGTTGTATAAAGGAGTTGCTTGATGCATAATCATAGGTTCATAAAGGAGGGGGAGCTGGCCTTGACTCATCTATTATCACCTTTTAGGTCGCAACCCAGAACATTCTACCACCTTCACACTCCCCCACTCTCAAGTGTCCTGTTTGCAAGAACCATCACGAGATCATCAAGTATGGCTTCTGATAACCACCATGACCTGGAATGGAATGCCAAACGTGTTCGAGACACTTTCCTTCAATATTTCAAGCAAAATGGCCACAAATTTGGTGAGTACTTTCTTTAGTACAAATCTGTGAACTTGTTATTAATTGACCTTTGTTAAATCCACAGTTGCCTCGTCACCTGTTGTTCCTCATTCTGATCCGACGCTGCTATTCACCAATGCTGGAATGAACCAATTCAAGTCGATCTTCCTGGGAACAGTGGATCCTAATTCAGATTTTGCGCATCTTAAAAGTGCAGTCAATTCTCAAAAGGTCAGTATTCTCTTACTACCGCGTTTGACTAGTCCTAATATACTCTATAGTGCATTCGCGCAGGGGGGAAGCACAATGTAAGCGCCATGTCAATAATTAACGCCAAAACAGACAGTTTAGTGAAAGGAAAGTAGCCGGAAATTTGACTGACTTGGGCGATTGTAGGATCTTGACGATGTGGGAAAGGATAGTTATCATCACGTTAGTGACCCCGGCCAACTTTGATGATTAATGTGGTGCTAACGCAGCAAATTTCGATAGACCTTTTTTTGAAATGCTTGGGAATTGGAGCTTTGGAGATTATTTCAAGGAGGATGCCATTCGCTATTCTTGGGAATTGTTAACCAAGATCTATGGATTAGATCCCCAGCGTCTCTATGTTACCTATTTTGAAGGCAACAATGATGGTGGCTTGGAACCAGATCTCGAGGCAAAAGATCTTTGGAGAGCCGTTGGCGTCCCAGAGGATCATATCCTTCCCGGAAATATGAAGGACAACTTCTGGGAGATGGGTGACCAAGGCCCGTGCGGTCCTTGCAGTGAGATCCATTATGATCGGATTGGCGGACGTAATGCTGCCCACTTGGTCAACCAAGATGACCCCAATGTTCTGGAAATATGGAACAATGTCTTCATCCAGTACAATCGTGAATCAGACCGCTCATTGCGGCCGCTGCCCAACAAGCATGTTGATACTGGGATGGGATTTGAAAGGTTGGTGTCGGTGTTGCAAGACAAGTCGTCAAACTACGATACAGATGTGTTTACCCCCATATTCCAGACCATCCGAGACGTCACTGGAGCTAGGGAATACCGTGGGTACTTTGGTATCGATGACTCTGATGGTATCGATACTGCCTATCGTGTCATTGCAGACCATGTTCGGACTCTAATGTTCGCAATCTCGGACGGTGCGGTCCCAAATAACGATGGCCGCGGCTACGTCATCCGTCGCGTTCTGCGTAGGGGCGCTCGCTACGCTAGGAAGTACTTCGGGGTTGAGATCGGTAACTTCTTTTCGAAGATTGTCCCAACAGTGGTGGATCAACTTGGCGATATGTTTCCGGAGTTGAGAAATAAGCAGCTCGACGTCATGGAAATCCTTGATGAAGAAGAGATATCGTTTGCTAAAACTCTGGATCGCGGTGAGCGACAGTTCGAACATTATGCTCAACAGGCAAAGATTAAGGGAAACGATAAACTCCATGGCGCTGATGTTTGGAGACTATATGACACATTTGGCTTTCCAGTTGACCTTACTCGCATAATGGCAGAAGAACGGGGGCTGCTGATCGACGACAATGAATTCGAGGATGCGCGCTTACGGGCCAAGGAGGCAAGCAAAGGCCAGAAGAAAACTGCAGCGGAGACGGTTAAGCTGGACGTTCACGACTTGGGCAAGCTGGAAACCATGAATGCCGTCCCCAAAACTGATGACAGTGCCAAATTTGGGAAGGGCAACATTAACGCCCAGGTAAAGGCTATTTACCAGGGCAAAATGTTCCATTCGTCTACCGAGGACGTACCGGACGGCGAGCAGCTTGGAATCATTCTTGATTTGACAAATTTCTATGCTGAGCAGGGTGGACAGGAGAATGACACGGGTAGGATTGTTATTGATGGGCAAGCCGAGCTTGAAGTTGGTGATGTCCAGCTTTATGCTGGATACGTCCTTCATACTGGGTTCATGAAATATGGTTCTTTCTCCGTGGGAGATAGCGTCATCTGCGAATACGACGAACTACGCCGGTGGCCTATTAGGAACAACCACACAGGGACGCATATTCTCAATTTTGCACTCAGGACAGTCCTAGGGGACAGCGTGGAACAAAAAGGATCTCTAGTTGCAGCCGAAAAGCTGAGGTTCGACTTTTCTCATAAGTCGGCCATCTCTGATAAGGACTTGGCCAGAATCGAAGAAATCTCAACCGAATACATTCGCCAGAACTGCGCTGTCTACTCTCAGGAACTTCCTCTTGCAACAGCTCGAGAAATCTCCGGCGTCCGAGCTGTTTTTGGAGAGACATATCCAGACCCAGTTCGCGTCGTCTCAGTCGGTGTGGAATTGAGTGAAATACTGCAAAATGTGAAGGACCCTCGCTGGAAGGAGGTTAGCATAGAGTTCTGTGGTGGCACCCATGTGCAGAAGACAGGGGACATTAAGGATCTTATCATATTGGAAGAGGGCGGTATTGCCAAGGGCATTCGCAGAATCATTGCTGTTACTGGAGAAGAAGCTCACGAAGTGCAGCGTTTGGCAGCAGAGTTTCAGAAACGCCTCGATCGTTTAGAAGCAATGCCTTTGGCCCCAGAGAAAGAAAAAGAAGCAAAGCAGATCCAGGCCGAACTCAACCAACTCTCAATCTCTGCTGTTCAGAAATCCAGTTTCCGGGAACGTTTTGCGCGTATCAATAAGGAAGTTATCGACGGTCAGAAAGCGCAACAAAAACATGAATCGAAAGTTGCCCTCGAGACTATTACCAACTATTTTCAAGTCCCGGAGCATCAAGACAGGCCTTGGCTTGTTACTAGGCTTCCAATCTCCGCAAACTCGAAAGCAATTAGTGAATGTCTGAATTATGTGAAATCCAAGTTGCCCGAGAAGTCGGTATATATTCTGGCTGCAAGTTCCGAGCAGGGTCGTGTTGCCCACGGCTGCTATGTCTCCAAGGTAAGTTTTATCGCCCTCTGTCCATTCTATTGTATCACAATCATACTAACTGGCACCTACCTTTCGAATAGACATCCAGCGAACAAGGTGCTTCCGCCAGCGAGTGGGCGGCTATTGTTTCGGGCGCAGTCGGAGGAAAGGCCGGGGGGAAGGGGCTTACCTCAGTTGGCAATGGGGTAAACCCTGATAAAGTTGACGAAGCTGTCAACCTGGCTTCTGAATACCTCGCCAGGTTTAAGCTGTAGGTTGTTGCTTATGCCGAGACTGACCTTTTCCATGTTGTAATGCCTGGTACTTAGTGATAGTGAGTTTTACGAAAGCTTAGATGCCATTTATTTGTACCAAAAGTTCATGCCATATGCTCCTTGCTTTTGTATCATACACAAAGCCAAATCATTCCTATTATTGGAGTTTGCTTATGGAATACTATCATCAAATGTCCATCCATCACATCTCTCCACATTGGATAATCGAAACATCTTGGTTGGGCTTATCCCTTGTCGTCCTAGTGTTCTCAATCATTCGAACGACGTCCATTCCCTCGAGGACTTTGCCAAAAACGACGTGCTTCCCATTCAAAAATGGAGTTGAGGTGGTTGTTATAAAGAATTGACACCCATTGGTGTTCGGGCCAGAATTCTAGGTAATTTGGTTACACATTGTACATTTTAGTAACCTCTAAAAAAGAATCTTGCACTTACTGCCATACTAAGCAAGCCAGCATGGTCATGCTTTAAGGTGAAGTTTTCGTCTGAGAACCTTGGAGTACCATAAATGGTACAGGATCCCGTCCCATCCCCATTGACAAAATCACCACCTTGAATCATGAAGTCCTTGATCTTTGCAAAGGGTCAGCTTCTTCTTAAGACACACGACCTAGCGTCCCCATTTGATAATACATACTACTCGATGGAATTTGCTGTTTTTGTAGCCCTGTGGCCGTCCCTGGGCATTTTTACTTTCACCCGTACAGAACTGACGGAAATTCTCCGCTGTTCGGGGCGTGATATTGGCAAATAGTTCCATTTTTATACGACCTAGAGGCTCCCCTGTGATAAGGATAACTCAGCTACTATTTCTCTGGAGTTAAAACTCCTCGAAACCGCCATATTTCTGTACCAGGCAATA
The DNA here is from genome assembly GCA_001990825.1 of Aspergillus carbonarius ITEM 5010. Classification (NCBI taxonomy): domain Eukaryota; kingdom Fungi; phylum Ascomycota; class Eurotiomycetes; order Eurotiales; family Aspergillaceae; genus Aspergillus; species Aspergillus carbonarius. The sequence goes on from KV907498.1 coordinate 137,308, forward strand.
GTCGCACCGTACAGGTGGGTCGGTAGATTGGAGTACCTCCCTGATCTTTAACGATTGATGTATTTCATCACTTGGATTTGCATTGTATAATGAAATAGATGGGAAAGAATTACACCAGCCTGATGTACATACCTCCTAATGCTATATCAAAGAAAACCACTGGGTTGACATTTGCTTGTGAGCTTGAAGATGCGCTGTCCATCTTGCTCGGTTATCTTTCCTCGTGTTGTCGCTGCTAGAATGGTGCTTGTTTTGCCTGATCTTGCTTGAATAGTCGAAATCGGCTCGGTAGCTACTTTAGTGAGCTTTGATGGGCATGATTAAGCCTCCCGAAATCCGGCTTGTTTATTTGCTCTGCTTGTCTCCAGCCTTTTAAAACTCGCTTACAGTTATTACGTACTCCGTACTAGCAGGGATCCCCACTCCGCTATCTAGTAGGTACTAGGTATACTGCGCCTGACTAGGCAGGTATATGCCATGCTCTGTATAAAAGTCTTTACCTGTAGGATAGTATTTATATTGCGCCCATGAAATTGAGTTTCACTACAATGAATCTTGAATGCGTTTCTCTTTTTGGTATTGCATAGACACCACAAAACGCCCAACACTCTTGGCTGCTGGCTATAACGTGCTGTAGTAGGTTCCGTAACGGATCGTCCGCCCCGTGACTTGGACATCCCAGCCGTAGGTGTCTGTTGGTAAACTCCGGGGGGTCCTGATCTTCACCCCTCTCCTATGAATCTGAGATTGACCACCATCGGCTTCTGCACCATATTTGGAGCTTTGAAAGCTCTCGCTATAGTGGCTCCTGTTCTTAGTGATGAACTGTCCGTGGCGTCCCTTTACGTCTGTCTGGAGTTGGAGCCTTCATCTGGATGAACCGAACTGCTATCGTCGATCAAACCCAGAGAAACAACATATTCTCTAGGAGTGTGTTTGTGCCCTCATCAAGTTGATAAGCCTGTGCTCAGTGCTTCGTTTTCCATCCGTTCCCCAACTCCTGATCGGCTTGCCTTCGCCGATTTGAATCCATCGAAGTGGACGTTGTCCACTCTGCCGTTGTCGCATTCTTCCGTCGACATGTCTCCAACAACCACAGGCTCTCCTTCTAGTACCACTAGTCCGGATCATAATGGAAACAACAGCAGCTCAAGCCCAACCAGCTCACCACTCCTTTTCTTTGTCGCCCTTGGATTTGGTGTTGTCTTCACCAATCTATGGTATGTTCAAGTCGGTATCACTAGCCGCTAGCATGTATTTATGCGCATCTGACATTGGCATATTAGGATCATCGTGGGGGTAAAGTATTGTTTTCGGTATAACCAACGAAATCGGCAATTACGCGGTCAGGAGACAGGCGAGCCCATAGATCTAGTGACGATGCCTCGAACACACCGAAGACGCAGAGAAAAGAAGCTGATGAGCATGGATGACGTTAACGAGAGATTTCCACTCATCAAGTATAAAGCTTGGAGGTCATCACGTGAGAATAAAGGTCTCTCTACGACAGGCAGGGTCTCAGCACCGAATAGCAGGCCATCAAGTTTGAAAAGTGACAGCTACGTACTATCTGCCTGTCTTGGTGCGCCTTCGTCCATGATAGCGTCGCCGCTCAAAGGCCACCAGCGGGTTGACTCCACTACGTCAAATGTTTCTGTACCGCCTGAACACCTAGACACAACGCCACCGCAGTCCGAAGAGAAGAGTCTAGGGAATTTCGAACCTGATCATGCAGTCTCAGGAGTAAACGACAACGCGGATCATATAGCCGGAGACCAGCTCCGTAACCACGTGCTCGACCATACCATCGTAGAGGAAGTTGGAGACCTTGACCACCATATCCGCACGGCAGTACCTGCCGATCTTCTCACGGATCCAGGTGATACTTGCGCTATTTGTCTCGATACAATTGAGGATGAAGATGATATACGAGGGCTTACGTGTGGGCATGCTTTTCATGCCTCCTGTGTTGATCCATGGTTGACAAGCCGACGAGCTTGTTGTCCCCTATGCAAGGCAGACTACTATGTCCCGAAACCTCGTGTGGAAAATTCTGAATCACTCCCTAGCTCAGAACGTCCTGGTCGACGTGGCATGACACGAGTGACAACTCCAAGCCCGCCACAAGCTGTCTTCATAGGTGGCAGAGTGAATCTTCTACGGTCTGCATCAGTCTTCTCGGAGCGGCGCGTGCAGCGAGAGTCCCCAACCAGCAGAGTGGGATTCTCTCGGTTGCGCGTTTGGGGGGCAACTCATTCCGAAAATCAGCCTACCTCTACTGTGGCTGATACGCCATCTGAACAGTCTAATGACAGGGCTCGGAGGCTAGGGCTGTTCTCCGTCCGCCCATTTGATCTGAACTTTGGGTACCGTGGATACCGTTCCTCAAGAAGGGATGATAGTCGAACCCTTGGCCAGCTTGAAGCCGGGTCTCCTATTTGATCTTTTTTCTCTTTGATTGTTGGAGATAGCTGACTGGTTTGTTTCAAGTCTCCATCTATTATGCCTCTCGACATCTGGAATGCCGGCAGGGGTACCATCATCATTGTCCTTGGGCAGCGTGCAAGACACGCCCGCCACTTTGTACAGTACCTTGATGCATTCAACTTTTCAGCCATTCTCCCAGCCGTCCTTACCTGGCTGAGAGAATATGAGTTTCCCTCCTACTGTAATTCACTAAACTCTTGGAATTTTGGATGTAGTTTATGGCGTTTGTGGCAAATATTCGGATCTATGTCAGACGCCAATATGGTGCCCATAATTTGCCTTTTAGCGGGGAATGCATACGATAATATACTATCGAGTCTTTTGTGCGTCACATCTTTTGCATATTCAGAAATAAGCCATGATTGCCACTGTAGCTTCATCTGTTGGATTTCGTGGTTGCAATTTGTCAGCCTGGTTGTGACTCCGGAGATACTCCGCTGCTGCATCTTTCGGGCTACGTGTATGCTGTAGTTTAACAATTTCATATGGTATGGACCAATTCGACAAATAATTTTCGAGATAATGAAATTGTAAAGCAGTGGATGCCATGGCATTCAAAGTAGAATAGCTCCTTGTTGTTCACCTTTGCAGTCAACTTTAGCCGAGCTGACTTGGATGTTTCTGCCGTATCATGAAATTGCAGCCCTTGATTTCTCCTGTGAGATTCTTTTACTGTTTAAAGGAGAGTGGCTGTGACATGTTTACTTTCCCGTGGAAGCGCATCAAAGCCGTCAAACAAGTTCTTCAGTGACATCAAGTCATTTGCAGGCGTCTCATCAGACCATAACCAGTATCAGACCAAAATTCGGGAACCAAACCAGTACTAAATATTACCCCTAGCACAATCCGAGGCACGGCCGCTGTTCCATGTCTCCCAGCCATCGCTTCCACTAAACTTCCTTGATCAGGAAGGCTTCGATTAAAAAGGGGAGGCACTGCAGCCACACCAGCGTCCGCTGCAACCACACTTTGATATGAGACAAATCCAGCTAGATGATGATTGAGATTCTGCAAGTAGCTCACAGTCAGCCATAAGTATCATTCACATCTGACATGGTTTTCCATATCATATGGAATATGGATTTACTTGAGATGCTCCGATGTCTTGACCCGCGGGAAGTCCGCAGCTCCAAGGCATTCCGAGTCACCTTAGTTTAGCACCACATAACACATTCCTAAAAGCATGTAGTTAAAGACATCCAATAACTTCTTCAAGCAATTCTAAAAGGCTTCAACCAAGCACCCTATAGGGCTCCGTCAAGCACAATTTAAAAAGCTTAACCAAATGCTTTTGAAGGTTTTAACCAAGTGTCTCAAAGAGCTTAGTCAAACATTCAAAAATATAACATAATCAACGGTTGGGCGGCCCACACAGTTGGGCGGCCCACCCCATCAAAAACACCACCTCGAATTCCTACCTGAAGCTATTCAACCACTACAGATGCCACTAAAAACACCTATCTTATCAAAAGCGCAGGTGGAACAGGAAGGCAGGATCTTTCTAACTATTAAGACTATTCAGAAAGACTAAATCACCAGTATTTATAAGGCAGTATATGTTTATAATATTATTTAAACCACCCTCCGCGCTCGACTATCTAAATATGATTTTACTAGAGATATAGTCTATATATGTTAAAAATTATTAAAAAATAAAGAAGATTTACTTATTAAATGGATTTTATTTTTAAATAAGTAAGGTACAAGTCCCCGGCTGCTTAAAATTAGAAATATAACTAATCTGATCTTATTTAAACAAGATTATATAATTTCTGAAGAAATAAATATTAATTAGGCCTATAGCTTTATTAAATATTACAAGACTCTTCAAACCCGCTATACTAAATAATACAATTATTAAAAAGCTTAAATAAAAAATTCTGAGATTATAAAAGACTGGTTTAATCAGATTTAAAAAGTTATACAAGAGTACAAGATCTTATCAGATAATATCTATAATTTTAATAAAATAGAGTTTATTATAGAAATAATTGCTACAGTTAAAGTAGTAATTAATTTTTAAAAAACTGGCCGGCTGTCTTTAATTTAACCAGAGAATTGGAAATAAGTTACTTTAATTAAGTATATTTAATTTAATAAAGTAGTTCTATCCTTGATTTTAATCTTTAAAGATAAAATATATTTTAAGATCTAATATAAAGATCGATCTGTTCCCTCTATCTGGAAGATTGAAATCAGTAATAACAGTTAGATTACTGATATAATTAATCTTTAATAGTTTTAAAAGTACTTTATTCTATAAATTGAAGATAAATAGTGGGTAAGTACAGTCTCCTAGTGCTTGACAGCTATAACAGTTATTTAATTTTTAAATTTAATTAAACCTGTACTGAAAATAATATTATTCTTATTTATATATCTATGTATTTATCTTATCTACTTTAATCTTTAAATATTAATTATTTTAATGTGTTTAAATATATGTACAGAAATATAATTTAAAAGCAGGCACAATACAGCTGTGATTATATTAATAAACTTAACTTTCTAGAAGTTTATTTTAAAGCACACTAACAGTCTTTAATAAAGTTAAATATTATTAGCAGATTTAAAGTAACAGGTCTTATTTTTTTAAATTTTAAGTAAGTACTTTTTCAGTTTAATATTCATTTTAAAATATTATTTATTTCAGATAGTCAGTTAAGTGACTCAGTACTTTAAATACTATATAATATAAGATATTTTTTAAAGTATCAGAATACAGTAGAACAGTTATTTCAGAAACAGTAAGTAAGTCTAACTTTACTTACTTATTTTATACTATATCAACTTCTTAAAGAGTATAAACTAGCAATAATAAACTTGATTATATTAATTAAGAAAAATAAGAAACTATATAATAACTATACAAAGCAGTTATAAAAGAGGAAGCATTTAAGAAAGTAAATAATTTATATAGAAGATATTACTGTTAAGAAGACTTAGAATATAATCTAATAAGAACAGAAGATGTAAAATAATAAAGAAATTGAGATTGAATCTTAATCTTTATTTATGGAGACTTTTTCGCATGCGCCTCCACGCTGCAGTAATTGTTTTATTATTAATTACCGACGTACGCAGTGTTCAAAACCACCTAGTTTTTAATTATATAGTATTTTTATAAGTGTTTGTGTTGAATTAAAGGCTTCATTTTGAAGATATCGGGCGATTCGGGCAGGGGGGTGGGCCGCCCAACCGTTGATTACGTTAGTTAGTACTTGATTCAGACCTACAGTCTAAATATAGACTGGAGGCCCTAACCCTCTCCAGAAAACCCCATCCTTTCGAGACGAAGTGGTGAGTACGGGTACTAGTAGTAGTATAAACTGGAAACAAGTCATATTACAGGTAAAAGCAGTAGCCAATAGAAAGCTGAATTTGTGTATTTAATGGACCAATCAGAAGCCTTTTCGCTGCAAACTTAAGGCTCCATTGCCCAGGAGCTGACCTAGTGTTTCTCAGCGCTGCGCGCTTCAAAAATAACACAGTACTTGGTCACTGGCCCGCTGCTGCTGCTGAATGCTGTTGCCAAGAGTAAGGCAAGAGAATCGTTCCTCTGCAACTACGCTTGAGAATGTAAGACGAAGGCTTCCTCAAGTTCATGTTGGACAGCTCGACGTTGGTGTATTGGGAGGCTTGTTAGAACATCTGTTGGGACATCTCGATCTTCTACTCTAGTAGCTAAGTGCGATTAATCACTCTTAGTCTACTTGGTTGTTCTGAAAACCTATAAAGTAGGTATGATGGGTGACATCGCCATACTAGCTTCCTGCTCTACACCCCTTGATATGAAAATGGCCCTGCTTGAAGCATGCCATTGAGGGGTACATCCTGGAGACGAACACATAAACTTCAATTCATGTGCACCCACTGCCGTCATGGCTGACGCAGCTAAGGACCCCGGGCGAAACCTCATGCTACCTAGAAAGTATGCGATTATGGGGTAACTAGTAGTGACTGTTCTTAGTATAGTATCGTACAAACACACAGCTAGCTTGAATTGACGATTATAGAAATGATCTACCGCATCTGTAGGTTCGGATACTGGAAGATTCACTGGTTTACCAGGCCTGTCAACACGACGGGTTAGTAGGCAGTGCCAGAAGCCCAAGATATAAGGATGTGAGAATGTGAAGATGCAGTACTCCATATTGCCACATGCTAGGTAATCTACCAACGGCTGCACTACTAGTCACGGATCAGCAGACTTGGCAAGGCCGGCTTGGCTCACGTGCTGGCGTGACTCTCCCGCGGGATGCATCTTGGCTGTTATACCATCGTACTGGTAGGTAAGTAGCTTTGGCCTCACTGATCTTGTATATCCTTTCATTATTGCCTCATAATTGATTTTAGGACTCTCAGGTGCCGGCGGCTTACAGCAATCTTTTTTGTCCTTCAATCAGTCGCAGGAGCATCAACGAATCGGTCAATCAGCCTGTGTTGATTTTTAGTGCCAATCAATGAACTGAGATGTCTTGTTAATACCCAGCATCAGCTATATATTTTCAATGTATCGTGCTGCGCGACTACTTCGAAAACCCCAGATAACATTCCAGATCAGCCCACCATTACCTCGGGATTCGAATTACGCCCCTGTTCGCTATCTGCAGATCAAACGGCCCTGGGTCAGGTAGGCCACGTCAGATAGTAGCTTAAGTAATGTCATACTTTCTCCTACCCTGCTCACTATAAATACAGGAATGTTCTAGCTACAATTCTCTTCACCGGAGCTGCCCTTCATACATGGAGCTCGTTCGTCGTTTTGCGGTTTGATGAGACGCTCTACAATACCGATGGGTCCCCCGATAGTTTGCCGGGGGCCGATGCCCCGACCCCAGCTGGGAAATTTGACAGGGACCAGTATACCCCCACGGGCTCAGATGTTGATACGAAACCCCGTTTTATTGCATTTGGTTGGCCTCGGCTATGCGAAGGGAAATTTTATGCAGTGACAGATCCAGAGTGGCAGGCTTTTAAAGGAGTGGCCGCCGACCGTGATAAACTCCCTGGCCTGAAAGGTATTTCTTAGCAAGCAGATATCCAGTTACGAGGAGGTTAACTACTACATGTACAGATGAATTAGCATTGGTTGTTCTGGATGCTGCGTCCCAATCGAGTTTGCTTTCTCATATGCTGGGAGGTCCGCTCTCCGTCGCAGAATTTTGGCTAGAACATCGATTTCCATATCGTGCACCTCCTGTCTATTATCGATCTGGGTATGTATACTCCGATTAATTTGATGGCCGTGTCTCATTACCGCAGACTACAAATTTCTCAGGACGGCTTCTCCTGGGTTTTGAAGCCCATGTCCGCTGAAGATGGCGACCGTCTCCAAAGATGGACGAGGCCCCTATTTGTGGCGCATGCCATTAAGGATGCTTTTTCGGTCTTATTGAGCAGGCAGCTTTCTCGGTTCAGCACAAGCTCGGAGGAGCAGATAGTTGAATCGCCGATTTCCTTGCGTGACAACTCATTGTCATCGGGTTTACGAGGGCTGGATGGGTTAAATGACCTTCCTCAGTCTGTATCTCAGCCACCTCCACTCAGCTCCCAAAAAGGCGCTTCTTTGACCCGAAACGCCTCCCGGCTACACCCTTACATATCTACGCTGCAGGGGTTGCCTCTGCCGAACCTTGGTTCCGGTTCTGATTTACGTATGGCTCTGTTGGCATTCAAATGGCGACTGAATTACTGCTGGGCTCGCAGTATGCACAGTTCTCGTCGTGGCGTCATGTATATTTCTGGCCCTGTTGGAATCAGAGGCCCCAATGGAATCTGCAGAGTCGAGGTGAAGGGAGAATACGATGTGATGACGTCTCAATGGACTGCTGTCTCGATGGATATCAGGGATCTCAACCTATACAATCAAAGAGCCCTTGGGCCTCGTTAGTAAAGCCCGTGTACTTTGGCTGTAAACTTGCCCATGATGTATAGATCACCTGTTGTCCGATCATTTCCTTGCCATTCATGCCAAATGGTCCTTATCGCTGCTTTATTCGATGAACACTGAAGGGGAAAGCCAATGTCTAGTTCAGGGTTATGATGGCATTCAACAGCCTTCTGGTCAATTGTATATGCGACCTCTCAACTCACCACCCAAATTTGCCAGACACATATATCAAAAGTAACAAGGCAGGCTAGTCAATATATCTATGGGATGTCGCATTTATGGTAATATTTTTTTTGGTTTATAGATTAAGCATAGATGCAGCTGAAAACCCATATTATTACACACCAGCCTCAGATTACATCAGCTTGCTCACACCATAACAACCCAAAACTATCGCTTCGGCAAATGGAGAGAGTACTACTCGGTAATCTAATTGATACTGGTTATGAAGTAGCCATTAATTTAAACGCCACCCAGACTTTGATGGTCGATGCTGAATAGGTAAACTAAAAGATAGAATGGATGACCGATGAAAACCATCCGGAGATTTATCATGTGATAACTGAATGCTAGAACTGGTATGTGAGAGGGTTAATCCGGGTAATCTGAGGAGTACTAGTTTATGTCGTAATCACCTGCATCCGCCGGTTAAACCTGGAAGAAGTGGTTACATTTGCACCTTGTTTGGACATCCTATTTATTCCATCTAAAGGGACAGCTTCCTTTTAGCCCTCCATCTTTCAAGAAAGACAACTTGATCTATAGTGCTCATGGCCCTCCAACCAAGATTCGCGGGACAGAAGTTGCTGGCTGTGGCTTTCCAGCAGCCGCAGCATACGCTTGAACTCTGTATGCTAAGTTAGAGCCTGACTTTCTTTACTCAATGACTGATACATTGTTGGTGTTTCAAGACCTTGACTATGTCTGCCCTGTTAGTATTTCTAGTACTCTGTTCTGTAAGGGTTCACTAAACCATCTACTTTAGTTCTCTGCGAAGCTGTTCAACACATTCTATACATCAGTGAAGCCAATTGTCATACAAAAATATCAACAAAAACTTCAGATCATCTTTCGCCAGCATATTCAGCCTTGGCACCCATCGTCGACTCTGACGCATGAAGCCGGCGCAGCTGTTCTGAAGATAGCCCCAGACAAATTCTGGCAATTCAGCGCTGCACTTTTCAATCATCAAGAAGAATTTTTTGATGTCAGTGTTGCCAATGAGACACGTAATAAAACATACCAGAGACTCGCAAAGATCGCTGCGACGGTTGGTGTGGATGAAGATGAGATGATCGATTTATTGAGAATCAGCGAAGCTATTGGTGATGGGCAGTTAAATTCCGGTAACAAGGTGACCAATGATATCAAACTGATGGTCAAGGTTCGTCACCGAGTAAGGTCGTTACATCATTGAAAACTAATCGGAGGATACAGTCGGATCGTGTTATTGGCGTTCATGTCTCCCCGACTGTATATTTCAATGTAAGGTGTCCCGTTATATACCCTAGGCGATTTGGTGCACTGATTCCACTGTTTAGGGCGTCGAAGAACCAAATATCAGCAGCAGCTTCACGGCCACACAATGGGAGCAATGGTTGGCCATGAATGTGGCTTAAGGCATTGTGCTAACAGGAATTTGTATGATAATAGGGGATAAAGAATCAAGTGCAGATGATAATTATGAGGCATTCTGTGGTAGGAAATGAGAATATCTCATTTCGAAACTTGAAACTTCCAGGAAGAAGCATTTGATTGCATAATTCAAACGGATTTTTTTGGCATGTGCGGCTCCTTGATCTGCGGCTGTTTGCTGTTTATCTTCGTCGTATTAATATGCCCAGAAGAAACCGGGGCAGGCTTAACCTCTGATTAAATTCCGCCCGACTATTTACTGCGATACTGGAGGCTGGTAATTCAGGGGGCGCCTATATGCATTTGTTAGCAGTTGAAGGAGGTAAAAAATACCCATTATACTTTATACTCACTTAAATAAAAGGATATGTGGTTCTGGTTCGTGCACTTCATAATGCTCCCAACCCAAGCTCTGATAATCAGGGTTAGATCTCTTGGACTTGCACGCCCGATTGAGGTTATACATACTTGCGTAATTCCAAGCGCTCGCCACTCATCCTCCCACAACAGCTTTAGCGTTCCTTTTGAGGTGTCAAAATAGTCGGGTGGGATTTTTTTCAACATGTTTTTGGGAAGTTGAACATGTCGGTATTCGAATTGATCGTCCGAGTATCTGATAATCGTAAGATCAAAGACCCCAAGGGATCCAGCTGATTCGCGACATACCTAGCTGAATAATGAATAGAATCAATAAATTCTTCGAGCCTCTCCCGTTCGGATTCTAGCAAAGGGCGGGGCTTTTTATTCCTTCTGCTCAGATCGATGTCCATCTGGAAAAGCGGGGGAAGCGGGGCGGAGACTATGGGGATCACTAAGGTCTGATCGCTGTCAGAAGGAAGCGTTATATTGATAGTTGGATGCTGCAAAACCTCAGATGAAAGATAGGCTGAGCTTGACAGAAGCCTGAGCAGACACTCACGAGTAGATAGTCCGTTGATTGCAGGCTGAGAAGCAAGCGCGTGGCTGGAGTTCAATTGCCAAAGAGACGCAAAACACCTTTATATTGACTATATTTAGCACCTTTCTTTGATTGACTTCTAGTGCAACAAAGGCGTGTATGCGTGAATTGGAGCAGACCTGCTTTAAACGTGTAGAGACTATTGAGATGTTCAAGTGACAATCCAGTTGGTTAGGATAATAGTGGAGTAGCTACCCGCTTTAGTGCCTAAGGTATCAACAATCATATCATAGAATAGGTACCATCTAAGACGAGTAGATACTATTAGAAGGTTCTTATGCTCTAATAGACCAATGGTGAGATCATTCCAATGATGCTGCATGTGACGGGGAGATTCTGAATAAAGGATATTTTTTGACTTTGCTTCCTTGTCCATGCATCTCCGACATTTTCGGGACGGCAGGGTGTTTTCATAGACTCGCTCTGCAATAACAATTGCCTGCTCCTGTATAAAATTCGCTTGTACGAAGTATGGATTGGGCCTTTGCGTCCCAGGAATAGAGGTGTAAGGTATCTAGGTAGGTATACACTATCTACTATGTTAATAGTCCGTAGTTGTAGATAGCCCTGGAGGGAGGCTTGTATGATTATATAAGGTGACTAGCAGCCAACCAGGGCTTTGCATTGAGTTTACCTCAGCCGAGGGCGCGCCAAAAAAGAGAACTTAAAATTGGATTGGAAGGGTGAAAAAATGGAAAGAGGAAAATGAAAATGGCAAAGTGGGTTCTTTTTTTTTCATCCAAATTTTAACCGCTCCCACCTCAACACCTGGGGCGAAATTTATTTAGTCTTCTCTTCCTCCACCGTTCGTCTTGCCTTCTGGCTTCGTTTCAATTTTTCCATCCCATACTTTTGAGACACATTTTTCTGTCAAAATGGCCGACGAAGTTTACGAAGGTGCCATCGGCATCGATCTTGGTAAGTTCTGTCCCTCACATCCCCTGCTGTCAACCATTACTGACGAAATAATGTAGGAACCACCTACTCCTGTGTGGCCAACTACGAGGGTACCAATGTAGAGATCAGTATGTTATTACCTGTGTGCTTTGAATACGCGTCCAGTCTACTTACAACGTCCAGTTGCCAACGAGCAGGGTAGCTACACTACCCCGTCCTTCGTTTCTTTCACCGACAAGGAACGCTTGATCGGCGAAGCCGCGAAGAACCAGGCCGCTATGAACCCGACGAACACCATCTTTGATATCAAGTAAGCCTAATTTGTGGCTGCGGCCTTTCGTCAGACTTGGAAAACGGCTTATAATCGAATCCAGGCGTCTCATCGGTCGGCGTTTTGAGGACCCCATCGTCAAGAAGGACGTTGAGTCATGGCCCTTCAAGGTCGTTGATCAGGGTGGAAACCCCGTCGTGGAAGTGGAATACCTCGGCGAAACCAAGACTTTCAGCCCCCAAGAGATCTCCTCTATGGTCTTGATGAAGGTACCAAAGCATACCCCTTTCTTTCTAGTTTGCATATTTATAATCTTCTCTAGATGAAAGAAGTTGCAGAGACCAAGCTGGGTAAGAAAGTCGAGAAGGCCGTCATCACCGTGCCTGCTTACTTCAACGACAACCAGCGCCAGGCCACCAAGGATGCTGGTGCCATTGCTGGTCTCAATGTGCTTCGTATCATTAACGAGCCAACTGCTGCTGCCATCGCCTATGGTCTTGGCTCTGGCAAGTCTGATAAGGAACGTAACGTTCTAATCTACGATCTTGGTGGTGGTACCTTCGATGTGTCCCTCCTCAACATTCAAGGAGGTGTCTTCACTGTCAAGGCTACTGCTGGAGACACTCATCTCGGTGGACAGGACTTTGATACCAACCTCTTGGACCACTTCAAGAAGGAGTTCCAACGCAAGACCGGCAAGGACCTTTCCGGTGACGCGAGAGCACTTCGCCGTTTGAGAACCGCCTGTGAGCGTGCTAAGCGCACATTGTCCAATGCAACTCAGACGACCGTTGAGATCGACTCTCTGTTCGATGGCGAGGACTTCAACTCTTCCGTTACTCGTGCCCGCTTCGAAGATCTTAACGCTAAGTCTTTCTCCGGTACCCTGGAGCCCGTTCAGCAGGTTCTTAAGGATTCTGGACTCGAAAAGAGCCAGGTCGATGAAATTGTTCTTGTCGGTGGTTCGACTCGTATCCCCCGCATTCAGAAGCTGCTCAGCGACTTCTTCGATGGCAAGAAGCTTGAGAAGGTGAGTAACATTCTTCCCCGTTAATCGAAGCGAAATTCGCTAAAACTCATGCAAGAGCATCAACCCCGACGAAGCTGTTGCCTACGGTGCCGCTGTGCAGGCTGGTATTCTGTCTGGAAAGGCTTCTTCGGCTGAGACCCAGGACCTTCTGCTGCTGGATGTTGTTCCTTTGTCTCTCGGTGTTGCCATGGAGGGTAACATCTTCGCTCCCGTTGTGGCCCGCGGTCAGACTGTCCCCACAATCAAGAAGCGCACTTTCACCACCGTTGTGGACAACCAGACGACTGTGCAGTTCCCCGTCTACCAGGGTGAGCGTACCAACTGCGCTGATAACACCTCCCTTGGCGAGTTCACCCTCGCCCCCATCCCTCCCATGAGGGCTGGAGAGGCTGCCCTTGAGGTCGTCTTCGAGGTCGATGTCAACGGTATCCTCAAGGTTACTGCAACTGAGAAGTCTTCTGGCCGTACTGCCAACATTACTATCTCCAATGCCGTTGGCAAGCTTTCCACGACTGAGATTGAGCAAATGATTGATGGTGAGTCCCATTCTTTAGTGTAGAACGCTTGTGGCTGACCTGCCACGTTCTTTTAGACGCCGCCAAGTTCAAGTCTAGCGATGAGGCTTTCACCAAGAAGTTCGAGTCCCGCCAACAGCTCGAGTCCTACATCTCGCGTGTGGAGGAAATCATCTCCGATCCCACCATGTCGTTGAAGCTTAAGCGTGGCAACAAGGAGAAGATCGAGTCCGCACTCAGCGATGCTATGGCCCAGCTTGAGGTTGAGGATTCTACCCCCGAAGACCTCAAGAAGAAGGAGCTTGCCCTCAAGAGACTCATTACCAAGGCCATGGCCACCCGGTAAACGAATTCCCGTCTGCTTATTATGGTTCTAGGTGCAGCATTGTAAAATTGCCGTTGCCTTCTCATTATCTCCTTTTGCAGTTTCTGTCGGATTTTGTGTAGAGTGGCCAATTCGCTCTCTTCACCTTGGATTGGAGACCTTTACGTCGTCTACGGAAACCTTTTTAGATGAGGCGTGTTTATTCATGACCGGATACAAAATTGCGAAAAGTAATTTATGAAATGTCTTTAGATGAACTTGTTTTGACATCCTAATGATCTTGATAAGCTGCCCATCGGGCGAATGTAGGGTACCCATAGTTAGACTGGATGCATCTCCATTAATTTAAACCTTGTGTACGGAATATTGTGGAGAAACCAATCAGGCTAATTTGTAGTTGGTCAGTTTTGATACCGACACCTTGTACCTATCGTGTGTGTACTCTCGCTAGCCAGTCAGGTGATGAACTGGTAGATATAGCGTAGCGCATCTCGTCCAGAGCTATGCAGCGTAATCGGGAAGCATTCGTAGCTCCCGGGGACTTTTTATTCCGCATTTATCCGTCCAACTTCTTCCAACTATCACCACGACGTCAATCGTGAGCAATACTGCATTCATATTGCTGCTGTCGCCTCCAAAGGTAACGCCATACAACACCATCGACCAAAAGGGAGCTCGAAGAACGCGGAGAACAAGAAATGCAGCGCCCTCCACCAGTTACCCGTATCCGTTGTTGGTCTGTACTCCCTGGTTTTCGTCCCATTCTTTTCTCTGATCATCAAATTCCGCGCGGGCCGCAGTACCGGCCACTAGCTCCTAATAAGCACAGAGGCTTTTCCACTTCACCTTTTTTATATAAGAAGAAGGAGAAGACGAGAGCTATCACTGGTACAGATTCCGGGAAGCTGTTGTCAAAAGCTGGAGTGACGTCCGAAGATCCTCATGACTTCTCACAGCTACATGATGGTATAGCAGCTGCCCTGTCTCGATTTAAAGACGAACTCTCCAAGTTGCGTGTGGGGGGACGGTTCAATACTGGATCGATCGAGAATCTCCGCGTACAGCTGAGCAAAGGTAGCAAAGAAACGGCGAGGTTGGGTGATTTAGCCCAAGTAGTTCCCAAGGGTGGACGGATGGTGACTATCTTAGCCTCTGAAGACGATGTGAGTTATTAATGCTCCCGTTTGCTCGGGCTGCTAAAGGGATCTTTGGTTCTGTATACGTTTCTGTTCTAACACAGAATGAATTGATAGCATGTGAAACCGATCACTTCATCAATCATTTCTTCCAATCTTTCTTTAAATCCTCAGCCCGATCCCCATAACGCTCTTCAGCTCAACATTACGATCCCTCCACCCACTAAAGAGTCCCGGGACCAGATGATCACTGTTGCGAAGGCGGCAATGGAAAAGGCAGCAGGTGCCGTTCGTGACTCACGGGGTGCCGTTCATAAACGGCTTCAGGACTTGCAGAAAAAGAAGATTGCTAGACCGGATGATGTTCGGAAAGCGCAGGAACAGATGGAGAAGCATACAGAAAAAGGACAAAAGGACGTGAAGGAATTGTTTGAGGCTACAAGGAAGGCCATGGAACGGGCGTAGTGAAGGGAGCAGGTTGCCGAATTTTGTAACATAGAGCATACTTTGAGTGATGTATCAATGTCATGGACATGAATTCTGTACATGAAACTAACCGGCAGATCCATGCGGACTATTGACCAGGAATATGGGAGAAGATCAAGAGCAACTAGAAATGAAAGAGGGAAACCATGAAAAATGCAAGATTAAAGGTACACAAACACAGTAGGATTTGGGATACCCGAGTTTCAAGTGCGTTTCGTAGGACGACTCGATGCTAAAAGCGAATCCAACTTCGCAATGAACGCAGAGCTCTTCCCAACCGTCTGATACGTCGCATTGTTTCGGAGGCTTTGCGAAACTTGGTCAAAAACTGACAACTTGTCCTCCTGTTTGGCTTCTGACTTGGGATAAATGCCCTTGACAAGCAACCCAATAAGTGTATTCTGGTCCTTTGTGTTGATTGGTCTGAAGGTGATATGATTTGGATCTACAAGATCGCCTCTCTGTTGAGACAGCTTGTCCGCATGTTCTTGGGAGAGCTTGTTCGCCTCAGAGATCGCCACGGACTTTTCTTGTTCACTGGAAAAGCGGACATATTTCCCCTGGTATAACCGCCTACCCAGCTCATATGGTGGTACATAACCATTGGCATAGCGGTCGCTGAATAACGACAACTTTTCGACGACGCCGGCGGTATGGGCACGGACGTCGGAAGGAAACGAAGGCCACGTCTCTCTCAACGACGACAGCGAAACCGAGTCGGGATTGTATCGGATAAGCTTGGGTTGTGCTTGCTCCGTGATTTCTCGGTACACGGAGTTGATCGCGGCTTCATGGGATAATTCCTCAGATTCACCCCCGGGTTCCTGTGAGCGTCGAGAGCCGCCCTGCCTCCTGTCTTTGGATGCAACCCTTGTCTTCGTAACCCTTCTGGTGCTTCGAGTGAGTGCTGGTCCACCCCCGTTCCGAGGTGTTCGAGCTCTGGGGCCTTTGAGAATATTAGCTGGTTGGCCAGCAGCTCGAGACGCGGCGAGAGATCTCGCATCAACTATCCGTCGAGGGCGAGGTCGATCGATATTGGCGTTTCTAAAGTTCAAATTCGCTGGGGGAATATTGTCTCTTCTTGTTCCACGGGTGGCTATAGCGATCAGTGACTGGTAATTGGAAATAGACAAACACAGCAAGATAGGTGAACATAGTTCGAAGGCAGAGACTCGGCAAAGAAAAAAGATAGATAGAAAGAGACATGCCCTGCGTAAATGGAAAAGGGAGACTAAGATGTAGCACTTACAATGCTCACTCGTGTTGTCTTTCGCCTGGATTTTAGTAGCCGAAAACCGGCGAATGAGAGATAGAGACCCCTCTACTGCCCTCAGACGCTCGCGGCGTAAGAGCATGGTCCAATGTTGGAGCATCTTTGTTGGTTGAGGATCCAAGGGTTTGGTTAAGACTCAGGCTAAAATTGTTCGTCACTACCAAATACTGCAGGATCACGTGGTGTCCACCAACTTGGTGTAGCCGCCGTCCGGTCATGAACATTGAATAGTCATATTCCTGTCATAATACTCAGCTAGCTGCTTTCACACCAACTACCATTCTTATACTTTGATATTAGGGGAAGGAAAATGCTGCGCCGCAAACCAACTGCCATAGCCATAACTTCCGAGGATCTTGCTGCCTTTGAAGAAGCACGACACCGCAAACTCTCGAAGGAAAATTTTACCCAGGGCCAGGCCAGCATTGGCTCCCATGTCGATCTTGATCCCAGCGACGAGCTAAAACCATTGCCAGGGGATAAGGCGAAGATCGTTCGTTCACGTGAAGAGCGAATCGGCATCAATCGACGCCCTTGAAATATAAAGCCCCCGTCCCGGGCCTTTTCGATATATCAATCTACAGGATGTCTTGAAGCTCTGTCCTAGTCTTTGCCGACCTTTTTTTTGCAGCAATCGCCTTGATTACCGAAGTCAACCGAGTGCCTCTTGGCCTAGATAGGAATGGATTTGAATATTTCCGTATCGTGGGCTATCGTTACATATTTCACAACACCACCTTCATAGTAATGGCCCATGCGCGATGGTGTTCAACTTTGGAACGATTTGCTTGAATTGGCTTTAATACACCAAAGACAATGAATGATTCAGCCATCTGTCGTAGCAAAGTCATCTCGTATTGTGAGCCACGCGCCGTTGCCTCCACACTAGGGTGCGGGAGGCAGAGTGTCAGGACCTGATCTTAGTGCGTTTTAAGATGTGATCCTACAAGGGTACGACGAGTTACCAACTCGGCCATCTGGCAAAAGACTAGAATTCTAAGCTCAGTAGCTTAGAACGCGCATCACTTATAAGCTTACTTAGGTACTATGAACCACTGCACTTAGTCATGTGAGGGTGAACAATCCTCACATATTCTATCCCGCCAAGGTATATCCATCAGAAGTATTATTATTACTGTTACAGAACGAATAGATTGTTCTAATTCAAACATGACTATGAACAAGAATAAACAATTGAATCGCTATTTCTGAGGGTTCGTACGATGGATGTTTGTGTGATGGCCTGCTGCCAGTGTAGTGCTAGTGCTGATGGATGCCCGAGGCTGAGGAAAGTCCGAGGGCCTTGGTTTCGTAACAAGTACATAGAGGCTGACTATGCAGCTGACTTGTATAACCCAATGAATAATGAGAATACAGAAAGAAGTTGAGACGGCGATGCCTCCTTTTACATTATAGAGCTCTTGTGATCATTGATGATTTGGTGATACCATGATGTGTCTGAATGAGAGACTTCTATCGCCACTCCAAATAAGCACGAAGCTTTTGAACATTGAATATCACTCATTTGTATGTGGTATAGTTTGTACGTAGAATATTATATCTTTCGGCACAATAATATAACCAGCATTCCTATAGGAACAGGCTACTATGAAGAAATGCGAAAGTAGCAAATGGCACTACCCACATAACCGCCGATCGCCGCACAAGCACTCCAGCATCTCACGCTTCTGACCATATAGATATAAATCTCCTCTTTAACGCTGACGTTTCGAAGTACTTTCTGTTCCCATATCAACGGAATAATTCCATCGCCGTTTGAGACCGTTTGGATCATATACACTGGCAACACTCTGTTGCCAGTCCCGTGCTGTGAACAGAACTTGCTGCCCAGTGAACTGAGAGTGTGGCACGGGAGTCGGCGCAACCGAAGCAACTTTAGATTGCTGTTCATACGGTACGGGGAAGTGCTCGGGTAAAGAAGATTGGACTGCTTGAGAACTATTGCTCAAGGCCATCGGGGGTGAATTCGTGGTCACAGTGGGTGTACCAATAGAAAATGCCATATCCCACTGACTAGAGGTTATTAGTATCAACAGAGTCTCTTTGGGTAAAAGGGGGGCTTTTTTGGGCTCTGTTCCTTACTTGATGATGCGAGTAGGATCCCAACTATTCTCGTCAACCAACGGTGTATTTATCGCATGGGTGGACATTGAATGAGACGGAATCAATCCCAATGGTTGGTGCTGAGAGTCGGTCTTTGAGTCTTCAGTACCGGCTGATATTGGAGGGGTTACTGGATAAGCTGTATAACCCACTCTACTTTGAACGCTGGATACTTGGTTTATTTGAGGCCCGTAATGCGAATCTAGTGGCGGACTCGGGTGGTACGACTCGGAAGGACTCCCGTAGGGGAATGTCGGCTTTAGTTCAAAAGGCTGATTCACATCGGCGGAGAATGCAAACCGTAAAGAATCGATCTGCGCTTGCAATTCTGGCATAGGCCAAGCAGAGGAACATCGCTCGAGGATACGCATGTGTCGCGTAAAGTATTCCCGTGCATCTGTGTGGAAATTTGGATCCGGAGATGTTATGGCTACCTGTTGTAGTGTTAGCTGCTCCCTAGATCTTTGAACAGGCAGTGAAGACTCACAAGGTGCAGCATTGTACATGTCAAAATGGTGTAAATTGTAAAATTTATGCCCCTTTGCATAAAAAGCAGGCCACACAGTCCAAATCGATTCAAAATGGCTTCCTGAAGCCTACACAAATATTTTGCAGAGGAGTAGCATAGTGCCATATGCATTTTCCAACCGCCCCCTGCCGCAAAAGTCTTGGAAGCAACCAACTGTGGGCGATGTAATAAGATGATTCCAAGATGACAATGCGAATGCATGTTTCCAACAAAGTGTGACGGTATCCATGGTGGTGACCCATCTGGAGGGTAGTTGACTTGAAGATCTGAGGGTAGGTTTTGGAGCCAATCGGTAAAAAGAGGGTTCTTTTCCACGAATTTAGGATTGGCCCCCCAATCCTTTTGCTTCTTTATCTTATGATATATGTCGGCGATGATACGAATGTGGCGCGCGTTTCGGACGAAGTATGCATACTGTCTTGACCGATCCAATTCAAATTGATCAAGGCCTCTGATATACAACGTTGGACTCATATTTACTGTTTCAGGGTCCACACCGTAGTCCGAGCGACCTGCAAACCATCAGCGAACATCAGCCTACGAGGAACAGATGACGTACCCTGGGGCGCCCCAATCATAACTTCAACAACTAGGAGGGCCTGCCAGACCCTTGTCTGCACCAAGCATTCCACTGGATTCAGGTCGCAAGGCTTGTCTTCCGTGTGAAGATTGTTATGCTCGTGGATATCCAAGTCTTTCGCCATAGATATGATTGTTTTGACAGTTTGCCAAGAACGGTAATAATAACCCTTTTTGGGGCGTGACTCTCGAGCCTTCAATAGCAGAAGCAGAGCTTGTATCGTACTCAGGCGAGGTTCATCCATGAAACTAGATTCGTGCCCTGATAAGATTATTCTGCAATCAGCATACGACATGGTGTGCATGCGACTTTGGAATTAGGTTGCCGCCTTACTGTTTGCTAATGCGAGCCACTGTGCTCCTTGAGCTGGATCGTCCGACAGTCTCCCTGCGCACGCGAATAGTGACTCCAGCAGAAGCGGAGAGATTGAACTTCGTTCATGTTGCCATTGATAGTATAAGTGAGATCGATGGATGACAGGGACGTAAGGATGTATATCATCAAAGTATATCTTGAAGTAGTTCATGACCTCATCATCAGATGGCATAAGTTCAGGCGGAATGCGTATTGTGGAGCCAGCTCCAGTGCTGAGAGGTGGCAACCTTTCGTCTATTTCGTCTTGAGTCGGAATTTCCGGTTCCACTCTCTCTCTTCTCTGCTGCCTGATATAAGGCGCTATAATCACGTCAGTAAATTGCGACTCGAGTCAGGTATTAGGGACTAGAATGTCTTACCGATACCTGTCTCATCTATTTTGAGCTCTCCTAAGACCTCGCTGAGATTCTCAGCAGTGGATTGATCGTGTTCATTATATAGATCATTTTCCGCGGTTCCCAGAGACTGAGTTTGGTCGCTGGGAAACATCTGTGGTTGCTGATACTGATGAGACACGGGAACCTGGGACGATCGTATGTCATAAACATTGGGTTGGCTGGAAGTAGAATGCGCAAATTGGGGATATATTCCTATGCCGTCATTATATGGATGTATGTTACCAATCGTAGGCTGACCACTATCTCGAAAAGATTGAGAGGTAAATGAAGACAGTGTAGGTTCTGATGCGGTAGATACGCTTATAGAGCTGGTAGTGTTGGCCTCGACGCTTTCTGCTGCTGAATACTCGCCATCATGTCCGATTGTAGGGGGGACGCATACTAATTTCAAGCGAGTGCATGCTGAACAGGGCCAGGTGTTTGTCGTAGCAGCGTCGCACTTGATCTTTCGCTTCCTGCATCCATTGCAAGCTCGCATAACTGGGAACAGCCGTCAAATCAGACTCAACGAAGAGAAGCCTGCTAGCAGCCAGACGTACCTTTAAGACGCTTATGCCTGTTGTGTTCATCGACGAAAACATAGTCTGCATCAAGAGCCGTTAACATGCCATTTATGATGACTGCTTCAGTATGGTGTCCGGAGTGCGTAACTCGGGCAAACAGTGAATCTAACATTAGGGAGGGGATTCAGCAGCTCTTACTTTTCTGGCCTTCCCTCGGGGGTCCTGTCGGAGGCGCAAACGAGAAGCCTTGCATTTTCGCGTAAAGACTGCAATAATGGATTTGAGACAGCTAGGGGAAATGGACCGGCAACTATGCAACAGATTCGAGATAGCTGGAAGAAGAAAGGTGAAGGAGAGGATCCGCAAGGCCTGCCTCGTGCGGATGAAATCAATATAAAATATATCCAGAACCTTCAACCGTTGTTCGAATCAGCTCGGACAGAAGCTAAGCGATGGTGCAGCTCCGGTGCCGCAACTGCAAATATATGTTCACACTCGCCCAGGCAAGGAAGGAAGAGGGACAATAGAGGTAGTGGACTGCGAGCGAGAGCGCGATTGTGAGAGAAAATATCGTCGCACTTGTAAGATAAAAGGCTATCCGGCAGCAATGGATGTGTTGCAGTTTCTGTACTGTAGTCTCCTGGCACCGATATGGACAATCGACTGAGCCACAGATGCCTGTGAAAGCAGAGTGACTAGAAGGTAACAAGATTCTAGGAGCTGGGGCCCTTCGTGTGACGCATTCACAAACCGTAGGCTTCAACTAGGTTGGGACTGAGAACAATTTCATGGATCGGTGACAAGTGAGACTCAGATCTCAGTAAAAGTGTAGTTGATAAAAAGCTGTGATCATGGAATGCAACTCGTCAGTTATTGTTGACAACCCGATGTTGTATAGGGAAGATAGAAAAAGACAGAACGACAGTGACACATTGGGTTAGAGACATAGAACAGAATGGCATCAAGTACGCAGTGATTGAGAGTAACCAGAGCATGACTTTCAGCATATGTAGAATATTCATAGGCGGCCAACAAGAAGGCATGACGTTGGAAGGGCATGATAAGAGATTGGCACCATGTGAGGGGGCGGTGGAAGGTGCTAATGATATATACCTAGTAATCAGGAATGAATTATTTCTCATCCAGTCTGCATCATAGTCCAGTAGCGTCAGTAGGTGAAACTCGCCATTGATAACTGAATATTAAGGAAGATGAACTGGATTGGCGCATCACACCCCGATGTGAAGGTCACCATCTGGATGGAGTGGGATTCGTATGCAGACAGCTGGAGGATAAGAAGCCGAGCTTGAAAGGATGACTAACTGCAAAAGCAGCAGAAGCTTGGGATAAAAGCACAATAGTGAAGAGACAAAACAATAATAGCACCAGGGAAAACAAAAGCCCACCGATGCAATCAATTGTTTCCCGTGTGGAAACAGGATCTCCGTACACTGGGGAGGTGCGGGAAACTGATGCCGTCTCCTTAGCTAAGTCATCAAACTCTTTGCCGCCTCATTCTCCTAGGCGAGTAGAGAGATACCAGACAGGGTGGTCAGTAGTGCGCGGAAACCCGGGCGATGGGTCAATAAATATAGAAGAGTGTCCGGAGACCTAACAACAGGGGAGATATTACACATTCAATTTCCTGAGGAGCAGAATGCGCGCGTGGTGGAAAGATAGGTAGGTATGGCGGCGTATGCACCACTTTCGAAGGATCGCCTCGGAACTTTTGGGAGGGGGGGGCGGGGGGGATATCCGCTGGGACTATCTATCACAGTCCCTAGTGGCGCCCAAAGTGAGTAGTAGTTAGCGTTTTCATGTACGCAGCACGACCTGGGCCTCATGTCCATCGGTTCAATACCCTTTCCCTTCCCTTCTCTTCGTCACGGGAGGGACGATCCCTAGTTAAAATCGGGCTCCCCAGAATTTTGATCTTCCTGGCCGGGAAGATAGTGCTCCGAACTACAGGTTGTGAATTACGACTATTGGTTTCCATATGGGATTTTCCTGCACCTGTTGTGCGATTAGGATCTAGTACTTGTTTGAGTAGACTAATGCGCAAAGTATACCCTTGAGGGTATGTAGTTCTAAGGTAATGTAACAATAGCCCCCTCTAAAGATGTTACATCCTGGATAATGGGATAAGTTTGTGAGAAAACTTCATGAATCATGAGTATCCATGGTTTGCCAAATCATTCCTACTCAAATCCTTCCATTCACTGCTCATAGCTACGGTTTTGTTAAATTTATTAGATACACCTGTTACTTGGTTGGGTAATTTTACCATAGATGGATAGTACATATTCCTGTGGGAATGGCGCCTTCGAACTACATGGCATGGCTTTTGACGGACTTCCTTTCATGGCATGTTTTAATGCTGACAAATTTGGGCTTACCGCACTGCAGAACTCCTTAAATGTTGGAAGAGTGGTACATTGTATGGAATGTTATATACTGCATACCGTAACATTCAAGGCAGTATTAGCTTGCAATACCAGGATCTTCACTTGTGATGTTGCTCAGACTTTACTCATGAAAAGCACGACACTTTGCCACAGCATCTCGTGTTGAAAGTCCGAATGCGACACCTTATAATCGGCTTTATTGGAAAAATGTTGTTCCACTTCCTTTCAGGGATAGATACCGCCTTCGTACTAGTAGATACATGAGCCGCTCGGGTTCATTTAACTCCCTTTCTTGCGTCAACTTGCTCCTCTTAAACCTTTGTGTATCTTTGTTGATAGGCCCTACTTAGTACGTGCCAGACAAAAAGAATGGAGTCCGCAATGCAGAATTCGAACCCTACTATTTTAAACGTTGCAGATCTTCCCACTCGACTGCGTCCTGCATCATCTCGCAAATCGGGCACTTACAGAGGCGGAATCCTTGCGTTAACGCTTTCCTCTCTAGTAGACCCCACTGACCTCGCTCTCAGCCCTTATGGATCCGAAGAGTCTGACGATGATATTGGCCTGATGGAAGAACCGATTGATGAACAGGAGGTTTACGGTAACCCGATCGACCACCCTGAACATTTGCTTTGGGAAATATCAGGGAGCTGGAGTGTCTGACGGTCTCCTAGATCTTGTGTCGACTATATCCGACCCGGAACACCCCATTTCGTTGGGAGCCTTGGCAGTTGTATCGCTTCCTGACATTTCCATTAGACCGACACTTCCGGAAGTACCGAGCTCACTTCTTCGAACGGTGACTGTCCTTATAACCCCGACGATAACTCATTGCAGTCTGGCCACAGTCATAGGCCTTGGTGTACGAGTTCGGCTTGAGCAATCGCTACCCCCGCGGTTCCGTGTGGACGTGCGGATCAAAGAAGGAACGCATAGTACAGCCGACGAAGTCAATAAACAATTAGCCGATAAAGAAAGAGTGGCTGCTGCACTAGAGAACGGGACACTAATGGGCGTTATTGCGAAGATGCTCGAGACGTGCCAATGATCCGACCAACACCATCATAATCCAAATACCATTCACATTTACCAGCCATTGGCGTTTGAACTATGTCGTATGAATACGCGAGTTCAATGATGACTTGATTGGATACTTGCGATAGTTACAGTCATATTGCCATGGCCACTTACGGCGCTTGATGCTGTTTCTTTCTTGATTTCAACCAAAAATAAAAAAGATAAAAAAGGCTCATGAGTCCAAGACGCCGCTCTCCTTCAGGCCCTTCCAAAGCTCCGGTTCCAGGAACTTGCTCACGGTGACATCCTCAGCTAGGCCTTTACGTCTCCTGGTTTTCAAAACAAAATCTCGGGCTGTGGCCATTGCCGGCGCCATTTCTAAGGGCTTTACCTTGACGTCACGGTCCAGTGGATCCCCCGGAACGACGCTCCATTTATCGAAGACAAGGCTAACAGCGGCTTGACCCTGGGTATGAATTCGGAGATCCGTTTCGAATCCGAACGAGTCTATCACGGGAATCAAACCACGGACGGAATAAAGTGGTGTACCGGCTATCGGCCCATCTGAGAGTACATGACCTCTTCTGCGCGAAAGGACTGTGTACACAGATGCGACAGCGTCCGCCGGCCCTGTCATCGTGCAGGAGTATATGGGTTCCATCAGGCGAGGGGAGGCCATGAGGAAAGAGGAGTAAATTGCTCGCCGAGCCGTGGGAATGATCTGACCACCGCCTCTGTAGATGGCTTGGTCGGCGAGAGAAACGTCGGTGAGCCTAAATTTCGTGTTCCGAATGGCTATAGTCACAGTTATTATGGATCACTTCCCTTCTTTGCCCTCTTTCTTTATGTCTGCATTCCACATTGTGCCGGACTTGGGTGCTGTATCCTCCCGACATTCAAGATAGCATAGGTGTACTTACGTTCTTCACAAAGAGGGCCTTCTCTTGTTCCCCAGCTAAATCCCTGCGTGATGGAATCCCTCACACTTCCGAGTAACTTTTTGTCGATTTGGGACGGTAGCGTATCATCCTGTAGGATGTTGGGGCTCATCTCGTCTGGACCGAAGGCCCAAATACTTCTTGCGGCAAGTTTATCCCAGTCATATCTCTCCTCGAAAAAGTGCGCCACCTTGCGAATTGGATCTTTGATATTGACTGCGCCACTTTCAATATCCTCGGCGATTCCTTCATCAAGAGGTTCCGCGACCATTGTAATCTTATTCTTCTTGTTTGGCGTGATCGAATAGCACATGATGGCGGAAGTCTCCACAACAGTCTCACAAAAGCGCGTAACAGGGTCTGAAACTTTGATCTCCATTTCTGAATACAGTCTCCGTAGGTCATGGAGCACACAGTCCATGTAGAGCTCACCCGTTCCAAGGATGACATGCTCGCCAGACTCCTCTACTTTTGTAGAAATCAGCGGGTAGCTCTTGTTGACTTTTCGGAGACCTTCGAGCATTTTGGGAAGCTCAGACGGATTAACGGGCTCGACGGCGACTTTGAAGACGGACTCTGTAATATGTCGGATTGGTCGAAATATGTGTGTGTCCTCGCTGTCTTCTAAATGAAGAGGCACAATAGTCGCCGTCTTCACAATTGAGTTGTCCACGCCGCCCAGAAGAACCAAGTTTCCGGCAGGGACACCACTCGTTGGAATATTATAACAGGATTCGGCGATCCATGTGTCGGAAATGGTCGCAGTCACCATGTCTTCTTCATCATCGGGAGTATAGCCCTCGCCGAGCACACGCACTTGTTGACCAGGACGGGCCGTGCCACTCATAATCCTGCCAAAGGAGTGGAACCTTGAACCATCCGCACTGTTCAAAAGTTTAGTGATATGTACGATGAGTGGACCATCAGAGTCACAGGCAGCCATAGCTGCCGCCACCTTAGTATCAAGAGGCCCGGTGTAGTACCGTTCGAGCTTCCTTTGAGCACCTTCCACAGGCGAAGGTACATGCTGGAGTATCATATCCACAAACCCTGTTGCAGACCCAAAGAACTGTTCACAGACGAGGTTGAGTAGAGATTTCGCATCTGACTTGAGTTGCGATGGCTTAAGGTTAACTCCAACACTAGAAAGTGTCTGCTTCAGGTCTTCCGGGCTTTCACTTAATGTGTGTGAGTAGAGTTTGTAAATGGGCTCCAGCACAAATTGGACAAATGTCCGTTTGGAATATTCTTCGACGCCTTTCCGTGTGAATTTCCGACTTCTTGGATTGAAGAAGATATCACCCCATAGGCGCAAGCAGAAATCAGCTGCGTCGATCTGTGGATGACTCTCTGCATACATCTTGGCAAAGGAATGCAATGTGAAGCACCAGCCCATGGAGGCGCAAGCAAAAGCCACATTCCCCTTTTCAGGGCTCAGTCGCCTTGCAGCGCCCTGACCAGGCAGTACGTTTTCGATAATAGTGTTGACCTCCTCGATAACGTGCTTCAATTTGAAATAAGCATCGTTGGGTGGGATTTTCAGTTCCAGAATCAATCTGTCCATCTTGCTCACAACCATTGTCAGCGGGAGGTCTTCGAGGATAGCATGTTTAATTATTTGCTCCGTATTGGCCTGGACGCCTTCAACCACATCCACTACAAGAACCACACCGTCAACTAGTCGACATGCAGCAGCTACCTCATCCACAAAGTTCACATGTCCCGGTGTGTCAAGGACGTTAAACAGATGAGATTTTCCCTTCGTCCCCTGGAGTACCAAGCTCATAGGTGCCGCTTTGATGGAAAGGCCCCTTTCTCTTTCCAGAAAATGGACGTCGGTATAGCGAAGTTGTTCCTCTTTTCGTCGGCCAGCTCGTTTCTCTAGACGATCGGTGAAGTCATGGGTTTCAGTGACCAACATGTCCATAAAAGTCGTTTTTCCATGATGCAGGTGACCGACAAGAGCAACATTCCTTGTCTGGTTGGGAAAATTGAGTAGATCTGTCATGAATTCCCTCGAGTGATAAACGGGAGGTAATTCGGTCTCTTCGATCGCAAACTTCTTTTGTTGGACCGGGGCAATGATGGGCTCAGAAAGAGGTTGCGCGTCCTCCTCTTGCACCAAGGTTTCAACATCCCCACCGTACACCTGTTGCGCACTGGGGTAGTACTGCTTATCTTCATGGAGGACGACCGCGTTCGACGGGCCCTCTGTGACGGAAGTCAGCACGGCGTAGGTATCATACAAGATGGGCATGGGAAAGGAAGGTTTACCATCATCCACATCCATTAACTGCTGCTCGCCGACGTCATCGGGATCGTCTTCGTCCTCTCCACCGAAGTCCTCTTCAAAGGCGAAAGCCTGTGCGTTGGCTTCTTCATGGTGCGGAGATTCCTCGTCCGAGCCATCCACCTCTCCTATATAGTTACCAAACCTGCCGCAGGGTAAAGTTGTTTGTCAGCGGAGGCCAGGGGAAACTGATTAGAGACATACTCATCATAAAGATCGTCCATCTTCCACCAGGGTTAGGCTTGACGCTGGTATTCCTGGTTTACCTTTTCGTTTGCCTTTTTCGCCCTCGTCCACCTGCTCAAAGAGGCTCGCGTCGGCACTGGCGATAAGTTTCTAGCTCCGCGGCCGCGCTTGGCGTGTTTGCTGCTCCGGCGAGTAACTCCGGAAGCAGTACGTTTGTCCGTCCGTCTGCCCCGCCCGCGTCTCCGAGGCGAAAAAGGGCAGCCGGCAAAGAGGGGCCGGCGGCCTGATGGCACGGAAAGCAAACGAGCTGGATTTGTCTCATCCGTTCCTTCCCTCGTGGCCTGAGCTGCCTGTCCCTACCAACTTGTTAAATTTTGATTGATTACCTCCCCCATCCCTGACCCGTCACCCTTGAAAGCAACAACCTGCGCTATGGCTTCGCTACCTCCGGTTTACATTGTCTCCTCTGCCCGCACTCCAGTGGGCTCATTCCTGGGGTGAGACTCCGACCCAACCATCTCAAGAGCTTCAACCTAGATCACAGTGAAGCTGACGCCATCCTCTCTCTGCAGTGCCCTGTCGAGTCAGACCGCTCCGCAGCTGGGTTCCCATGCGATTAAAGGTGTGCTTGGTGAAGTTGAAGCGCTCGAGCGATGGATGAACCCCCTGACTGCTGACTCGTCCGATACCTAGCTGCTCTCAGCAAAGCCGATGGAATCAAGCCTTCTGACGTGCAGGAGGTTTTCTTTGGCAACGTCATTTCTGCCAAGTGTGTTACCCGCTTCCTGTGCCATTTGCCATAATGCATGCTAATGATCCCCATACAGTGTCGGACAGAATCCCGCCAGACAATGCGCTCTTGGTGCAGGACTCGATGAGTCAACGGTGTGCACTACTGTCAACAAGGTCTGCGCCTCTGGTTTGAAGGCTGTCATTCTCGGTGCCCAGACCATCATGACCGGGAATGCAGACGTCGTTGTGGCCGGTGGCACCGAGTCCATGTCCAATGCCCCGCATTACCTCCCAAACCTCCGTTCTGGTGCAAAGTATGGCCACCAGAGCCTGGTGGATGGAATCATGAAAGATGGCCTGACTGATGCGGGCAAACAGGAGCTTATGGGTTTACAAGCAGAGGAGTGTGCCCAGGATTATGGATTCACTCGGGAGCAGCAAGACGAATATGCTATTCGGACTTACGAGAAAGCCCAGGCCGCTCAGAAGGCAGGTCTTTTCGACGAGGAGATCGCGCCCATTGAACTTCCCGGCTTCAGAGGTAAGCCGAGTGTCATCGTCGCTCAAGATGAGGAGCCTAAAAATGTGAGAGCCGACCCCTTCACTCGTACATTACTGTATTCAGCTCGGGCGGATAAATCTAACTCTCCCCACTTTCACCTCTTAGCTCAACCCTGATAAGCTTCGAAGCATCAAGCCCGCCTTTATCCCTGGTTCTGGAACCGTGACGGCCCCTAATTCCTCACCCCTCAATGATGGTGCTGCAGCTGTTGTCCTGGTCTCGGAAGCCAAAGTAAAAGAATTGAAACTCAAGCCTATCGCAAAGATTCTCGGATGGGGGGATGCCGCGCATCAGCCCAGCAAGTTCACCACCGCCCCTGCGCTCGCGATCCCGAAAGCCCTCGAGCATGCCGGTGTTGCTCAGGACTCCGTTGATGCATTCGAGATTAACGAGGCATTTAGCGTCGTTGCTCTTGCAAACATGAAACTACTCAACATCCCCGAAGAGAAAGTCAACCTGCACGGTGGTGCTGTGGCTATTGGTCACCCAATTGGTGCCAGCGGTGCTCGTATTCTGACTACATTGATTGGAGTCCTTAAGGCCAAGAAGGCCAAGATTGGCTGTGTCGGAATCTGCAACGGTGGTGGTGGTGCGAGTGCCATGGTGGTGGAGTCCCTTCTTTAGATTCTGACTCCTTTCACTATTGACGGAGTTTGCCTCAAGAGTTGTAGAGATCGGAAAGGATATTATGGATCCAACGGGTTGGATAAAGGCATCATATTCTTATAGCCTAGGCCAGATTGCCACTCTGACTCAGATGGAACACAACTTAATACCTAAGTGGCCGCGATCGTTCATATCATTTGCAGTTCGGGTGGTGCTATCTATACAGACAGCATGGTTAAGTCATGATACAAACAGGAATGCCACAGTCTGGTCCTAAAATGCCGCTCTTGGCTGAATGGGGAACTTTGGCCCTCAATTACTTCACGGGTAGCTGTAAAATCGATATGATTTGGGCCACATGTTTGACATCATGTTATCAGTAGGCTTGACGGCAAATTACCATGTATACAGAGCCATGTAACTCAGATGCGACAATGCGCCATTTTAGTGATTCGCATTCGTTTCTTCGCTAGCAAAGAACGTTTGGCCATCAACAAAACGCCCAGGTGCATCTTAAGTACCAGATGAGCCGCGATAGTATTCTAACCGGATCATGCTATATAGTAGGACATACAGGCTCTGGTGCTACATCGGTGGTGGATAAAGGACTGTAGGAGGTGTTCAAGCAAATGCACCAACGAATGCCATCAGCAAAGCACCCCCTGCAACTGCTATACAGGCCTCAATGCGCCTTTGACCCCTGAGTGTCGCATAGCTTGTTTCACTTAGAAAGTCCTCTGCAAGAAGTTCAACAAGCCCCGCGAATAGCAACAGCCCGCTGCTGATGGCGTTAGTAATTCCGACCGTAAGTAAACCCGTGGTGCTGGCTGGATCATAAAGATTATGTAGAATAAGTCCCATGGCTTGCCCTATGGGGGTAGTAGTCCCATACGCGAGGGCCATAAGCCATGGTCTGAATGACGATGGAGGGAAGAGATCCGGAATTAGAGACGCGATCCGGGATCCGAGAGCGAAGCCTTCGAAGGTCTGGTGAAAGCAGATAGCCACAAGAAGGACAATGAAAGGTGTCCCAGTGGCCACACTGAGGGCCATTCCGATGAAAATGCTGTGAAATAGAATGCCAGCCTCGAGCAACAGACACTGTAGCAACTGGCGTTGTGGGCTCTGCCTGGACGAGTCGATATCTGTTCCTTGATGAACAGCAGCATGAGACTGATGACCTCCGGAATGCCAGAGCTGATCACGACGCCCTTTCTGTGTATTGATGGAAGCACTTTCATATGGATCTGACTCTCCATACTCCATGTCGCGACCTTCCGTGGACACGGCTAAATCTTTATAATTCGACCTAGACGGTTCACCAGCTGATGTTCTTTCATGTGGCCCGGAAGACTGTGCAGGCGTATGCTCTTCGATGCTATCAAGGTGGATATCGTCGCCCACTCCGTCTCTGTAGTTGATTTCTTCATCTTGATCTTCACTTGTGGAATCTGCGCCAACACCAACATCACTTATCAATTGATCATATTCACTCCCATGCACATGGCCTGCTCCTTTCAAGGCGAAGAACATCTCGACGAGAACGACAACGAACACAGAGATCATGGCCACAAAGCCGGCCATGGCACGGTAGGTTTGACTCCAGAAACGAGGAAGGCAAGGGTCAGTCAGTGAGACGAATGCGGTAGGGAGCAGATGGACAAAGGCCGTGGCAATCAGTACTCCTGTCCCAAAGTGTCTGGAAAGGAAAAGGAACCGGCGCGGAATTGGTAGGCGCGGAAACCGACGAGCAAGGACGGGAAACGAGCATGCTGATATAACATAGGTTAACCGTCAGTTACCGGGGTTCGCCAGAGGTGAGCAGCAATGTACCTAGGGTACTCAACACGAGAATAAGGAATAGTGCGAAAACATGGATTGGGGTGTTGTAGGCGCCCCGTTCCCTTGAACCGCAGGTCGTGGTATCATCGTTCGATCGCTGGGTGCTACTTCGCCGGGAAAGTTCCGCCCGTAGGATGGCATCAGGGACATTGGAGATCAATGAGAAAATGTTTTCTAGGTGTATACCATCGTGTCAGCAGCGGGAAAATTGCTTTAAAAAGCGAAAGCAGTGATGGAATGAGTCCTCTCCGAAAGTGAACAGGAAGAACATATACAGCCATATCCGGATGTTTCTTCAACACTTACCAGGATTACTGATGTCAGCTTGGCCCAGTCTGTGAGGTCCATCCATTCTCGTCTATTTCTCATATAACAATGTAGTCTCGCCACATCCATGACCCGAAGAGAGATTCTGGGCGCCTCGGCCGGCTCACGAACGATTCAGAAACAGCCTAAATCAGGTCAGTTGTTAAACATTTTGCATTGAAGTGCCGGCGGTAGAGGGACCGGCTCACAATGTGTAACACCGCAATCTATTGCATCAAGCAGTTGTCAATGGCGGAATGCAACTTCTATGCGTAAATGAAAAAAGACATATTGCAAGCCATAGGAGACTTTGCAGGTAAGCCGGACACGCGGCTCATTCGGAGAGATAATCTTATCGATCAGTTGAGACATCCTTGCTTAGCTAAGTATGGACCCCTAAAGCCGATATGTCGGATGAACTGCTTTTGTCGGAGTTGTAACGTAATCTGACATGTTCGATTGGGAACCGCTTGGCACGTCCCAGAAAAAGCCATTGAATGTTTTACAGGTGTACCGATGGGGATCTCTGACATACTACGAGGTGCTTGGTTGGTAGTCAACCAAATCCCAACAATAAAATGAGCTCCCCAACACTATAGATATAATTGTATAGCTGCACGCCTGCGGGCACAGATAACCAATTCTGAAAATCATGATCTTGAAAATGCCCGATGAACGAGATCTAACAGTTCGTTCGCCGTCCTCTACCTGTTTCTCAGCTTGGTCCAGCCGCTTGTTCCCTTCAATCGAGTGGGTCCGTAAGGTCCACTCAAGGTGTCCGTACCGGGAACTGTACCAGCTATACTATCCCCAGTGTGTCTCCATTGGTGAGGCGAGCCAGCGGCGACAGACGGCTGTCGAATTATTGCTGATTGACTTGGCTCCTGGCTTGTATCATCCCAGTCTCCCTCCAGCAACTCCCATTCTGCACTGGCCATTTCTCCTAACAAAGTTGACTTTAACTTGTCCACGACCCTGGTTGGAGTTGGAAGTTTCCAAGTGCGTGTGAAATCCGCGCCCTCAGCGGCACCCAAAAAAGAATGTGCGGTGCCGTGTGAATAATGCCCCAACATTGGGAATGACATTGTGCGTTGAATAGTAGTCCTTGGTGAGTCCCTTGATATTCTCATCTTCGTCTGTATGTCACGTCCAGCAAAAGCTCTTGATAGAGTTGACGGCTGCGCAGGAGCTGCCACAAGTAGTTGCCACATATTTTTTCCCATGGTACAAACTTCTTCCCAAGAGTCTGACATTACATTCATACCCTGGGTTCGACACAGCCACGACACATTCCAAGCCAGTAATGTTACTCCCTCAAGAAATAACGCATATGTTCCAGGGTCCTCCCTGGCCAGTTTCGGAAGCACCCGGTCGATGGAGAGGGGCCGAGGCCGGGGAGGACGAGGTGAATCTGTCCTGGGTTCTGGCGGTACAGAATGTGAAGGATGAAATGACGGTTCCCGTAAAGGATACGATGCTGAGGGCGCAGATATAGTTAATGTTGGATGGTCTTTATGAGGCAATGTGATTTCTGCTGGAAGTCTGAGAGACAGATAATGTGACACAAGGACGAGAAGGTGCGCAACATAAAAAAGAGAGGTCGATATATAAGCCGGTGTAGCCCCTGTTTTCAACTATTAATGATTGTACGTGAACAACAATGGTAGATTGTGACTTTCCGTTTAAGTCCCTCAGGTCGATGATATCTACACCACCTATTGTGTATGTCTCTTGGAGTGCCCCATCCTTGTTCTTTGTCTTTCGCTGAAGTCCGTAAATATTGGCGGCTT
The DNA here is from genome assembly GCA_001990825.1 of Aspergillus carbonarius ITEM 5010. NCBI lineage: Eukaryota > Fungi > Ascomycota > Eurotiomycetes > Eurotiales > Aspergillaceae > Aspergillus > Aspergillus carbonarius. Next base: position 171,400 of record KV907498.1, read on the forward strand.
CACGACAGAGGAATATTCGGGCCTCTGCAGTCTTGCTATGAAGCGAATGCCAGAGATGATCCGTCCTCTTGGTATTGTTCTGCATGCCAGCCAGAAGTGCAGTCTCCCGCTCACAAAGTTGATACTGCGCAGATTCAGAATCCGAGTTTTGCCGCGCCAATGCGAGTCTGCGTTGGGAAATATCGAGTCTTTTGTCATTTATCTCAGAAATTAGGCTTTCGATCTGACCCGAGACTGACCTCATCCTTGCGGACGACTCGGCTTCTTTCTTAGCAATGACTTGGAGAGTCCACGTTGGAAGAGATCCGACCTCGCAAGCGGCGATATTCCCATCATATTCACTTGGGTGTTCTGCTTGCGCTATGCCAAGTGTCACGGTAGCTTCGATTTCCTCGGCGATAGACTGTTTTTCGAGCAAAATTCTGGCGTTTTCGATACGCAGCTGATACAGCTGATTACGGGCACAGGTAGGACAGAGTAATCGTATTCGCGGAGCTGGAGCGCGAAAACATATGTGACAGCTCATCTCAGGAAGTTTTTCCTTACTCTCAGTTGAACGATGCCGCCGTAGCTCACAGTCCCATGCCCCTGGACTTCCGGTGATGGGTTACCAACTTGACTGCCTGTCTCCGAGCATGTACGTTGTTTGAACAGGTCATGGAAAAGATAACCCCTCATGGCTTATCCGGCTCAGGTGGCGACATTAGACGTAGGGTGGTGATTGGTGACTGGCTTGATGGCCTATCTTAAGCTAACCAAGGGGAAACCGTCATTTGCGTTTACGTCACCTGACTGTTGCATTCAATGTACGATGTATTTGCCTGAGGCATAAATCAGTTGCCTAACTAGTCTTCACATTGCTCCTCTAAGTGGGTACCATCTGCTGTAGACAAGCCTGTTCGAATTAGCTCTTCGAAACTGGCGACTGTGTTATCTTCTAGCAGCTGAGACGCTATTAGACCCGCAGCATTTTAACATGAGCGACACGATCTCAAAGCGGGTAATCAAGACAGGCATACTGGTATGGAACGATCGCAGCCATCGATATTTTACTACTACTGGGAACAGAGTTGGATTACAGAGTGGATGATAACGTAATAGAGGCCAGCTACTACAAGTATTTTCCGACCTAGCTCATCTGTAGGAATGGAAGCTTGAGGACGCTTCCAGTCGGAGTAAAAACTGTGGTCAATCACCTGATCAATCACCTCTTTCCTTCTAAAAGCTCCGGTGCTAGGAGTAGCTAAGTTCGTAACTGGCGCGCTTCCATCGTATCACGTAACGAGGCAAGTCAGTGAAACGCCAGCAGCTTTGTTATGTACTAATTCTCAACAGAGCTTCTCTGAGATGTTGCAGATTACATGAGCGCCAAATGTGGGCAGGATTGGGTGACGTATCCACATGCAGTATAGCGAAGCCCCCCCATCAACCTACCGTCTCTTCCCTAGTCAATAGCCGATCCCCTGACAGAGAAGACCACAAAAGATTACCATGGCCTCTTTAAACAAAGACCACCGAGGGACTGATCTCCCTGGTGACGAACAGTGCCAGGTAGAGCGTCGCACCAAGGGTCTGAAAAGCCCACAGAATCCTTCTCAATCTTCCGGGAGTCTCAGAGATCATGATTGGGATCAACTCCAAGACGAGTATATTGATTCCATGGAGAAGCATGAGCAAGCTGAACAAAAGCTACGCGGCCATGTCTCCAAGTTGCTGGAGGTGCCTCGCAATAATGTCTGATTATACGGTTATAATCTAACGGCTGCTGTTTAGATTTTTATGGCTTGGTCTGAGACCACTGTTACGCGTGATGAAATTAGAGCACTCAAAAGGTTCACCCTCCATGGTACGGCAGTTCTGAGTTATAGAAACTGACATCGTGGTAGATTTAAAACGCAAATGCAACACGTCCAAACATCTGAAGAGAGTCTAGAGCTGAAACGTAAACACTGTAAGTAAAAACAGCCTCATATGCTCTCTGACATTTGCACTTTTACTAACAGCAGATCAGACATAGATGTGGTCAAGGCATTCGAAAGTGCTCTCGCGCTGTTGAACAACCGCATAGATTCATGATGCCGTGTGGCTGGGCGCGAATATTTTAGGATTGAGCTCTCCCTTTCTTTGCCATATTCCGCACTGAGTCTGCAAATGGATGTATAACAAGCACTTAATAGAAACTCAATGTTTGGCATATAATTTAGCGCAGTGATTATTGTTCCAGACATTGAATTGACTGGCACGAATTGGACAACCAGCTGAAATGGGTTTAATACTAGAATGTCCAAGAAATCTACTCCCTATTCACCGCTGCCGTATCAGATGGCAGCGACGTGTCTCCCAGCATTTGCCAGGAGCCCTTCCTCCTCAGCCTCTTCAGCCTCCTGGTCAAGCAGGCGCTGATCGAGTTTCGGATGGCGGACGAGAGAGGTGATAAAGATAAGCAAGTAGATGCCTGGTCAGTACAATCAATATTAACAATTGACTACATACCATAGGAAGGAAGCGGTCTTACTCACCTAGGAAGACAAACTGGGACCAGAAAAATACCGTACCGAAGAAGGGATAGCTAATTGTCACGCGGTTGAGAAACGTGCTGGCGACGCTAGGTGTGCAGACTTGCTTCGCAGCCATATTATTCATTGAGTCCGAGCATGGCTTGACAAGATGCCTGCTATCCAAACAATCTGGCTGCTTTCCGAGCGGACTCGGGGTGCGATCGCAGAATGTCTGTGGCCCAAAAGTTGCGTATTGTGGTGCAACAAACATCGGAATTGAATAATCCAATGCTAGTATAACTAACATCAACATGGCAGTTGTCAACAAGAGCGCTTGTGGAGACGTATGTCCCTGTCTGATTCGAAATATTCTAACCCAGAGGAAGCGAATTCCGATGGTAGTTATTCCGACGACTGAACTGCCAAACAGAAGTAAAACTAACATCGTGAAGATGACGTAGTCAGCCGGGAATACTTTAGCGGATTGAACAAAGACCCAATTGACAGGGTTGAAAACACTTATATGGCCGAGTACGTATCCGCAACGTTGTTTGCAAAGAGAATTCTTGGCTTTGTCGATTGCCGTCAGGAGCATTGATATCCATATCATGAGCGCAATCAGTAAAAGGGCGATGCCACCGAAAAGTTTGAATGGACGAAAGAAAGCCGTGAATATCGTCCACGTCCTCATCAAGCAGCTTCGAACTTCACCGCGAACTTCTTCTGCCAAGCGCTGCCGTCGAATAAGTGTCCTTTCATCTCGAACGAGGGTATCTAGTTCTCTACGCTCATTTGAGGAGAGGAGGCCGGAGTCCCCTCGACAGCGACCTTCCAACTGGCGCTGACGCTCTCGGTTGGATTCAAGTTGCGCAGTTGTCGTCGCTTTCCAATCCGAAACAGACGGAGATACCCGTATCGTCTTCATGGGGAGAAGGGCAAGACCAGTCGAGGTATATAGAACATATAGAAACAAGCCCAATGTTATCAGTAATCCAAGGGTAAATGTAAGAACCCTCTCGCCACCTAGACCGATACCGATTAGCATCAGAGCCAGATCACACCAGTATCTTGGAGTAAGTAGTATTGGTGATAATAGTTGGGCAAATTGAAGGGCGGAGAAAGGCGCAGGGCTTACGATTCTCAGCCAACAGCTTCCTGAGATAGTCTGGATCCTTGCTGTCCCGAGCAGTTGAAACGGGGACAAGAAAGCCAACGGTGAAAAGCACAATCACTATCGCGATAAACGAGAGGGTGTACTTGAACGCGCTCCAGAGTCGTTTCGGAGCAGATTGCTCGCCCGCTTCCACGGCCGCCTCATCATACTCTTCGTACCAAAAGTACACAAACGGGATTGCTAGAAGGCACAGAAAGGCGTCAAGGGAATATAGAAAGTAGTATACAACTGTCAATAAGGAAACAATCTTATCTACTTCCTCCTGGGCGGCCCAGGCTTTCCTCTGGCCAAGCGCGGGAAATGTTGTTGAAGAGATTAGAGCAACATCCACGGGCAGCAAAAGAACAGTGGCAAGCAGGCTTGTGATCGCAATAATACAGGTGAAGGTCACGGCTGACGAGCGATCTCGAGGCGTCTGGTAGGTATAGATAAAGACTGAGGCTACCATTACCAGCGCAGCTACCACAATCGCATATACCGCCCATATAAGGGATGCTTGCAAAGGGGCCATATTGATGAGGGGGAAGAGAGAGAGTTGGGCCCTACTAAAGGCGAAGAACAGCACGTCTGGAATGATTTGAGTGTATGTATGTGCCGTCAAGATTCCAGATCAAGCGAACATTTCACATGAGGAGGAATGAAGGACGAGATGAGTCCTATTATGGTTTGGCATTCATAGCGGGCGTGATTAGGTTGTAGGGACTTGGGAGGTACTAGAATCATGGCATCCTGTCCGATGTCACAAAAAGTCCGCATGTCTTACGTCATCGCCTCGCTGGCACTAGTTAGTTAGTAGTAGCTTCAACGGATCGTCACGTGCCATATCGAACTCTACTGGTCCATCCCAGTTCCTCCATCCAGATTTGGAGCTTCAATTGGAACCGCACCTCCTGCATTCCGATTCCCCATTCCAGTTGGGAATGCTATGAAGCTTAAGGTCATCATAATTTTTTCCAATCTTCTCAATCACAACAACCCAACGGCTTTTCTTTTACGAAGCCTTTCCTTCATCACGTCTTTCATTTTCCTGGCAATGCTGCCTTCCGCGCAGGGCAGTTGAGTAAATTGGGTTTGACGGGGAGAGCTAGACTTCTCAACCAAAGCGTCTTTGGGCTTTCCAGACTCACTATGCAGTGCTATACTGAGCTTATGCCCCCAACTGGGGTTACTCAAACATTGGCAGTCCCCTTCCTTGCGGCAACAGCCAACAATCTGATTGTCGTTAGAACATCCCTGCTTCAGATATATACCCTGCATAAAATTGCCTCTCAAGCTGAAGGAACCGAAGCACAGCAGGAAACGACGAAGCTCCTCCTCGAAAAAGAATATTCTCTCGCTGGGACAGTAACTGGTCTTTGTCGAGTCAGAGTTCTGAACAGCAAGAGCGGCGGGGAGGCTGTTCTTCTTGCCTTTCGGAATGCCAAACTTAGCCTGATTGAATGGGATCCGGAGCGTCGGGGCATATCCACCATATCCATTCATTTTTATGAGCGAGATGATCTGACCCGTAGTCCGTGGGTTCCTGACTTGAAGAATTGTGGCAGCATCCTCAGCGTGGACCCAAGCAGTAGATGTGCGATCTTCAATTTTGGAATTCGGAATCTCGCCATTATCCCTTTCCATCAACCAGGAGATGACTTGGTGATGGATGACTACGAGTCAGACCTCGGAGAAGGGAGATTAGCCAATCATGACGGTGTCGATAAGGCCAAAGAGGGCATTACGTATCAGACTCCATATGCACCGTCATTTGTTTTGCCCTTGACAGCATTGGACCCTTCCATACTTCACCCGATAAGCCTTGCGTTTCTATATGAATATAGGGAGCCAACTTTTGGCATATTATATTCACAAGTTGCAACATCAACTGCTCTTCTACCCGAAAGGAAAGACGTCATTTTTTATACTGTGTTTACGCTAGATCTGGAGCAGCGAGCTTCTACGACATTGCTCTCGGTGTCGAGGCTGCCCAGCGACCTCTTCAGGGTGGTGGCCCTTCCACCTCCTGTCGGCGGTGCTCTGTTAATTGGATCCAATGTACTGGTGCATGTTGACCAGGCAGGCAAGACCAATGCCGTTGGAGTTAATGAATTTTCCAGACAGGTTTCATCATTTTCCATGACTGATCAATCCGATTTGGCCCTGCGCCTTGAAAATTGTATCGTCGAATGTCTTGGGGATAGCAATGGAGACCTGCTTCTGGTACTTGCTACCGGAGATATGGCCATTGTGAGGTTCAAATTAGATGGGAGGTCAGTCTCTGGAATCTCAGTTCTTTTGCTGCCGGCCCACGCCGGCGTCACCTCAATGGATTCCGCGGCAACAGCTTCCACCTTCATCAGTGATGGAACAATCTTCCTTGGCAGCGAAGATGGCGATTCAGTGCTTTTAGGCTGCTCCTACTCATCCTTGAGCATGAAAAAGCATCGTATGCAGACGAGGCAAGCTACGGATGACCCGGCGGATATCTCGGAAGATGATCAGAGTGAGGGTGATGCTTATGAAGATGATCTTTATTCTACGTCCCCGGAGACTACAGTTAATGGCCGCCGTTTGTCAGCAGAATCAGCCGCACTCGGGTTGTATGATTTCCGAATTCACGATAAACTTATCAACATTGGCCCTTTGAGGGACATAACACTGGGCAGGAGACCATCTGCGAGTCACGGAGTGGGAGGCGATCGTACCAGTGGTACCTTTCCGGAGCTGCAGATAGTAGCTTCCCAAGGCTCTGACAGAAGTGGTGGACTGGCAGTAATGACCCGTGAGGTTGATCCCCATGTTGTCGCCTCTATAACAATGGAGTCAGTCGACTGTCTCTGGACGGCCTCTTTGGCTCAGGAAACAGCTGTATCCGAAACTACCGAGGAGACAGGACAACAATCACAGCAACCACGGTGCTTTGTTATCGCATCGAAAGCCAGAGGTTCAGATAAAGAGGAGTCTCTCGTCTTTGTAGTGGATGGTAATGACCTCAAACCATTCAGAGCTCCCGATTTCAATCCCAACGAGGATTTTACCATTGATATTGGGACGCAGGCAAGCAGAAAACGCGTTGTCCAAGTCTTGAAGAATGAAATACGGAGCTATGACAGCGGTGAGTTCCCATCCTGGGCTGCTGGGGGAATGACTTGTGTTGACAGAGCAGACCTGGGCTTGGCCCAAATCTATCCGATATGGGACGATGACACCAACGATGAGAGGGTGGCTGTTAGCGCCAGTTTGGCCGATCCCTCCCTTGCTATTCTACGAGACGATTTCTCGCTATTGCTCCTTCAAGCGGATGACAGTGGGGATCTCGATGAAGTAGAGCTTTCCGAGGACATAGCATCTGGAAAATGGGTATCCTGCTGCTTGTACAGAGACAAAACCGGGGTTTTTTCTTCCATGGACCCATCACCACATGAATCGGTTGGGGGCGATATGTTCCTATTTTTACTAAGTCACGATTGCAAGTTAATTGTGAGCTCTAAAGCCCCGTGAGAAGGAGTTCCGCTCTGTTTTCCTTTTTCATTCCCTTCATTGCCTATGTTACTTACGAATTGACCAGGTTTATCGCCTCCGCGACCAGAAACTGATCTCAGTAATCGAAAGGATTGATGGCCTGTCACCCCTGTTGTCTAGCGAGCCACCAAAGCGGTCTGGCGCACGTGAGAACTTGATAGAGGCCATCGTTGCTGATCTTGGAGATACTTGGAGTGCTTCACCTTATTTAATTGTACGTTGCCATGCTGTTGGTTCCAGCCAGGCTTGACGTGCTGATGGAGACGTATGATAGCTGCGATCCGAGAACGACGACCTAATAATTTACAAGCCGTTCGTGATTTTTGCCGGTCCAGGGGGAGGTGTTCCCAGCCTAAGGTTCTCCAAAGAGACCAACAATGCTCTGCCAAATATCTCTCCTGGTATCAGATCAAAGCAGTCTAATGCAGCAGAGCACAGATTCAAGCCGTTGCGCGTACTGCCCGATATTTCGGGGCTCAGCACAATTTTTATGTCTGGTGCTTCGGCAGGCTTCGTTCTCAAGACATCTGCCAGTGCGCCGCACTTTCTGCGCTTAAGAGGAGAGGATACCCGGAGCTTGAGCAGTTTGGATACTCTTGGATGCAGTAAGGGATTTATTCATCTGGATTCGCAGGTATGCAAATTTGGGCAGTTTTGAGAAGGCATGCTAAATTGCGATACAGAATACCGCTCGCTTCTGCCAATTGCCCCCAAAAACACGATATGACTATCAGTGGACGCTACAAAAGGTGCCTTTAGGGGAACAAGTCGACCACTTAGCTTACTCTGCCACGTCAGGAATGTACGTATTGGGAACGTGTCATGCAACAGATTTTAAATTACCTGAGGATGACGAACTACACCCTGAATGGCGCAACGAAGGTTCGTTGTTCACATATCTGTCTGAAAACCGTGCTAAGTCCCCCCAGATGTTTCCTTTTTGCCATCGGGGCGTGGAAGTTTTATAAAGCTCATCACACCCAAGACGTGGTCTATTATTGATAGGTACGATGTCATCATCTAATGTGATGGACTGGGGCATGTCTAAACATTCATTTAATAGCTATTCCCTTGATGCAGACGAATACATCATGGCCGTCAAGAACATGAGTCTTGAAGTATCAGAAAATACACATGAGCGCAAGGACATGATTGTTGTGGGGACAAGCTTTGCCCGGGGTGAAGACATACCTTCGCGCGGCTGCATATATGTGTTCGAGGTTGTGAAGGTGGTTGCGGACCCTGATGACCCTGAGACAGACCGTAAGTTAAAGCTCATCGGAAAGGAACCCGTGAAGGGCGCCGTGACCGCACTATCCGAAATTGGTGGTCAGGGCTTTGTTCTAGTTGCACAAGGGCAAAAGTGCATGGTCAGAGGCCTCAAAGAGGATGGCAGCCTTCTTCCAGTTGCTTTCATGGACATGCAATGTTATGTCAACGTGGCAAAGGAGCTCAGAGGCACCGGAATATGTATTCTCGGCGATGCTGTGAAAGGGATCTGGTTTGCAGGATATTCGGTATCGTCCCTACACCCCCAACCACGAGACCAGCATAAGCGTGTCAGGCTAACGATATTTGGCCTACAGGAGGAGCCATACAAAATGAGCCTTTTCGCCAAGGACCTTGATTATCTCGAAGTATCTGCCGCTGAATTTCTTCCAGATGGCAAAAGGCTATTTATTGTTGTGGCTGATAGCGATTGCAATATTCACATTTTGCAGTATGATCCCGAGGGTAAGTCCGCAAGACCAGAGTAATTCGTCAGTAATACTAATAGTCGTAAATAGATCCTAAATCCTCGAACGGTGACCGGCTACTAAGCCGCAGTAAATTCCATACGGGAAATTTCGCCTCCACTTTAACCCTTTTGCCACGTACAATGGTCTCTTCTGAGAAAATCATATCTGATTCAAACGAAATGGACCTAGACAGCCAAAGCCCCCTCTACCAAGCCCTGATGACAACACAGAACGGTTCCCTTGGCTTGATTACGTGCATTCCCGAAGAATCCTACCGAAGATTATCCGCTTTACAGTCCCAGCTGACAAATACACTGGAACACCCGTGTGGCCTTAATCCCCGGGCTTTTCGGGCGGTGGAGAGCGATGGCACAGCTGGAAGGGGCATACTTGATGGGAATCTTTTGTTCAAGTGGATAGGTATGAGCAAACAACGCAAGGCGGAAATAGCGGGACGGGTAGGTGCACATGAATGGGAGATTAAGGCCGATCTGGAGGTTATCAGTGGGGATGGTCTTGGCTATCTCTGAACAACATCAACCCGAGGAGTTTAAGCTCGGAGTACCGACTGAACTAGATCAGCCCGAGAACCGCGATGGTCAAGAAGAAATGCATGAAAAGAACTTGCAGTCTTGAGCTAGCTCGTTGTAACGAAATCAACTGCATGTTATTCGGGAAGTCATTGTATGTCAAGACACATGGACTGGCTTCGCGATAGTCGCATTCGTTCAACGATGATAATTGGTACATCTTTGTATTTCCTCATATGGGCCAGAACGGTGTATATAAATGCGGACAGCACACCTCCAAACTGACTGATCAAGTCAATGTGTGAAAGCAAATTTTGGTACATGAACGTTCCAGACGGCCAGCCGAGTATTACTCTTCCTTCAGTCGGGTGCGTAGCCGGCGAAGGTAAACACCAGACAGAACTTCACGTCAGATATATGCAATCAGAATAAGATTGGGGGGTTGGGGGTGGGGGAAAGGAAAATAAAAATGGAGGCAAACTGTGGGGAAAATCAAAAACCAAAATGGGAATCACGCCCAGAAAGGGCAGAGACCAAAGCCCGCTTCCTATCCTTGACTCCATCACGCCGCGTCCCATCTCCGTAATACGTAGCGCTCGTTTACATAGCCGTACATTCCAACATTCAAAAAGAGACGGAATGAAATTAAAAAGGAAAAGTGTGGACAAGAAAGGGGAGGCGACGGTGACGGTGCCCCGCCGAATTCGGATCCCCGGGGGATATGTCCAGCCTGCCGGGAAGGGTTGGGTGAGAGAAGCATCATGCGCAAGATAAGCGATCGGCGGAGAGAAAACCGGAGGTGTTGCTGGGGTCTAAAGAACCCGCTCTAAGACATTCTGCACATGAATTAGACAATTGTCTGCGGCCTTTCGCGTTTCCCCCATCTTAAAAAACATCTTCTGCGGCAAAATACCGTTTGCTGCGTCCGCGCGCAGTAACAAATTTCACTTCGGGCAGGGTGGTATGATGCACTACGTGCGGTCGATATACGGCGTCGACGGGTGCTTGCCAATCATCCAGGCCTAAGGGGAAGTACTCGTATAGTAGATCGGCACTCTCATTTGGAAATGGAAGCGTTGAAGCGAAGGGCTGCTGCATGTTGGTGGTATTCAGTAATGGTAACGAGGAAGTGCTTCGCGATGGTGCTTCAGGTAAGCCATGAGACAACTTGCGCATTTTGGTTGGCGGTGCGGTACTTTCCATGCTCAAAATTTTGTGCGACATTTCATTTGTATACGAGGCTGACCGGGCAGAATCAGCGGGGTTGATCGATTCGCTTCCATCATCATCTTCGAGAAGAGATAGATTGATAGGAGCGGCAACCGTGGCCGGGTGTCGCTGAACCTCTGTCGGCCGTGAAAATTCTGGACTAGATTGGGAATATACAGTCGAGTGAGGCAAAGTCGTAGAGGGAAGCGTACCCCCAACGGGGGGCGGAATCTGTGTCCAATCCGGAGAAGCTTGTTGTGTAGCCACACCACCTTGGGAAACGGACGTCTCCGGGGAGCTACTCTTCACTGTGGCTTTGGCCTTTGCTGGTGTTAGGCTAGAATGCGGCGCGGAATCGCTGGTTGGAGTCCGGTTGACAGTGGCCGACTGAGTGGCTTGCGCACTTTTCCGCGATGCAGCAGCGCTGCCACTCAAGGGCAGGTCCTTGCGAGACTGAAAGTTGCGGGGGCTCCGTCCCCGGACTATTACCGGTCCCGACTGCACTTCACAGATTGGTATTTTGGCACCAGTGGACAACGTGGCCACAACCTTCAAGCGAATGAGGAAGTGCTGCTGAAGTTCTTTTCGGCGTCCATTATTGGCAGTAGCGACGCGGAATTGAAGCCGCTTCCATGCGATAGGGAAGGTAGCGTAGTCGGTGTCAAGGTCCTGCCCAGCCATAATATCCAACGGAATCGGAGGGGGCTCCTTTTCGACTTTAATAGTAGTGGCGTTGTTGGTATTGCCGCCGTTTCCGGTACTGGCATTGTTTCCATCCTCAGCCGCAGGGTTTATATTAGCAGCGGGAGTCTTCCAAGGCACCGAGATGATCTTGACCGGATTGCCTTCGACAGACTCGGTGGCAGACACGGTGAGTTCTTGAGCAAGAATAGGGATCCGATCACCTTGCTCCGTCATTATGTAGCGTAAGCTTCGAGGGAGGGTGACTGAGCCAGTAATCTGGAACAAATTCCGGCGGTAGCACGTCAGCTCCGCTCCCTGTTGAGGCGGGGCATTCTCTGTAGGGGATGTGGTCCAAGGTGACTCCGCGAGAAAAAACATGCCGTGTAGCTGAGCCGAGAGTGATATTGAGGTACGACGTAGCGAGTAATCAAGCAGTGTGAACCCGTACGCAGGCATTGAGAAACTCAACAGTTTATTGTTGTGATCGATAGACGAGTCGGGAGGCTGCTCTGGTGGCGCAGGTTCGAATGGGGCGACTATGTCCGTGAATGGATCTTCATAGCCGGAAGGAAACCGTTTCAACGATGCTGGAGGTAAAGCGTGCTGGGGGAACGAGATATCGTCACCACTAGCCCGGTGCTATGTCAGAGGTGATCAATAGTGGGACAGCCTCATGCAACTCACCTAACAAATGTTTCGGAGTCAAAATTGGAACGTTGGTCTGGAAGATCCATGCCGGATATTGAATTGAGGTAATCTGTGCTTTGTATATTGCCGAGCGACAGCGGGCTGGCCAGGTAAGGCATAGCCATAGTATCAAAGCCCTCCATGGCGGGGGCTAGACACGAGTGGTGCAAGATAATCGAGACAGTTCAGATGATGGTTCTTCAAATAACAAGAAGCATGAAGGGATACACCTGGATAAGGGAACAAGGTGGGAGGGGGGAGAAGAAGTGAATGGAAAGACTGAAGGAGAAGAAAATGGACCAGGATGAATCGGTTCCGGCGAAGATGGGAGTGTGGTCGCAACGAGCGCGGAGGACGCGGGAGGAGCTAGAGAGGGGAGTACATGGATTGGGAGGGGGGAATGCTCCGCCCAACCAGAGGAAACGAACCGGAGATGACTGACCGGCGTGGGGAGCAAGGTCGATTAGTCGGGTGAGTAAAAAGAAGGAGCCGAAAAGTACATCAGGGAGGGCAAGAGAAGCAGCAGTAGTTGTAGTAGGAGTAGTAATTGGATAGTAGTACCGTACAGAGTAGGAGTAGTTGCAGTGGTAATAGTGATAGCAGGAGCAAGCAACAACCGCCGCGTTGAGTGGATCGGATTCGCCCGAAGTCAGTGCATGGAGAGCTGCTCTGGTTGGTGGAGACGGAGTGATTTCCTCAAGGAAAAGTGTCTAAACTCCAAACAATCACTGGGACACTGGATACGGTACACTAGACAAAATCCGGAGTGATACTGATAGGGATTAGAGAGCCTGAGATAAGAGGCCAGGCAGACGGACCCGGCGATGGGGCCGCAGCAAGAGCCAACTGCAAGAGAGGGGCAAATGGTGGAGAAGGAGAACGCGCGCGCACGCACGAGAGAGGGTGAGAGAGAGAAGGTAGAGAGGGGACGGAGGGAAGGAGGGAGGGGAGGCCAGGAGCGACCTTGAGGAAAGGGCGACCGACCGACCGAGGCCAGACGGTCCTGGATCGAGTCTAGCTTGAAGGAATTACTAAGGTACCAACGAATGAGGGACCACCCCCGTTCACTGTGGACAAGAGCTGATGCGCTCAACGGATGTGGATCACGCCCCCAGCTCGGTAGCCCATCAGGATACGTATCCATCCATTATGTCCTTTTGCGGAGAGGCATCCTGACGGAACTGAATCAAGAAGACTCCGACCGGAGACGGAGATCCTGCAACTGCAAGACTGCAAATGGGGTTCCGAACATTAAATGCATCTGTCGAAGAGAAACCCGAAAATACATCGAAGATCATCAACCCCCTCCCCGATCGATCACACTTGAATTTTTTTTTTGGATTTTCTTTTGTTTGGAATTTTCTAGTTGTAACTTCCTTCCTTTTCTATCATTGATGGTAAGTTTGCCTCTTTTTGTTTTCCATCTTAAATCACCGGTTTCGAACAGGGGTGTCAAAAAAGCACGTGCCGGCGAAAACAAGGAAGGAAAAATATAATCTGGTGTCCGCAGCAACCAGACAATAAGAACATAATTTTGAGGTACAAATGACTAATGCTCAGAGATGTCTACTGATTTTGTGGAAAATCTACATCTTTCTACACGATCTTAGAGGCTTGTACATAGCTAAAGTGCCATGGTAATTCCATACCCTCCACAAAGTATTGATTGATACTCCGTAGAAATGTAGACAATCATTTCACTATGTGCTATGTAGTATGTACGTCAACCTAGAATAGAGGACCTGCCGGATCAGGAGATGCTCGTCCAGTACCTATAAGCCCTAGGTAGTTGCGCGCAGCCATTGGGTCCATAAAGCGATATACCGTCCACGCTGCTACTACTAGATAAGTACGGAGTAGCTGGTAGCAAGACCCACCAAACCCCGGGGAATAGTACCTGGGCGGCCCTGCTGTTTTCGGGATGATCTAGGTACTACTGTAGTTTACCGAGGTCCAGAGTTAGGCTAAGTTTAAGGAAGTGTCCAAAAACGTATAATGATAACAATATCGACAACAATATTAAAGAAGATAATGAATAAAAAACAAGATCGAAATAAAACTAAATTAGAATGAAATGAAATAAACGTGGTTTCATTTTAAATTAGGCTCAAACCTTGCCGGTTAACGTCGGCTGAAAGAAACAGTCGTCTACTTAGTAGTAGTATGTCGTCAAAAGACAAGGTGGATTCCCCTTGCAAATAGATATATAAAGACAAGGTCTACTAGTATAAGAGAAATTGCAAGGACCCAATATGCTCCAATTACCCAGTGCGCCTCGTTGGGTGGTTAGCCACCCGCAACCAATCCTATCCATTCCTCTTCAGGGTTGGTACTTAGTTAAACAGCCTAACTAAATTGGCTACCCAGTGGTTGTACCGGTATATTTACTCTCTGCGTATCAACTATATCTCCTGACCCTAGTCTTAGATTAAGCAAGGGACATCGGGGTCTCGAGAAAGCCTGATACGTAATGGTCTACAGTGAGGATGGTGATCATATAAGCATAATGCTAATATTATGGTCTCCAATTGAACAGCAACCGACTGAGCGTTGGATATCTGGCTGACATGGAGGGTAGATAATTGCATCTTCTATTACACTCTTTTCATAGATCGCTAACTCATCAGCTTCCTATCCACCTAATAACTGCAAAGATGTAGAAGCTTCTTGGCCTGAAACTCACATAGTAGCTATTTTGTAATCCCATTCATTCAACTTATGGTGCTTACAAATCATCATTGTCTCTCTGCTTCTTCGCATACTTTCTTGACTGCTCATCCAAGAAGGTGTTAGTCAGGTTGTTCGTACGGAGTCAGTGAGATAATTGGCGACTAGTTGGAAATGCAGACCTGAGCTGACCAGTCTCAGTATGACGAAGTATGGGTTACTCTGTACCATCTACTATGACTTGACTTTCTCCACATGCGGCCAACTACCTTACCACCATCATCAGGACCTACCTGCCTCCTGGACGAATGCATCCAGGTATCTACTGAGATACTTGCCTAGGCACAGACTGTCTCTCAGCTGAGAGGTGGGGCCACGCCGTCATCCTTTCTTTGCCCTGGTCTATCTCCTTCTGGGTTGAATATGCAGTGGGCCGTGGCAGTGGTGGCCATCATTGGGGGGGGGGAGAGGGGCCATGAGACAGTTGGTAAAGATGATTGGCTCTGATTGACGGGTATGTCTCAGTCGCTGGGACGAAGCCGGATTAGCCGCGTCTGAAGGTTGGTCCGCATTTTGCCGTTTTCGAACCGGCGCCGAAGCTGCATAGTGTAATAATCGCTGTGTAATTTGACTTCACTGGAGGGGTTACTCAGAATTAATCAAGTATGCAGCTTACTCTTGGTTAGGCTCAGGGTGTCAGTTCGACTGTTCGACTCTTATATGATTGATGGTACGAGGTACTTATGATGGTTCAATGATGTGGGTTCTTGCAAGTTGCGACAAGATTGCACCAGTGTGTCTGCAATTTCTGATTCGGAGTACTGAGAATGCAGCATCATTGCCCGCGATGCGCCTGTATATATCCATCTTGAACAGACATAAATCATGAGCGCATGATTTATTCAAGAACTGCTGGAGTGTAAGTAGGGCGCGGAAACCCATCACACTACCCAGTGCCCAGAGAAGTATATTGTTTTTGACTGAACCAGTGCATGCTGTACCGCATGGGGACTATACCGAGTCCTGGAAGCCAGAATGTGATCAACGCCGTTCTTTCCCTCTGGGGTCTTGAGGGCTGAACAACAGTGTGACAGGATCACAAGCCAGTCTGTGGGACCGACTGGGAAGTCAAACTCCTCTCAGGCGGCTTGGCACCAGACTTACACCAGCCAGATTATCTCCTGGGTCTGGACTTTGCATCTGGCTGGCAAATCCCAGCATCTCGTGCTGATGGGCAAGAACCCTTGGATACTGGCTGCGGCCAGGGTATTCGTGCTTGTCACCTGCTCATAATCATACTGATGGAAGAGAGGGGGAGGGGGTGTTCATTTTAACGGTACGCTGTCGTCACTTCAACTTCATATGGAGCGTTAATTAGACAGGCGTGCGAACGGAACGTAACCGGGAACATTGGAACTGGCCCCAGACCACCGCAACCGGAGGAAAAGGACCGGGGAGGGGTTCCAACTGCCAACCAATCCAAGCCGATGGGATCCCCTCCCCTCCATGATGGGTGGGGCTAGGTACTAAATAGGCCCTGAGTAGTAACACCGTGGACGCCATCGAGAATGTGCAATTGGGTCCCCTCCCTACTACTAAGTAGGTCTTCCTCAAGGCTTACCTAGTAGGTAGCCCTAGGTAAGATTCAGTACCTTGACGGCCACCCATCCTATCCTCCCCGGGCATCTTAGTTCTGTTGGCCGGACCAAGTTTGGCCCCAATGTCCGAAAGCAGCGGCACGGACTCGATCGCCGTCCTTCCTTCCCCTCTTCTCTATCCAGATTCCCTGTAAAATCCAAAACTCTCTCTCCCCTTGCCTCTCCCCTCTTTCCTACCTCTGATCGGTATTCGGAGAGACGTCGACGGTAGCGATTAGTGCGAATCCCGGTAGCCCACTGCTCTCCCTAACGAGGGGTGTGGTCATGGATCCGTCAATTTCCCATCCCATGAAGACTGCAGGATGTTTAAAAGAAACCGATGCAGTGACTGACTGACCCAGAGCCCTTCCTTTCCTGAGTCTAGAACTGGCCATAAGCGCGCCAACCGGTTCCAGGCCTGGTGCATCCTAACGTTTTCAACATTGATGCCAACGCTTCGCAAAAGTCCTCTGGGCCAGCTCTCCACTGCAAGATAATTCCCGTACCGGTACTACTGTGTGGATCATGCTAGCATTGATCGGCTTTTCTCGTGAGGCATACCTCTTTGGCTACTGCCCGGGGCAGCATCGGCTCCGGTGAATATCGCTTACCGAAGCATCCGTGCCCGGTTTAACCCTACGCCGCAGTGGCGGCTCGCCTCCGACCCAGTCAGTCAGAGCCAAACTCAGCTAAAATTGGCTTGGCAACACCAGCAAAGGAGGTATCTAGAAAGACAGAAAAGAGGGGTAAAGTTTCCCTTAACAGAGCTCGGGGGCGGGGCAAAAAAATAGGAGTCATAAGAGAAAGATGCAACTATATAGTGGATGTCGTATGTACGATGCCGAAAAGCCCATCAGGATCACATACAGGAAGGGAACAATGGAGGGCAAGATGAAGATGAGCCTGCTACAAAAGATCGGTTTGGTTAAGACGAAGGCATCATGGTCCATGATGCCGCATCGCAATTGACCTCCTCGAAGCTATGCAGAGTGTTGAAGCCCAGCCCCGACAAACAGTCGAAAGTACTATCGCTATCGACCTAGACCCAACATGTTAATACGACAAGCCCCGCCGCATACGGGCGAAGAAATGGTAACTCACACAATCTATTATTACAGCCTCGGCGCCGTTCTTACGGACTCGTTTGATTCCCAGCAAGACCAATCCTTGCATGACCGTGGCATACTCACCAACCGAAGGGGAGATGACCGGAGAAGAGATGCCCCCCGCTGGGACCTGCATGGATTTCAACGCGGGCAAGTGTTCCGCCAATGTCGCTTGGCTGTTGTATATGACTACACTCCCCAGAATAGCCCCATCACCAGGCCGTATGGCCCGAATGATTCCACAATGAGGTGCTCCTCCTAGGGCTACCCTGTAAATGTCTATCACACCTTGTCTGGAATTGGTCTTAACATGGTCAAGGATGGAATCAGCGTAATCCCACCCGTAAACGAGGTCGTACGCCAGGTCCGCGTTCTGGAGCCCATGGATCAATCCGTCGGGCGGCGTCCAACTGGAAAGATTGCGCAGCACCACGCTGCAGACGGGACGTGAAATAGCGGTGTTCCAGCCCAGGTTTGCAAACCATTGTCGCAGCCTCTTCCGCTCTACCGGGTTAGCCGATGGGATGCCCAGGTAAATCCCTGGTAGTCGGGATCCAAGCTGGAATCGTTTTATCCCCTTTTGCTGGAGAAGGGTTCGAATGGCGCGGTTGTGAAGTGAATTCCCAATCGACAAATTTCGCCTCGCAGGATGGACGATCAAGGATCCAATGACGCCAGTACCCGTAGATCGAAAAAAGTATGTGGAACAAAACCCATATAGTGCTCGTGTGCTGCTGTTTCGAACGACAAAATGCGCTTCGTCAATTTCCTCCCGCCGCAGCAGGAAACCACTCGACGTTACACCTAACAACTCGGAACGTTGTCCTTGAGCGCAATCCCCTCTAACCGCATCCAAAAGGCAATCCAGAGCATGTGTATCCCTTTCCTCATTCCAATTTTCCACCAGCCAGTGCTGTCTCGCTTGGTGAAGCTTCTGACTGCGGCTAATAGAACCTGGCAGTGAGCCGATAGGGTTGAGCTCCCCGTAAAGCACTTTAACCAGGGCCTCCAAAGCAGCCTCAGTAAAATCGTAAGTACAGACATATGTTCCGATAGATGGGTCCATGGCGAAGTCGTATGGGGAACTGGCAGCGACAACAACCAGAGGCTTCTCTCGAGCTTCACCGGCTGGGGTAAACTGTGATCTACAGATCATGGAGACATGTTTAGTGAACCCATGCTGATACAGGTTTCTGTTAGCATCTGCGGTAACAATAATGACTGCACTGGCCCGGTCAATGAGATTTTCGTGGATTGGCCGGACGCCATTAGCAGTGTAGGATGTGTGTAAGACACGGCCATTCCTCTGCCGCGATAGAGACCTTCCGAGCTCCTTGAACACACTTTCGCAACCTAGCACTGAAGCTGTCCGATCCCACGATTTTGGATCGAGAGACACGTTCGAGTGCTCACTTACTGAGCGGGATACGGCGGAAGCGGGCAGCGGTTTAACCAACGGGGTCAACAGGAGCAACTCTTCACTTGACTCCAGGATGTTGGAGAGTGGCAGTAAGTTCTTTTTATCCCGCACAACAGAGATGGACCCGTTGTATGCCCTCGTAGAGATGCTAATATGAGACGGTTGCATCTGTGTAAGCGAAGGAAGGCCAGGAGGATTGAGGGCCTGTTCCCAGGAGGTACATTTGGCTTTTAGGTTGAGGACCCTGCGTAATGATTGCTCTATGCGTGTTCGACCGATGATCCCGTTCTCAACGCCGAGCTTCAGGCCATTGATCGCCTCTTGCTGCACCTGGAAAGATCGGCAAAGGAGTATGATGTCACAGCCCGCATTCTTTGCCATCACCGTTCCGCCGCCGACTCCAATATTATGTGTGAGGGCCTCCATCTCCAGGCATTCTGAAACGACTACGCCTTCGAATTTCAAGTCCTTCCGTAGCAAATCATCAACAACTTGCTCACTTAGACAGGCATGCATGACGTTAACTCCAGCGGAGGACATTGAAACACCCCCTACCATCATGGAGTCTAACCCATGGACGATAGCATTGCGAAAAGGCACCAATGCGGTCAGACTGAGCTGTTCCAGTGACTCCGTGATGATAGGCACGTCGGCCTGAGACCCAAGAAACTCCAAGTTACCATATGAAGGGAAATGCTTGCCACACGTCACCAAGCCAGCTTTCTGATAGCCCTTCATAAACTCCACGCCATATTGGGATACCTCTTGCGGGTCATCGCCGGTAGTGCGGACGCCCAAAGGCTGAGTCCTCACGTTTGTCAGCACGTCTAGGACAGGGCCAAGGATCCAGTTGACCCCGACGGCCTTGAGCTCCTGAGCCGTAGCCATTGCGACTTCATGCGCCAGGGCTTTTGATCCTGTCGCGGCAATACCCATGGCGCTAGGATACTGTCGGATGTATATCTCATCATATAAGCTGTTCACGCCCCCATTTTCTTGATCCAGAGCGATGAGCAGGGGCACCGGGTGGCCAGCATCCCGGGCAATGGATTGGAGCTCAAGGACCAGTCGCATTGCATCTTCCGCAGCTAGACATGGATTAGTGGTTTGGTTCTCAAAATGATAGGAAATACGACTGCAAGGCAACCCTTAGGACGGAAATACGGAGCGACAGAAGGTAAGGTGCGGCAGTACATTTCAAATTTTTGGCAGAGAGTAGAATTGAGCCTAGATGATAGTTTTCGATCAGAGAGCGGATCTGAGGGCTGACCGAAGTTCCGTCGAAGCCCATCATAAACAGCTGCCCCATCTGCCTGTCGGGGGCGACATGAAAGCCTAACCGTCAGTCATGATCGATGGATGGATGATTCATAGGTGCCAGGAGAGAAGAGGAAGAGGAAGAGGAAGAGGAGGAAGAGGAGGAGGAGGAGGAGGAGGAGGAGGAGGAGGAGGAGGAGGAGGAGGAGGAGGAGGAGGAGGAGGAGAAAAGAGGGTAGTGGGCAGTGAGTAGTAGAGGAAGGTGCGGAAAAGGGCAGGAATAAGCCGCGGAGGGTGACTTCCAAGGTGGGTAATGAGTATAGCATCGGACAGCGAGGGAAATGGAAGGGCCCAGGAATAACCGCCAAGGCTACACTCCTACCTGTCTAGATCTTCCCAGCCAGGCGGCAGCATGTCCTCTTTGGGGGCCATGAGGGCCCGGCGTGGGAAGGAATGTCGCGGGTGCAATGGAAGAAGGAGGAATTTGGGTTAATGTAGGAGTAGGAGGTAGGTAGGTACGGAGCGGAACGCAGCACGGATCGGTTAGAGTCGAGTTAGAGGAGATTGAGACAATCAGGCAATCGTTTGCAAACGTCCAGGAAAAGTGGGCGGACACGCGCCGGGACCGGCAGTTGAGACCAAGCTACCCT
The DNA here is from genome assembly GCA_001990825.1 of Aspergillus carbonarius ITEM 5010. NCBI lineage: Eukaryota > Fungi > Ascomycota > Eurotiomycetes > Eurotiales > Aspergillaceae > Aspergillus > Aspergillus carbonarius. The sequence goes on from KV907498.1 coordinate 192,162, forward strand.
GGTTAGCTTGCCAGCTTCATGGATCAGATAAAGCCGGGCGGATCGGGGAGGGGGACGGGCGGTCAGACTAACCAGTAACTACCGACTCGGGACTAGGTAGATAGATAGCAGACTCCCAGTAGGTACTAATAGCAATCGCGTCTCTCCTCCATTCAACAACAGTGGTGATAGCAAGTGACAGGACAAGTGGGTACACAACAGCTGGGTGAAGTTGAAGAAGCCCGGGGATAGCCTATAAGTGCGAACAGGACCTAAACAGTCATCACCCAATAGAATATAGACAGACTATAGTACTTGAAGTGTGAATGATTGTTTCCTTCAGGGCCTATCTACTCTCGAGGAGCAACTGGCATAGTAGGGATCATTGTTCAACTTCAACCCTGGTGGAAGATCTTTCTTCCACCAGACAACTGAGGAAAGAAATCACGTGGTGTATCCGTTATACCGTCTGCATACCATACCAAAACCATGATGTGTAAATACAATTTCCGGTATGATACGTACTGTACTTGGGGGGTGCACATTGCACCGGTATGTTTGTACAGTACCTTACCGGTGTGCTCATGGGCGATGGATCCTGATACGGAAAGGGAACCTGGAGGGTTGCATGGGTCCGTGACACACAGGGCTGTTCCCCCGGTTTGCCGCGAAGCCCGAATGCAACGGCAGCGCCCGTAACCAGATATTGACCAATCGAATCCAACGGAAGCGCTGGGACGCCCCGTCGGGTTAAGAAACCCCTCGGTCACTCCGTCTTTTATCAGTGCTGGTACTATCATCAGTATGATACTATCTAGCAGCACAGTCACCTGCCTCGGCGTTGCCCCCTTGTCAAGCTTGATCGAGCATCATCCCAGCCGATTCGCCCCATGCCACCCCCTTCTGCAACATCACGTTGTTCTCACCGATGATACCATTCGCGACAATAGCTTTTTGCCTTTTCTTCCCTGGCTAACCCGTTCAGGTTCTTTTGCACCTTCCTTGTCTCTGATTGGCGGCCTTGAAGGATGCATTACTAGCAGTAGTACTTACTACTAGTAGCGACAGTACTTAGCGGGTACTTCCCTTCGGTTCTTGAATGACAGTAGCACCCCAAGGACAACAGAATGCTGCGTCATAGAACAGTTATTACCTAGCACATAGGAGTAGTACTGGATACCGGTGAATCCTCCTAGTAGTAGCAGGCTCATACATTCCTTCCATGAAGGACTTGAATCTAAATGCCTAGTTACTTATCCAGAATATAGATAGCCATATTCTTAGAGTAGCATAGCAGCGACGTCGTCGTCATCAGCCTGCGCTGACTCGATGCAGATCCCTTGTAAGCGTACTAAGAATGATTGGAGGGCTTTATCCATCACCACTAGTAGATAGGACTAATTGATTAGTACTACTCGTATCTACGACTGCGATGAAGGCCCAGCAGTCCACTGCATGTATCATTCTGTCACACTCCACCCAGCCAATCGATCCAGACCTAAGTACCGTCTGTACTGTAACAGAGCCATGGTTTGGATGGAGCAGCCGGATCTAACAATCATTATTAACTTCCCTGCCCGGACCCTGCTCAATTAATTCTTCCTCTCCTCTCCTTTCTTTTCCGAACCTCAAAATCAACTCCCCCCTCCCCCTCTTTCCCCCTCTCATCTGTCATCTTTCATTTTTCTTTCATTTTCACTTTCTCTTTCTCTCTCACCCACAGACCCACGTGCGCCCTCGTGAGAAACTTCCACAGTCTTCTGATTCGCCATTGGCACCCCTTGTCTTATCGTCCTTTGATTCTTATCAGTGACGTAGTGGTCTCTTCCCCCCTCTGCGGATCTCCACCACCATGTATGGCGCCCGTTCTTAAGAGCTTCTTCTGACCTCCTCATAAATTTCAACTGACCTTTTTCTGTAGGAGAGTGATCATCCGAGAGACTAGTTCTGAAGCTTCGGAATATATTGCGGATTATATCATCAGTATGTTGTTGTGATTGTCCTCCGTACTCTAGATTCATCGTTCTTGCATATATCCCCATGCCACTTGTAGACATGGGCAATGTGGCATCGGTAAAATGCATCCAGATACTAACCATGCTCTCACTTTCCGCTAGGTCGCATCAAGTCTTGCGAGCCAACGGAAGATCGCCCCTTTGTGTTGGGGCTCCCAACAGGTAGCAGCCCTGAAAAAATCTACAAGACTCTGGTGCGCCGGCACAGGAACGGCGAAATCTCGTTCAGAAATGTCGTGACGTTCAACATGGTATGCCTGCATTGTTTTCTAAGGGAGGACTTTCTGGTCGGTGAGTGATATGCTAATTCAAACAGGACGAGTACGTTGGCCTGCCTCGTGATCATCCCGAGTCTTACCACAGCTTTATGTATAAGCACTTCTTTTCCCATGTGGATATTCCGCCCCAGAACATCAACATCCTAGACGGAAATGCGCCTGATCTCGCGGCTGAGTGTGCATCTTTCGAGGCCCGGATTGCTCGTTATGGTGGCATCGAGCTCTTCCTGGGCGGCGTGGGGCCAGATGGGCATATCGCCTTCAACGAACCAGGATCTTCCTTAACTAGTCGCACGCGTGTCAAGACCCTGGCATATGACACGATCCTGGCCAATTCACGGTTCTTCGGAAACAACATGGATCATGTGCCACGAAGGTCGCTAACCGTGGGTATTCAAACTATCATGGATGCTCACGAAGTCGTCATTGTGGCTACCGGTGCTCACAAGGCCCTTGCTGTGGAGAAAGGCCTTGAAGGAGGTGTAAACCATATGTGGACGCTGTCAGCGCTGCAGCTACACCCGTATGCCTTGATCGTCTGCGACCGAGATGCAACCCTGGAGCTCAAGGTCAAAACAGTTCGGTACTTCGAATCTATCGAACAATCCGGCACAGATGCACGTACTCAAGGCCCGCCTCTTGTCTACCGACCCAGGACGTATGTTCCTGTTCCTGTGGGTGTTGGCAAATTCCACCAACGGCAGAATATTCCCCAAATCGCCCCCCAAAAAGCACCCAAGGACCTCCGAATCAACACGGAATTTAACCCGTCGATGGAGGATGACGAGCTCACACCGGATAGCATGTCTTCACGGATGGTTGACTCGGCGATTGGTGGGCTGGATTCAACTCTGAAGGGAGATTTATTCTTTGACCACATGGGCTCGCGGGTTGTCTCGAATTGACAGCAAGTAATGTGGGAATGATTTTGTGACCGCCGAAATTTACTGGAACTGGGACAGCATCCACTTGGCTTTGACTTGCTTGTAGATGGAACCTGGTGAATGGGTCGTAGCTTGCCTCGCACACCGCTGCCATTTGCTTGGAACACATCGGCTTTTCTTCGTTGGCAGCCGTTTTGCAAAATTTATTCCTCTAATGTTTCGTCTCTGATACGCACCAAGAATTTTCGCTCTTGCGTGGGTCTCGAATGATGATAGATGGGTTGACATGGCGCTAGTTATTGAACCAACATAGACTGGCTATGATTTAGTTTCAAAGGCGAATAATGCATTATGCCTTGAATGTTTCTAATTCGTGCATGGTATGTATGTTGATTATATCTAGGAAAGATCGACTTATGTGGTGGATACGAGCCCATGCCCATAACTTAGTTTCCACACCAAAATCTTGCTACCTACCCGTGTAATAGTATAAATGGTATGTACTGTTATTCGATTTTGTACATAAAAATTGGGCAAGGCTCATAAGTTGATAGTTTACAATTTGGCGAAGACGGTGGCAACGGCGCCGTTCATATCCACCAGGGTGCTCTTGTTTTTCACCCAGGCTTCAATGCCTCGGCGTCCATTCTCAACACCTACACCGCTGTTCTTCCATCCACCGACAGCCATTTCGGATGGACTCTCACCCCAGCTGTTGATCCAAGTGATACCCGCCTGCAGCTGGTCGATGATGCGGTGGGCCATGTTGATGTCCCTGGTGAAGACGCCCGCAGCCAGTCCAAGCTGAGTGGCGTTTGCCCGCGTAACCGCTTCCTCGACCGTCTCATAGGAGAGGATGGACATCACCGGACCAAAGATCTCCTCCTTGACGATGCGCATGTCATCTGTGCAGTCTGTGAAGACAGTGGGCCGAACCCAATAACCATCCTCCAACTCCTTCGGGACCTGCGGCTTGCCCAGCCCGCCGTAGAGAAGGGTGGCCCTGTCTGTCTCAATTCCGTGACGGATGTAGGAAGCCACTTTCTCCATATGGACGCCCGAGCTCAGCGGACCAAAGTTGGTGGCTTCGTCAAACAGAGGACCGGGGCGAATGTACTGCATTTTTTCCAAGAGACGCTTCTCAAAAGCAGTCTTCATGACTGCGGGGACAAAGACTCGGGTACCATTGGTACAGACCTGGCCTGTGCTGTAGAAGTTGGCCATCATGGCTCCATCCACCGCATTTTCCAGCTCGGCGTCAGGAAGAATGATGAGGGGGCTCTTGCCTCCAAGCTCCATTGTCACGTACTTCATGTTGCCAGCGGCAGAACCGGCAACCTTCATGCCGGTGGATACCTGGCCAGTGAAGGAAACCTTGGCGATGGTCGGGTGGGCAGTCAAATATGCACCAACGTCGCCTGCACCATACACCACATTGAAGACGCCCGCGGGAAGTCCAGCTTCCTTGTAAATTTCGGCCAGTGTCTGAGCGTGAAGTGGGGTGAATTCACTGGGTTTGTATACCATGGTGTTTCCAGCAGCCAGACAAGGCGCAGATTTCCACAGCGCACTGATTGCAGGTCAGTTAAGTTCTGGCCCTCCCATCAGGAAGAAAGTTTGAATTCAAAAGGACTTACATTTGGATGGGGTAGTTCCATGCGCCAATGCCCACGCAAACACCCAACGGGGCCTTCTTCGTGTATACCCAAGCATCCTCCCTCAACTGGGCAGTCTCACCATTCAGCCCACCGCCTCCGACCAGATTTGCATAATACTCCAGAGAATCGGCTCCCGTGATAACATCGACGGTGCTCGTCTCTGTGTATGCCTTTCCGGAGTCCAACGTCTCGACGCGAGCGATTTCATCATTGCGCTCCCGCAGGAGGCTGGCTGCTTTCTGAAGGATGCGGGCACGAGCAATGGGAGGGGTTTGAGACCAAGAGCAGAACGCACGGTCGGCGGCGGCAATAGCCGCATCTATATCGGAGGGTGCGGCGACCTGGATTTCAGCCAGCGGGGTAGCGTTGGAGGGGTTGACGGTCTGAAAAGTCTTGCCGGAAGAGGCAGGCTGGACCTTGCCATCGTAGTAGAGCTGGCGTGTAGGGAATGTGACAGACGACATGGTTGGGGAGAGGGAAAGGGAGAGGAGGGGCGAAAGGGGTGGTGGATGAGAGATGAAGATGAAAAGATGAGGTGATAACGAGAGGTCAAGGGGACCCGATAGTGAAAAGAGTGAATGTACAGTTCAGGTACCTCGGACATTGCACTAAGCCGGAAACGGTACTTCATCACTACACCGCCAACCCGATGATGTAACTGGGCGGCATTGGGGGCGGAAACCACCAAATCCTGAGTTCCGAAGCATCTAGGTCCTCGATAAGAACCACAAAGGTCGACATCGACGGGAAAATTCACAGATTCTGCATAGACCTCTGAGCCGAGCTGACCCTAGAAGGCTCCTGTCAACTATGGCTCAATGCGGTATATCTGTGCATCATGGAAGTTATCAACCCCAAGCAGGCAATCCGATCCCGGATTCACCTCGGCCCTGCATCTCCGATAGATTTAACCGTTGGTTAGCGCCCAGTCCGGCGGGATCGTGGCGTGCCCTAGATATCTAGTGTTTGGATCTTGTGTGGGGAATCCGCCGTTCCAGCGGACTTCGGAAGTTGACCGTTGAGGCGTTGACTCCTTCCTGCTCGCCGCCCATTCTCCGGTGCGACCACTACACAGTACCATGTAGGACTTGACCGTATCAATTCTGCTGTCTTACCTGGGATTTCCTGGGGAAATTGAACAAGAATCCGGGGGATGACCAGGTACCTCCATACTCCATAGGTGGTACGTAGCAGTTTTAGGCTTACGCATGCCGAATCCGACCAACGAATAACTTCTAGTCAAACCTTTTTCGCCTGTTCCGGTTTTTTTTTTTTTTTCTGACTAACCCCACCATACGGCAGCCATTGTTAGACGCGGATTCGATGCGGTGGATGTAGGTAGTGGAGCCTGTCTCTCGAAGTACTCCGTAATAGTACGGAGTACCTAGTATGGAATAGGTCAGAGGGTACCGGGTAGAAAAGAGAAGGGAAAGGCAAAAAAAAAAAAAAAAAAAAAAGGAAAAAAAAAAGAGCCTAAAGAAATGAGGGAAGTGGATGGATGAATGGATGGCCTGATGGTTCAGCCTTGATAGTACCTAACAGAAGCACCGCACCGTCTTGTTTATCCTGTAATTTAAAACCCCCAGTTTCATCTTTCTCTTCCTTTCCCTTCCATTTCGTTTTCTTTTCTCTCCTCTGTCTGGTCCCTTCGGTGTCCATCCGCCATCCTCCTCCACCTCCTTCCCCCAAGTCTTAGCTATCCTTATCTCTTATCCTGTCCATCTTCTTCAATCGCGATCTTTCGTCCTTTCTTTCTATCCCATCCAAGATGGCTACTACGAACGAGTTCCCTGCCAGCGATGTCAACAGCTATGACTATGTCATCGTTGGAGGCGGCACAGCAGGCTGTGTCATTGCCAGCCGATTGGCCGAATACTTGCCCAACAAGCGCATCCTGATCATCGAGGGTGGTCCCAGTGACTACATGGATGACCGCGTTCTCAACCTTAGGGAGTGGCTCAACTTGCTCGGCGGCGAGTTGGACTACGACTACCCCACTACTGAACAGCCCATGGGTATGTGAGAGATCCGGGATGGGAAATCCCCTCTTTTCCCCTCTTCCCCCACGGACGGCCCAAACAATTCAGATCGGATCCTAATATTTTCTTGTGCTTTCTAGGTAACAGCCATATCCGTCACTCCCGTGCCAAGGTGTTGGGTGGTTGCTCTAGCCACAACACCCTGATCTCTTTCCGTCCCTTCGAATACGACTGCAAGAGGTGGGAGCAGGCCGGCTGCACTGGCTGGTCCTTCGAGACATTCACCCGCGTCCTTGATAATCTGCGCAACACCATCCAGCCCGTTCACAGCCGTCACCGTAACCAGCTGTGCAAGGATTGGGTCCAGGCTTGCTCAAGCGCCATGAACATCCCCATCATCCCCGACTTCAACAAGGAGATCCGCTCCAAGGGTGAGCTGACCGAGGGTGTCGGTTTCTTCTCTGTTTCTTACAACCCCGATGATGGCCGTCGTAGCAGCGCAAGTGTCGCTTACATCCACCCTATCCTCCGTGGCGAGGAGAAGCGTCCTAACCTGACGATCCTCACCAACGCCTGGGTGTCCCGCGTCAATATCAACGGAAACACTGTGACTGGTGTTGACGTGACCCTGCAGTCTGGTGTTAAGCATACCCTGCGTGCCAAGAAGGAGACAATTCTGTGCGCTGGCGCCGTCGACACTCCCAGACTGATGATGCTGTCTGGTTTGGGTCCTCGTGAGCAGCTGTCCTCGCTTGGAATCCCTGTCGTGAAGGACATCCCGGGTGTGGGTGAGAACCTTCTCGACCACCCTGAGAGTATCATCATCTGGGAGCTCAACCGCCCTGTTCCCCCCAACCAGACCACCATGGATTCTGATGCCGGTATCTTCCTACGTCGAGAGCTACCCAATGCTCATGGCTTCGATGGCCGCGCCGCCGACATCATGATGCACTGCTACCAGATCCCCTTCTGCCTAAACACCGAGCGACTGGGATACGACACCCCCATCGATGCCTTCTGCATGACCCCCAACATTCCTCGCCCTCGCTCTCGCGGCCGTATTTACCTGACTTCGGCCGATCCTAACGTCAAGCCGGCCCTGGACTTCCGTTACTTCACTGACCCGGAGGGCTACGACGCTGCCACTATTGTTGCTGGTCTTAAAGCGGCTCGTGAGATTGCTCAACAGTCGCCTTTCAAAGAGTGGATCAAGCGCGAGGTTGCCCCCGGTCCCAGCGTGCAGACTGACGAGGAGCTTTCGGAGTATGGTCGTCGCGTGGCCCACACTGTCTACCACCCGGCTGGAACGACCAAGATGGGCAACCTGACCCGTGACCCAATGGCCGTCGTCGATCCCAAGCTGAAGGTCCGTGGCCTGAAGAATATCCGCATCGCAGATGCCGGTGTATTTCCCGAAATGCCCACTATCAACCCCATGTTGACTGTGTTGGCCATTGGCGAGCGTGCCGCGGAGCTGATTGCGGAAGAGGCTGGATGGAAGCGTGAGCAGCCCCGCCTGTGAGCGCTTGTCGATTTCACCGATTTCTCCCCTTGTGTATATCCATGTTTTCGCTCCTTACAGGAAAGAAAAGGTTGGGAGTTGGTTATGAAGCGGCGCATACATGACCCAAGCGAGTGAGGATTTGCTTCTGGTCTCCAAAGTGAGGGAGGAGCTCCGGCCGACGCATCCATGCATCTGCGACGGAGGTTGCTTTCTTACATGATTTACGATTCATGATTTAGAGAGAAGGTTGGCAAGAATCTGGGAAGGTCTACTCCGCTGGAAGGATTGATATATGGGGAGTATCTATCTGCCTTTTGTATCTTGTCTAGCCTTTTGGTGGTTGGTTCCAGTTGATATGGCATTTACTGTATCATCACCTTACCCGCAGATTTCTGGGTGGTTAGCTCGGGTACGATCTGTTTGTATCATAGCGCCTGCAGGTAGCGCAGAAAGCACCTGACATACAAAAAAATCAAATAGACATAGAGACTATCTTCAGAAGATATGTGGAGCTAACCATTTACGGGATTTCTCATCATCTCCGTCTTTAACTCAAGCCAATTTATCCATCTATCATTGAATTTCTATTCAAGGGGTGCGTATCTCTCTACTCTAGTCTGCTCGTTCATATGGCAAAAATATAAGACCACACACATACCCTTCTGTCGCCGAAAGGCGGTGGCGGTGGCATATATGGAAGAACATTAATCTAAGGAATAATGGAGGAACAAAGACCAGCCATGCAAAAATTTGATCTGAAACGAAGCAAGAAGGGTTAGATCCGGAACTCCCACGCCTGCTGGGAATTAGACGTAACGCATAAATGAGCAACAGCTGGAATGATGCGTAGCACCTCGCATGTTCAGGCGGCAACTGCAGCTCCCTTGTCGGCGTCATAGATCTTGACCCCACACTTCCATACCTGTCTTACTGTCAAAGTGGGGCCAGAGAAAGGATGCTCTTCATCATCCAACACAAGCAAGTCTGCATCCGCGCCGCCCTCCAGGGATCCTTTGACGCCTTGTAAGCCCAGAAGACGCGCGGGTGTAGCCGAAGCAGCATTGAGGGCCTCCGCTGTCGATGCACCCGACCACCGGCGGAAATTGTTGACGCACTCGATAAGGGTGGCCGAGCTACCGGCGATTTTGTCGGACCCCTCGAGGGTCAGCCGCGCACCTGTTTTGATGATACGCTCTCCATTGGTCCATTCGTAGACGCCATCTGGAAGGCCGCATAACTTCATTGCATCAGTGACGAGGATTAGCCCGTCCGGATGAGCGTTATATGCAATTCGGATCGAAGTGGGATGCAAATGGATACCATCCGCAATGACCCCATAGAATGGGCGGGGGCACTCATTCTGTCCTAGGAGGCCGAAGATGCCCGGGTTCCGGTGGTAAAAGGGCCGCATCGCATTGAAGAGATGAGTGATCATGGTGGCGCCTTGTTGCGTGGCTGTGAGGGCTTGCTCGTATGTCGCGTCCGAATGCCCAATAGAGTATATGATATCCTCCGAAATGAGGGTGGATATGTTGGGGAGCATGTCACCGACTTCCGGAGCTGCAGTGATCATTCGAACCGATTTCGATGGGCCGGTCAGATTCCCCTTGCCATAGCATGCGACAATATCTTCGAAGGTGGAAGCCGCGCGAAGAACCTCCGTCTTGTGCACTCCATTACGACCAGTACTGATGAACGGTCCTTCGACATGAGCGCCCAACGACTCGGCGCCATCTTCAGCTCGATGGCTGTCCGCTGATGGACCCAGAGAAGGAAGCACCTATGGCGTCGAATCAGTCCTTATTCCCCATTTCTTCTGACTCGGCGGCAAGAGGGTTCGCTTTGGAGACATACCTTCCAGTAGACTTCCGGGGTAGAGCTCACCACAGTCGGGAGGTACGATGTCACCCCTGTCCGGGCAAGGCCCTTGTTGACCGACCGCATGCCCTCATCGTATAGTTCCTTTGAGGGTTGGGGAACGGAAAAGTCGAAGCCCTGGGCGCCGTTGAGCTGAACGTCGATGAGGCCGGGAGCAAGGATACGCCCGCCTAAATCGATGACCTCATCGGGGGAGAGATGTAGTCCATAGAATGCTTCCTGGTCCTTAAGGATCTTCCCGGAGAATGAATCGACCCACACATCTTGCTCGACGAGATCGAGTCCCTGGACTATGCGGCAGTTGGTGAACTTGGTGATGCGGGGAGGAGAGGTGGATGTTTTGCCAGGCATGATGAAATCCGAGTAGTTGTCCACGGCACTGGAAGAGAAGGCATGGACTGGTGGGGGAGGGGAAGAGGGACAAGAAAGATGCGCATTAAGAACGGAAATAGGAGGACGTGGGTGCTACAACATAGTCTATGGTGACATCCAACCAGGAACTCGGATTGAGGGGGAGAGGGGGCGAGCTGGAGCTGGCAGCGTGCTCTACAGGCCATTGTCCGATGGCTTGGTTCTGACGTTGCCCTTTCTCAGGGGAGGGCACGATGCCCGGAAGGTGACGTCGATTCATTATCTAGACCAGTAGAGGGTCGGAGAAAGGTGAGAACGAGGTGACATTTTCCCCGGGGAGGAGGGGAATAGTGGATAGTGGAGAGTGAAGAGTAAGGAATGTTTCCAAGGGGTGGTGCACGCGGCCATACTGCATAGATCGATACGGAGTACGGAGTAGATGAGATCATGCCGCATACCTCCCATCATTTTGCCGCCCAGTTCCATTACCAGCCATACCAGCCATACCGGCTCTGACCCGTCCGGTATCTTACCAGACTGTCCAGCATACCATACATACCATCCCAGTTACCCTTCTCGTACTGTACTGCCATGGCCTGATAGTGATACGGGCAGGCGCGCCGACCCCGGGTGACGGGCTTTTCTTGCCTTTTCGGGTCAAGCAGTGAGTGACCATCAAACTATTCCTGACATCCTGCTTGTTCCCTCCCTCATCACCTAACTTTACATTCTCAAACCAGTTATCCTTTTCTTGGTCCTTCTGCTACTTTCTTTGTCTCTTCTCCGCTGCTGTTTTCCGCATCCTCTCCGTTGCGGTTCCCCTCCCCCCGTTCTCGGTTGCTGGATTTGGTCCGACTCCACTGGGAGGGAACCCAAGAATACATCGTCGGTAGTGAGCAAAGAAGGTGAAGATCTGAAGACTAGGTAATGGATGCTACCTCACGACGACCGTACCAGCAAATGACCCAACTCGCCCCCCCGCATTCGGCTAAGCTTCAGACAGCCGATGTCACCGTCGCCTTTTTTTTTTCCCACGCGATATGCCAGCCGGTGAATCAGGATTCATGATGGGCAGATAACCAGCATGAGGCTGACTGGCCGTCCCGTCTGTGGTGCGGTGTTTGTTGCATTTCTCCCCCGACTCATCATCATCATCATCATTATTCGGATTCCCGGAGACTTGACTTCATATCATGATTGACCTGATGACGGACAGGTTCCTATCTATCATATCTGACATGCATTAGAACCATTCGAGAGGCCCGTCCGTCCTTCACCCTTCCTTTCACTCCTCAGTTGCGCTCTGCTATCTCAGTCATTGCCTTACTCTTTACCCGACCTCGACACATACTTCAATTATATCTTACACTGGAGATAAGCAGGCCCCTAACAACGGACTGCCTGCCGGTCTTTGGGGTCTCGACCGTGGCCCCTCGTGGTTGTCAGTTGGCTTGCATTGGTGCATTGCTAGTTCAACTTGTCTTCCGTCTACTTCTAGGCCTGATCTTCGATTTTCCCCGATCGCCTTCTCGTCCCCTGCAGCCCTTGATTTGGTGTACTAGTTTTTGCCTCCTCCGCATTTCCAATTCTCTTACTCATCCTTTTTTCCTCTTCTCGCTTTTTGACTTTTTCTCGCTTGGGGTCGAGTGGATCTAGTCGATTGTTCTCTCTGCGTCCTGCGACTCACCCGATTCCCGCTAGAGTAGGTTGGGCGGCGATGATTCGTCGGGGTCATTGACTATCTCACCGTCTGACCACGCCGGTACTCACTAGTGAGGTCGTCTTTCTAGTTTCTTCCTGTCCCCGGCCACCGGCTCGAGGGCCCAGAGATAAGGTACGGCGGTTTTCTTGTCATCCCATTGACTCCCATTATTATTGGGTTTGTGCGTTGCAACACTAGGATGAATCTGCCTATTTGTCTATCTGATGTATTTCGTATCGCGAGGAGATCCCCGATATCTCTGCTGTTTGTCTCGTTCCTATCACCGCGGTCTCATTCTCCCTACTCCCACGGTGGTATCCACCAGTTGGTCCCTCACAATCAGCTCACTCCCAGTGGCTCAAGTAGCTGAGAAGACCGTCAGCTGGATGCTACAATCCGTATCCCAGCCGAAGATAAAAAATAATCCTGAATCCTCAGCCTTAATTATAAATCCTTTACTACCATTCATCACCAGGGCAGCTTGGACCAAGGGCTTTTTCACTTGTCAGCGCCCGTGACCAGTCACTCTTCCGTCTATTTGTTTTCGTTTCCACCCCTTCATTCTTACCCCGGATCATCCAAGACATCCTTGCACTGCCCTGTCCTATCCTTCTTCCGCCTTCACTGCCAGCTTTCAGTGCTTAAAATAAGCCCCTGGTCCCGGCCAGTGTGTTACCTGTTACTACATATTTCGAGTTCCTGGCTCCTCCTTCCTCCTCATTTCCCCGGGGTAGTTCAATTCTTCTCGTCCGTAGTAATACCCTTCGTCCCACTTGGTTCACTCCATTGCCTTTTTTCTTTTCTTTTTCTTCCTTTTGTTTATTTATTTTTATTTACTCTTCTTGTCTCTTCTTACCTACTCCTTCTTGCATCTTCGTCGCCTTTGTTCCTTGGACATATCCCGCTACCTTCCTGTGTCTATAGCTGCACATACATGCCATTGGACTCGTCTACATATGCATCACTGCACATTTTGAGAACTCCTGCTGACCTTCCGACAAGTCGCAAAGCACCATCCCACTCTCCACCGCTGTTGCATTGACATCCAAATCTAACCCTGCGGTTGCCTACCAACATCAATGGCCACCTCCACAATGGGGCAGGAAGATCTTCAGCCAGAGAAAGAAGTCCCCGCCGTCACCTCAGATCCGGAAGCCGGTCATGATACCCACCTCACCGGTAAAGCGTGGATGTACAAGCCGATGAAGATTGGTCCGTGGTCGTTACCATACTTCGCATCCCCAGAATCCCAGCTCCTGCTGGTCTCCTTCGTGTGTTTCCTCTGCCCTGGCATGTACAATGCAGTCAGCGGCCTGGGCGGTGGTGGTCAGCTGGATCCTACCGATGTCAGTGATGCCAACACGGCTCTATACAGCACCTTCGCCGTAGTGGGCTTTTTTGCAGGTTCCATCGCGAACCGCATTGGTCTCCGTCTGACACTCTCATTCGGTGGTTTCGGCTACTTTCTCTATGTGGCTTCACTTCTATCATATAACCACAATAAGAATTCAGGCTTCTTGATCTTTGCTGGAGCGCTACTGGGTGTCTGCGGCGGTCTGTTGTGGTGTGCTCAGGGTGCAGTCATGATGAGCTACCCAAATGAAAAGGAAAAGGGCAAGTTCATTGCTATCTTCTGGGTAATCTTTAACCTGGGTGGTGTGATTGGCAGCTTGGTAAGTACCTTCCTTGCGTTAAAGCAATGTTGGGCTTTCTCTATTGTCCTCATAACAATTTAACCTGAACATACAGGTACCTTTGGGTCAAAATCTACACTCTGAAGCCGGCCAGGTGAATGATGGCACCTATATCGCCTTCATGGTGCTCATGGCGGTTGGCTTTGTCCTTGCCTGGGGCCTGTCAGACTCTAAGTATGTCAAACGCAAGGATGGCTCTCATGTCATCGTGATGAAGAACCCAACGTGGAAATCCGAACTCCTGGGCCTTTACGACACTATACGCAGCGACTACTACATCATACTCTTCTTCCCCATGTTCCTGGTGAGCAACTGGTTCACAGCCTATCAGTTCAACAGCGTAAACGGTGCTTATTTCGATATCCGGACGCGGTCCCTTAACAACCTTCTCTACTGGCTCATGCAGATGGTTGGCGCATTCGTGTTCGGCCAGATCTTGGACTTGAAGTTCCTTTCCCGCCCAATGCGAGCCAAGCTCGGCCTCTTCCTCCTATTCGTCATCACAATGGGGGTCTGGGGCGGTGGATATGCTTTCCAAAAGACATATACCCGGAATACAGTCTCGGCAACTACTGACTGGACAACTGGCGGCTATGTTGGGCCTATGTTCTTGTACATGTTTTATGGTTTTTACGATGCGGCTTTCCAGACCTGTGCATATTGGTCAGTCATGCTTTTCTTGCCTTTCTCATCGCCTGCTCTAAATGGATGCATTTGACTCACTGGCGCGGACCATGTAGGTTCATGGGTTCTCTTACCAACAACGCTCGTAAGTTGGCCAACTTTGCCGGCTTCTACAAAGGAATCCAGTCTGCTGGTGCGGCTGGTATGTGGCGGTGAGTTCTACGAAACCTATGCCTCTCGGAACGCGGCATGCGCTAATAAACATGTTTTTTTGCAGGATGGATGCTGTGGGGACCCCTTACATGACCGAATTCGCATCCTGCTGGGGTCTGCTCGCTGGCAGTCTGCTCATCGCATCACCCGTGGTGTTTTTCAAAATCAAAGAGCATGCTGACGTCGAAGCTGATCTCAACTTTTCTGACGAAACTGCCGAAGAAGTGGGTGTTCCGCTGGAAGATCACCCCTCCGAGAAGAAGGACGAGAAGGCTGTGACTATTGCTTGATTGTGACTGGGGACCCTTTACACGAATGCTTAGGAACAATACAAAGGTCACGTGGGTTTCGTTTCGGTAATGTATTTTGCCTGAGGTGTCCTCGGTGACTATTCATGCTCTTTCTTTTTTGGTTTTTTTTCTTTTGGTTTTTTTGGTTTTACTTTCTCACTGGATATCCAAGTTCAGAATGGGTTTGAAGCGCTGGACGAACATCTAGCTGAGGTAGCTCTATGTAAGCTGTCAGCGAGTTACGATTTATCTTAATGGAATAATCAGACGCGGCATTCCAGTCAATGGGGATTGTCGAACAAATATCCCAGCTACTTGATAATTAGACATGTCAACGCACAAAATTGCAGTCTAGGAGTGCTGCGTACCACACCAGCACGCCATGGATATGGATCAAGTGTGTGTAGCACTACATAGCCCATCCCGCTAACGGAAAATCTCAGCCAAACCTAGTGGACGGTGGCACAAGCAACTCTTGTGTGTGTAGCTGTCGAAATTCCGTTGGTGCGATATCCGGGTCAAGCCTGTTTTGTACCCGCTGCAATATCCCACCCGAATAAGGTGCGGTTGAACAGTTGCAACGCTGCGATAGGTTGGTAGTACGGGACCTCATGACCAGCCTGATAGACACGGGTGAATGAGAAATTGCCGTACTCTCGGGTTTCACCGTACTCCAACCCGTCCACCGTCATAGGCCTGTATGCAGCTGTGCGGAACTGCGCCGCATGAGTATAGTTAACTGCTAGAGAAATAGCCTGGCCACCAAACCAATTGCAGATATAGTCGGCGTCACCGTAGATCAGGGACACGCGGACGGCGAGTCGGAGGATCTCTTCGAGGTCTTCAATGAAGTTTGGCCATACGAAGTCGCCGGTCTGCTGGAATGCATAATATACTTCGTTGCTGGCTTCAGTATAGTTTATGTCCACTCCGATAGCGTTCATAACCGAATCCTTCTGAAGGTAGTCAACGTAGTAGGACGGTGGTGTTGGGTCCTACGCCATGTGTGATGAGCAGCGCCCTCCCTGTTCGAGAGGAATAATCACTCCCTGTCTATGACCATGCCACTTACATTGTAGGGGTGCCGGATATCGTACACGCCACGACCGCCAAATTGGTAGTACGGCCCCTCTGGACAAAATCATTTAGCTGCATTTCGTACTACTATGACCCTTTTGAAGAACAACAGTGTTCACTCACCAACATTGTCCCTGCACATATTAGTGGCCTCTGAGCAAATAGCATGATCAGCTAGTGATGTTCTATTCGTCAGTTTACACAAAGCGACTTGATCCTGACATCCATTTGGCATCTCGTTGGCGAACTTCATATAATTGTAGACTGTCTCATTGATCTAGCAAGCATAAGTATAGTATTGATATACCCCCGTTTCGTGCAGGTGATCACTCACTGCTTTGATTCCATATGTATTGTTGATGGCAAATTCAGGGTAGTGACTTGCCTATGAATTGTTTAAGCGAAACGCTTGGAGAACAAGGCCTCTTGCCGGGCGGTAGTGTTGTATATACCTGAATTGCCTCGTCGATGATACCATTAACAATTCCAAGAGACTTGAAATTCAGTTGAATGCCGTCGACTGTTCCGTTGATAATCTTTGCATTTTGTTCATGAAAATGATTGAAGAACTTCGGTCATGAGCCTTGTGACTCCATGAAGACGTATCCATTAGAAACAACTCACAGCTGGTCCATAGTGCCTTGACCAAGTCAGCAGTATGCATCGGCCTCATCTGAAAGATGCACTCACCCTCCATAACTCTCAGTCCACAAATTAAAGTCTCTGGACTTGATATCCGGGGCTAGCTGCGGTAAGCCACCGAGGAAGCCCTGGAGAACTTCCCATGTTGCGTGTGCAGCGAGGTCGGTTGTGTCTGTAGGGGAGAAAGGTCAGGAGAGTCACATAGAGAGAAACGGGGGAAGAACTTACCAGTAAGCGTTGCATCAACGACTGGATATCGCCCCTGAGCTCCAGCAAATGACCCGTTTTCGACAACCCCAGTCAAAGGGTTCAAGGACCCGGCCTCGGTTTCACTGTAAGAGAACCCTTCGTGGAAGTTGAAATATCAGCAACATACTATCCAGACTATGCCATGGGATTCGATGATCCATACCAACTCCCAGAGGCTGAGACAAGAAGAGGATATTGGAAACCTCGTTCCAGGAGTAAGGGTTGATGTAGGACTCGTAACTTGAGTCGATGTGACACGGACCCAATTCTAGTTTCGAAGGCGTCAGCGCCTCTATGTCGGAATTCATATCGGAAGATCAGGCCAACCTTCGAACAGACCAATCAATGAATCGCTCCCTGGACCACCATTGAGCCACAGAGTAACCGGGTCCTTTGCAGGATCATGACGAGATTCAAAAAACCAGAAGAAGGTATGTGAGCTCGGTGAAAGATCAACGTATCCAGAGTATGACTTGACACCTGGGGTCGTCTCGCAAATGCCCTCACTTCCTGGCTCCTTATAACGGATGGTGATATTGTTTGGAGTGGTTATTGTCTTGACACCGGTGGGAAGGTTTGGTAACTGCCTTCTTACCTTGAATGGTCGGTCATTCTCCGACAGAGCCCAACCACTTGCAGTCAGAGGTAGCAAGAATACCAATTGAGAGCCACGCATGGTCTATTCGATGCAGGGAAGAGGCTTGGCCACCGTTATTCCGTGCAAACCTATTATACCTGCATCAGAACTGGCCTGGAATATCCTTTGTGGGAACTGGGCGGCGGAGACACAGAGGGTATCATTCCTCGGCTTTATACATTTAGCATCAGTCACACTGCTTGGGTAACCAATCCTTGGCCTACATGGCGTGAGGGGAACTCATCGCCAGTGAGATAGATGTTCGTCGGGGTCTCGTGCAGATTGTAGAATACAAACGCCATGATGGAAATGAAGTTGCATCCCGCGCGCTACCAGACAGGGCCATTTCCGGCCTAATCGGTTGAGGCGTCAGCCAGCCAGCTACACATTGCTCCAATGACTGTGCAGCATTGACAGGGTGCTACGAGGGGCAAGCCCTGCATTAGACGCCATAACACATTGTCCTGCTAGTGCGGTACCTTTTGGAGGAGTTGACCACTCAGCCATCCTGGGTACTAGGAAGGCCCAGGCTCCCTTGGCGGGGCGAGACTGGGGCGAATGAAAGTCTGTGGCTGTGAGTGAGGTGGTGCAAGGATCAGGTTAGGCTGTTCAATGGTTGAGACGCTGGTGCAGATCAGGAGAAGAGCGAGGGAGGAAGAGAGGGAGAGACGAAAGAGAGAAGGAAAAGGAACGATGGCGGGGTGCCTAACCACCTGCCTCATCGGGATTGGCATGCACAGGACCTCCTTCCTTTTTGCCGCTTGATCCTCCAGAAGGGAAAACAACTGAACTCTGGACGGAAGCGATGGGGTCATCATATGATCATTCATACCTTGCCATCGGGTCAGTGGATGGAGTCCGCTGCAAGGATGTTCGGCCAGCTGAAACATACTCTAACAAAGAGTCTCCCGTCATGGCATCTGTCCGTCCGTTTGAAAGGCCTCGTCGCCGCCTGCATCTGGCAGACTATCAACAAGATCCCCAACGGGATATGTAGCCCGTGTAGTCTATACATGTGTCATTCATTTCCTCGTGTCGTACTTTTCGACTCTGTATGTACATATTATGGAAACAGTCGCCCGTGCAAAGGGGGTGGGGGGAAACAGGCAACAGGCGCATCAAGTACATTAAGAAACAAGCATCAACCGATCCAAGATTCAAGCCGGTACATCAATATAAGCAGCCGTCAACTAACTCCAAGCGCCCATCTCCCTTTCATGCTCCCAGATAGAAAGAAGCCCAATGCGATGACATGGTCATAATATAATCGCCAGAAGTAATGTAGGGGGTAAAAAAAGCGGTCTAAAACACGATCATAGACTCAAGCCGAGTTCCGCATCCAGGTCTGCCGCAAGACTGGCTACATCGGCCCGTGGTGCCGCAACGCGATTCTCCACGAGCTGCCCGTCTCCCAAACCGGTCAAGTCACCGCCTTTGTTCTCAGCATCGAATCCCATAAGGTCGGAGAGGTCGCCCACGGGACCTAGACCAAAGCCATAGCTCTTCCCGCTGGCATTTCCATTCGGATTCAAGCCATCATCGGCTGCGAGGAAGTCGGCGCCAGCATCGTCAAAATTGATCAAGGCATCGAAGTCATTCTGGGTCACTTCGGCATCATTCGCCAGACCCATGAGCTCGCTTATGCTCAGTTCCGAATCAAAGTTGGGAATAGGGAAGGCGTCTTGGTGATAGCTCGGGTTGAGGTTGTTGGTACTCCCATTCTCGCTACCATCCGAGGGCGGAGGTGTTGATGCAAACCCAGGCCCGCTTCCCTTGGTAAGCTGACCGGTAAGCCCTGCCCCGTCTGATTTGGGATACGTCAGGCCAGGGATTTTCTGTGCAAGTGAGTCGGGGGGCGGAGTCAGAGTGTTGACGCGTGCGGTTGTGTCCAGTGTACTGTTTGTCCGCGGGTGCACGTCTTGGGGCGCTACTGTAAGCTGAATCCCGGCCTTCCGAATTGCAGCCTCCAAAAACGATGTCGCGAAGTCAGCCGATGCATAGATTTCTCGCAAGCGCTGCAGAATGCGCATGCACTGATAGAACCGATGAAGGCTTGTCATCCGGATATTGGGGTCGCTGGACTTTATGTCCAGGAGGTGAATGATAACGGCGGGAAGGAGAACCGTGACACCCGTGGTAGGGAAATACCGGGTTAGGTCCAGGCTATGTAGGTCCTGGGCAATGTTTGTAATCTCGATCGCAGCGAATCGCACCTTGTTTCTCGAGATCTCCTGCAGCTCAGCATCCATGGACGGAAACGGGATAGCGGGGAGAACTTGAGGGCGGTGGAGCGCGCTGGACGTGGTCAAATAGACCATCTTCAGAAGCGCCCGATGGGAATGAAGGACTTCTTGTGCCTCACTCAACTTGGAGGGCGCGGCGGGAGCGTACTGGATCTCTGCCGGAAGGTGGGCCAGCCAGTCTTCCAGCTCCTGGTCACAACGACGAACTTCAAAGGTCTCGGCCGCCGATTTCTTGGGCACCAACATCATGGTCGTCTCCATTGTGCCGCCGAACTTATGACTCAAAACCGAGTATTGAGCAGACAAGACGTGGCTAACGCAGAGACAAAGTTTTGCCTTTTCAATGAACATCAAGGCAAGCTCTCTCTGGTGACTCACACTTTGAAGAATCTCCGAATTGCCCACCATGTTCACGATCTCCGGTGAGAACGGATGGAACTCGAAATCATCGAGGGTCAGCATCGGAACGTCACAGTCATCGTCTTTGACACGCATCGGACGTCTCATCCCCAAGGCAATCAAGCGATCCCGGGTATATGTGCTCCACCAGATCCGTTTCCACATCCGTTGGCGCCGAAGGTCCATACGAGAGTTTCCGGGGTCACGATGTAGGCCGATGGTGTGTGCCAAGGACAAGCTCACGCCCATCCAATGCCAGGTATCCTTCTGGTCATCGGGTGTCTCATACCAGTAGGTCATCAGAAGTAAGGATTGGACGAGCGAGATTCGGTCAACTTCGTAGTCAAAATCGTACAGAAGTCTTGCGCGTTGAAAGAATGCTTTCCGGGCTGCCTTTCTAGTCGGATAACCGGCCGCGTGCAGGTGCTTCAGGTCGATGAAAGCGGTGCCAGCGAACATGACGGCTTGGAATAGCAGCAGACTCAGCCGGCGGATGCCATCGTTCTGGACGATCGTCTGCAAGAACTCTTCTAGATCAAGAAGGGGCATATACGTGTGGACGTAGTGGATGTAGCTTTTCAGCAACTCGTTCCGTAGTCCCGCATCGGGAACCGTCAACGCTCCTTTCATAGACAGATAGTCGATATCCTCTTTCTGCAGGCGAGGCGGTAACCCGCGAATGTAGTCAGGCAAGACGACCCCACCAGACCTGGCATTGGCGTAAGAAGGATCTAGCAGCTGCTGGATCTGCGAAGTCACATGGTGCAAAGGGAGCGTAGCCGGGACAGCGGGGTTTGGGGCCATTCTTCTTCGAAAGCGGTCCCCAGAGCCAATCCGGCTTGCCTGGCTCTGATCTAGAGGAATGCGCATCAGCATCTATCGGGTAGGCATATCATCATTGCAAACGCAAGGCAGACGCGAATACGAACAGAGAAGGTGCGGTATGTGCTGCCCTTGATCCAGGTCTACAGAACGCTGCGAAGGAGAGCCTGGGATCATGTCGGAAAGCCCATGGCACTCGCTAAGCCGCCTGAACAGACTGGCCCCATCATCCGGGACCTCTGCAGGCGATTGAGAAAGCTGCTGAGGGTTTGCATTATCGACCTCAACACGTGATTTCCTGAAGGATGGCAACAAGGCGCGCTCGTGGTTAGCCGGCACTTCTGCGGAGTGGAAATCAAACAGGAGACATGTATTCGATGTGGACGAACTTTCTCCTCTTGCTCTCAGTGACAATGCACTCTACTTGGTCCAACCGACAATTCGTACAGGGCGAACCATTTTCGACCACATCACACCGCACTTTGCGAGCCCGGCAGCAACAGCACGCCTTCGACGCCCGCCGTTTTACAGGACGGGCATTGGCGGGCAGACCGGCGGTGGAAGCTTTCCTCTTGGTCTTGGACTCCATATCCACGGCAGTCTGAGGAGTGGGCGTTGTTGTTGATACAGCAGTGCTAGTCATTATGCGAAACGTGATTCAGTTGAACTGAATCATTCGTGAGATGGCCAGTCTCTGGTGCCAATGGTTGGAGAAAAGAGGGAGGGGGGGGAAGAAGAGAGAAAAGGATAGCGATCAATAAAAGTAAGATAGTCAATGTGGGCTTCCGTAAGTAGATTATTGGTAAAATAGGACAAGATTGTAAAAGCAAGAGTGAGCAAGAAAAATGAGGGCGAGGTAGGAAAAAGGGAAGTCCAGAACGTGACCCCAACGGAGGAAAAACAGGAGTGGAGAGGTTTCTTCTTTCTTTCCCTCTCTCTCTCTTTTTTTTTTTTTTTTTTTTTTTTTTTTCAGTTAAATAAATCCATACAAGACGGAAACTAAGTTCTGATCACTTTTCCGGGGAAAGGGGAGGATCACAGGACCACGTTCCAATCTTTTCGTCCAAAGGGACAAAAATCGAGGCAAGACCTGGGGCCGGGGAGGAGAATGTTTAAGTATTCTTACTAGGTAGTACTCCGCCAGTCCGTCCGTCAGGAGGCGTTGGCGTTGGGGATGATGAGCCCCAGATCCACTCGCTATGGTCGCCTCCCCCAGACCAGAACCGTGGAATTCCGTCTGGAAACCCAATCGCGGACGGTGTGCTCCGTCGCCGTCGACACTAGTAGTCGCGAGGACTGACCTGGTTAATCATCATCGTCAATGTCAGGGTGGTAATAACAGTTGTTCTACCTATCGCGTACTAGACTGCTCCGTACTCCGCAGGTAACTACTAGTAGTAGCCAGTAGAGCCAGTAGAGCCAGTAGGTACTGTGTAGTGTGTACTTGTGTAGGTCACGCACTCACGCTGGCCAGAAAAAAAAAGCCGGCGCTAGCGCGGCCAGTATTTACCTCAGACCGCACCCGCTAGTACCAATCTGGATGTTGGAGACTTGGGAACGGACCCATGTTGAGTGGGGTGGGGCTGGCAGACAATCCGATTCCGATGCTTTGCACCAGTCGTCGCTGCTGCTTACTGTACATCCCCCACTTGAGACACCAATGGCCATCCAGTAACGCGAGGCCCACCACACGCTGGACTCCCGCCCGAAGAGGGATTGGACTTTTGGAGCTGAGATTGGAAGCCGTTCCCACGTTCAGTTCAGGTTCCGGTCCAGTTTCCACAGCAGGTTTCTTCTCAATTCTCGAGTCAACTCCCTTACTCCGTACTCATCATCACCACCACCACTACGTCTTTCTTTTCCCCCCACTACTCCGTACAACGGTCCTAGATGGGTGGTGACAGTTTGCCATTTCCCGATTGGGGTTTATCGGCCCGGTCACGTTATTTCCTACAGGCCCTGGCCGCCACAGCCAACATCGGCAGCTTGGCCACCACCGGAGAGCACCGGGAGCAGATGTGAGGATCCTACCATTGGCTATGAGACGACTCGTGAGTTAACAGAGGGAAAAAGGAAAACAAAAAAAGAAAAAGAATCCACTTGGACTTTTCTACATAGGTAGATATTCTCTCAACTACGACGGCGGCACTACTCCGGATAAGGTAATGCGGGCGGTACGAGTAGTTACGAAGATGCGTCATATTCGGTCGGAAAAGATTCCGGCTGTGACTTTCAGAGTCTCAAAAACTCGGGTCTACTTCCGTCGGCTCCCTTCCCTTTCATCCCCATTCTCCCCTAATGGCTCGATTTTTTTGAGTAACTCTCCAAGGAGCCACCCACCTTTCGTTCCGCTGGATCTACACATCGCCAGTAGTTACATACATGATGATATTCTCTAAGTAATTGAGATATCCCCTTGTGAACAGCCGAGTATGGGCCAGCCAGAAGCTCCGAACCGAGGCCCGTAGGCACTCCGTATACTCCGTATCTACTCTATACGCAGGACTACTGTGTATGGAGATCTCGAAAGAGGGTGGATTTCTCTGGTCCATCGGGATGGCCTCGCTCATCATGGTCATACATGGTACAATATGTGCATAGTCTTGAACTTGGACACTATGCGGTGCAAGTAGGTATTTGGCCAGTGCATATGTCATACCTGCGATTAATAATGGACACGGTGGTTGTTGCTGGCCTGCCGCTTCCAGACCGACCGGTAGAGACTATGAACCAACTAATCGCAGCCGATCCCGCGTGCCGATGGAGTGACAATCGCTGGGCCGGACCAAACTTGGGACGACAATGGGAGTTAGGACCGGTAGTACGGAGTGCGGAGTACACCATACATTACTAACATTTCATAAATGCGGTCGGTCACTGACTGAGTGAGACCCACCCTCAAACAAGAACTGATCGTGCTATGGATGCGGAAGTGTATGCATGTTCTACAGAGTAAATATGGCTTGGATAGACGTCATCCGGAGGCGAGGTAGATAGATGGCATCCAACGTGCCTTGAAGCTTGCTGAGTTGCTAGTCAAGGACTGGATGATAATATCGCGCGGGTGGATCGACCCAAATTCTTGATGCACAGCTGTCAGCCAGATTAAATATCGCAATTCGCAGCAGGGGGCTTTTTTTTTTTTTTTTTTTGTTTGTTTGTTTTGTCCTTTTCTGCAAATCCGCACTGCACTAGACCTGGCGGGTAAGATATTACGGCGTAATAGGCCAATTACTTCCCTATTCCAGAATGAAAGGAGAAGAAGAAGAATGATAATAATCACAAGACGTACTAAGCTCTCCCCCGTGAAAACTGATCTAATGCCGACAAACGGAGGAATTCTATCTCAGCAAAGGAAGGGGGATCCAATCATTCCTGCGGAAATCACTCCGTACCAGCCATGACGGTCCAGAATCTGTGCGGATGACCTGCGACCTGCCACAGGCGGGTGGCCATCATGGAGCTGATGCCCAAGTGGAGTGGAGAAATAGCAGGCTACGTAGTGGGCTCTTCTAGCTCCAGGAAGTTCAGGAACCCCAGGATGGGGTCGGTTACCAGCGAGAATCGGAGGAAAGGTGTGCCAGGTACCCCACATTAAGAGCACAAGTAAAGTGTAAACCAGGCACGGCGGAGGATGAGACATTCCAGCTCTCTCAAGGTACTGTCCGTTTCATGTACAGTGTCGTAATGAAGGGTGATACAAGCGGCTGGTTCCTTGCTGTCAATGTGCGCCATCCCAGCATGCTGCATGCTGCTAGCCTGCTACTTTAGGAGACGTATATGATTGGACATGATATCTTAACCAGGTACTAGTACTATAGTAGTAGAGGAGTATCTAAGGGTTGGTAGTCCTTACTAGGCACTACACCTGTCATGTTTACCTGGGAACACCGACAACTTTAGAACTTTCTCTCAGTCAGCCAGTCTAGTACGTAGGTAGTTCGGGATGTGTGCCAGGTGAGAGAATACGGGGGACCCCAAGGGGGGATTTCGTGGGGAGCGAACCAACGCACAAGCTACTGTGATTGGCCTGGTGGGTAATCTCCGACGGGCCTTTCACAAGCACGATTCACGAGGGATGTCCCCCCACGCCAATCAAGGGCACCCGGGCGGATTCCCATGTGGGACGGGGGCTGCAATACACAGTCACTATGGATGACTACTACTACTACTACTAGTACTAGTATCATGGATGTAACGGGCGGTCGGCTGGAGAGCGACGGTCTGCCAATCATAAGCCGCATAGCGCTCCGTGAGTGTGAGTGCGTGGATCCGACGCCGTCGATTCCGTCCGTCCGTCTGCTTGATTTTCTGGGGCAACTTACGTACCTATCGTCGTCCCTCATAAGTAGAAAAAGAATGGAAGCCATTCAATCTTTGACCCCCAAAATCAATGTCCATCACTCCATTGCTCTGCAGCGATCGAACCTTCTAGTCCTAGCCTGCCCCTGTTTCAACCCCACTCACCTTTCCCCTTTCCCACCGTATATATTTATAATATATACCTAAGTAGTACTACTACGACTATATACTTTTCCATTCTCGTAACCCGGGGAGTGTGGAGAGGGGGAGAGAGAACCAGGTTGGAGGCATTCGGCATTCGGTACTCTTGACTACTAGTAGTACTGGTAGTACTACTAGTAAGAGGTTCTCGCCCCTTGCTGATGATCTCATACGCCCATATGTAATTGGTGGATGTGAAGGTCCAATACATGCACGAATTGCATTGGATCCTCTTAGAAGACTCATCACCACCATCCATTGGCCATGGATCTAGTTCTTCTTGCGGGGTTAGGCATCTACCGCAGGTCACATCTGGCGGATAACAACCCCAGATCTGGGTCCTGGTGCTCCGTAGCCCGTCCGTAGAGACCTGACGGAAGGACTAAAGAGAGATTATGTTCCCCAGCTGGGCCCGTGAAGCCTGTCGGTCTTCTTAATTCTTCCAGTTCCCGCGAGGGACACTCCTCCCACCCCCACCTGACCCATGTCGTCGCACTCGGACATGTTCCCGAGTACGGAGTAAGCTTGAGCTCCAAGCCTCCAAAGGCTCCAACACGGCGATCGGAGCTCGCCATGACCCAACTTGCCAGCTTGCCACCCCACGTTCTAGTTAGCCTGCTGCAAGCCACAGGCGGGAACCCGATAGACAGGGAAATGGGGAGGGGGGAGGATACCTTACATGGCTGGCAAGGTTTAGGCGAGTCCGCAAGGCCCGTGTCAGAAGACTGGCGAACACGGGATGCAGCTGTCGCATGCCCTTCCTCCTAATCTGTCGATGCTCGGAAATCCCCGCATGACTGGAGGAGCTGATATCACGAGGTCGCCCTTCAAGCAATTGGCTGTCCCCGGCATGAAGAAGTCAACGAATAGAGACACAATGGGAATCCCCAACCATAAGAGGATACCATATGATCTCAACTTACATTCAAATCTGCGGCACTATAGTGCATGACACGTCTTACGACTCACATTCGCCCTTTCTGGCACCGGAGATAAGATATCAAGTCTAAAAGTAACCTGCCAACCAACGGGTTTTTTGAGCATGTCGTGTGACAGCTGCTATAAATCGTCCGCAACCCCCACTTGCCTGCAGTTTCATTTAGCAATGGGCCAGCTGTCAACCTCCTGAGGATCTTTGAGTACTTGTGATCAGAGTGACCGGGCCAACAACAGTGATACGAAGCCGTGTTTATGATGGACGACAACTAACCAAGACCACGCCCCCTCGGTAGGGGACGCTGCTCCTAAATGTAAACTATTGGGATCCTCGTACAGAGGTAATTAAATAGTAAGATCAAATAAGAGGCTATCATTGGAACATAATCACATTACATCAATAAATCCATCCAGTGACCGAACCACGGTCCTTGGGTTCCATGGCATTCAGCCAAAACGCCTTCGGGATATCTCAACCAGGAAAATATGTGCCCAGCCAACAACCAAACCGATGTACAACAAGCAAGCACCGAAGCTGAAGTCGAAAAAGAGAAGATCCCCAAAGAAGGGCCGCGGAGAAAAAGAACAGCATACTACTGTAGAAAATGCGTGTATCCTTTAGGCGCCACCGCGGCCCATTCGTTCAATCGATCCCATAATGCCGCTGCGTGCTGGCGTGAATACCGCAATTCCAGACTTGCTACCACTGTTCCCCCGAGCCGGTCGATTCCCCACGGATCCAATCTTAGAAATTCTCTTTTCGGCATTGCCAGAGCCCGTGCTCGGAGGACGAATGCCACTCGATGAGCTACTATGGCTCACGTTTCGCTGGAAGTTCTCAGATGGAGGCTCGTTAGCGGCAGGCATCGGCTCTGGCGACCCAATATCCCTGGCATCCAAAGGCTGGGAGTTGCTTTGTACTGGGGGCGGATCCTGCTGAATTGCTAGCCATTCATCCACGGCCGCCACCAATTCGCCTTTCTCTGCTCGCTCCTGTTTCAGCTCAGCGTGTAGGCGCTCGCTATCATCTTTGAGGGCTGCCATCTCCTGTTGCAAACCCTCGATTTGTGCCTCTAGCACACGCTTCTCCGCCTCGTGCTCTTCCCTCTCTTGAGAAAACATGCTGGTTTCGATACGTGGGGCTTCCGACACAGCTGCATTTCGGTCCATTTTCAGGCGCTCATTCTCTTCGCTGGCAGCGATAAGCTTGGTTTCAGCTTCACGTACGCGCTTTTCCCAACGGGCTTCATAGCTTTTCTTCAATGCAGCAACTTTCGTTTCATGTTTGCTCTTGTACAGCGTGTGGAGCTCACGTGCAACTTTTTCGACGGCATCTTGAACTTCTTTAGCCGTCTCTTCGGGTTTCTTGGTGCGAAGGTCGTTTTCGGAACTTCCATTTCCCGTGGAAGCACTCTGGCGGGCTGCAGCCAATTGACTCTCCAATTCGACCACCCTGCCTTCCAACTGCTCTTTGATCTTTTCTGCTTCATCGACCTTCTTCCCCAACTGCTCTCGCTCTCGCTCTCCATCAACAATCTCGGCTCTCACTTCTCTGAGCACAGCTTCCATTTCATGACCTCTTCGCTGCCACTCAGCTTGCTCGAATTCCAAAGATTCCTTGCGCGCAACCTCGTTGCGGACATCTTCCAAAGCCTCCCCAACACGCCGTTCTGCATCGGCAACCGCTTGCTTGAGGCTAGCAACCTCTGCCTCTTTTCCACTGAGTGTGGCTTTGAGAGAAGAAATCTCCGAGAGAAATCCAGACTTCAAAGACTCTAGCTCTCGAGGCGTGACCGTTGGGATTGACCGAGGAGTAGGAACCGCAGGAATCTCGAAATCCAGAAGCGAAACTTTTGTAGGTGACCTTACTGCATCTCTAGCAGCCCTCAAGGGAGGCCGTCTTGACGGGGAGTAACGCTCATTCTGCATATCATAACGTTGACGGGGGAAAATGTTCGATGGATCTGTTAAGTCGAGCAGGTTGGGCGTTTCATGTATGTTCCGTGCATCTCGTTTCCGAGGTGTGGGTGATGCTATAGGTGTACCGAAATCATTCAAGACGCTTCTTCTGGGAGATTTCCTTGCGATGGTGGGAGTGGCTGACGCTACGCGCTGATGTGGGGATTCTTGTGGCCTGGCTGGGCTACTTGGGAGAGGTCGCATTGCCTTGAAAGGTGAGTCGTTCCGAAGCTGCGCAAATGTGGTCATGTCTGGAACAGCGGAGAAAGTGCTGAAGCAAGTGTCATCCATAGAATCATGAGAGTCTTCAATCATAGCAACATCAGCTTCATCCAAGTCGAGATTTTCGTTCTCCTGTATTTCCTCGTTATTGCTTTCATGGAGGACACTGCTCATGCCCTCATTATGTTTCTCTTCCACCATGCTATTGGCAACCTCCTGACCAGGACCCTCTGCTATTCTCTGCTCAACAATGAGTCCGGTGTCCTCATCAGTGTAGACGTTAATATCCGGAGTCCCTCTCGGACCAGTTCCCCTTTTATATCTGTCGCTAGGGGTCATACCGGCATCATGATCGTCAGGGACTTGTTCGTAGGAGCGTTTCCTGGGCGTCATGGTACTGTTACCGGGGCCTAGAGATATCTGCCGATTGAGTGCCCGCAGTCTCTGGAAGTCAACTGTTTCATCTCTTGCATCGAACTGAAAAGGTGAGCTAGGTGCTGGTGGCACAGATCCAGCATCATCATTGCCTATACCCTCATCTTGCGATTCACAAACGGCATCGTCATGGGCTGGGTCTTCCTGGACATCACCAGACAGTTTGAAGGGGCTTGAAAAGGCAATTTCATGTGTATCATTGGCCGCCAGATACGCATCCATTTTTCCCTCTTCCACAGAATTGCCATAGCTGGGTGAGAAGGCACGCGAATTCTGGCGCGAAGATGTTAACGAAGATAGGGGCGTGGACATCGTAACGGCCGGGTATATTTCGCTGAACACAGGAGATGTGGGTCGGAAAATTTGATAGTGTGGACGAGTGTCCTGACACCAGCCGATAGGATGGGAACAGAGCAGTCCCAGGGACCGTGTGGAGGATAACAGCGCTGAGTTGGTGATGATCCAAGGACAGCGGAGTTCGAGCCGGCGTCTATTGTTATTATTATGATCATTATTATTTTCAGGCCGTTGCCAGGATCGCGGTAAACAAAGCTAGCCCCAGTGTGGACTAGGGCCAAACTATGAGGGCGGTGTAGAAAGGCAGAACCGCTGCTGTCTCAAACCGCCCTAGAAAGAGAAACAACATTGAAGCCCGCCGCCTTCACATACGACTGCACGGAGCGTTCTATATCATACAAAGTCATGGGAGTAATTGGGGCAACAATAATATAGATATGCCTTATGTATGCGATTCGACACCAGAACACCTTACAAGGGCTAAGATGTAGCACACCAACTTATTTTCAGTAAGGACAGCATCCCAATAACAGCATGGTATTCTAAAGCAATACATACGTTCCTCGCGCAAATGAGGTTCCTCGATCTTTCAAGGCAACATTGCACTGCAGAACAGGAAGTGGTTGCTTATAAAATCGGTGACTGACGACGCATGCCTGTACAATTGCGACATGCTTCACCTCTCGAATAGGCATTGTCGGGCTCCTCGCTATCAGCGTCGGTCACAATAAGACACACATCCTCTTCTTTATATGGCGTTGCATGTGACGTGTAGCGACAATGC
The DNA here is from genome assembly GCA_001990825.1 of Aspergillus carbonarius ITEM 5010. Taxonomy (NCBI): domain Eukaryota; kingdom Fungi; phylum Ascomycota; class Eurotiomycetes; order Eurotiales; family Aspergillaceae; genus Aspergillus; species Aspergillus carbonarius. The sequence goes on from KV907498.1 coordinate 222,416, forward strand.
GCAGTCGGATAAACTGTAACAGAGGCATGCTTCTTTGGCTCGATGAAGCATAGCTGTACCGCACCAATGATTGCGACCAAAGCGCTTCCCCACCAGGCAAGGGCAGTGAGGTCAATCCTGGCACCAGTACCGTACAGAAAACCAGAAATAGGAGGCGCCATTGTGCGTGAAAAGGCACCAGCAGAGGCCGCAAGACCGTTGATCTTCCCCAGAACCGAATCGGACGGGCTGGCTTGTTTGATCAGGATGAGGAGGACTGGGTAATCGATGATCGAGAGAATATTGCGAACCACCAAGCAAGTGTAGATACCAAGAATCACATACTTGCCGGGAAGAAATATGAGGAACGGTACCATGAAATAAGCTAGAGGATGGAGAACGGTGACGACGACAAAAAGTTTCCAGACACCCAAGCGCTGAGCCAAGACAGGAAAAATCAGACTTTGGATGATGAGCGCAATAATGCCATCTGTCGCCATAATCAACCCGACGTTTCGAGTTGAAAGGCCCACACCGCCTGGAAATCTGAGAGCCGAATTCGACAACGTGAAGATGCCTCTGGCACTTTTGTCCTGTAAGAAGATGGGCAACAGATGGTCATACGTCATCGAATGGTATGTGAAAATAGCCAAGGCGATGACAAGCATAGTCACTCGCCACGTGAACACAGTCTGTTTCGGCGGGTTAAACTCAAGCTTTGAATCATCTGCACACACCGTCCAATCGTCACCATCGGAAAGGCGGACTTGGTTGAAGGTGCCATAGGACTCCGCACGTAGATCTGTATCTGCATTGGCTGTAGCTCCTGTAGTTGTAAGAAGAGGGCGTTCCATGACAGCAGGATCAAGATCATTTGACACACTCCAGGATTGCATGTGAGGATGTGTCTCATTGAGCAAGAACCAACTGGTGATTATGCTGCAGAAAAGTAAGATGGAGCAGACGAGATTGGGTAAAAGGTAAGGGAATCTGCCAAATAAACCACTGGGGGAGCACAAAGACGGGAAACCTTCTGCAGGCTTTGCAAGAAACCCTCCAATCGCTGCAGTGGATGATAGAATTAACACCCATTTTCATTGTCACTACCAAGAAGGTGTCCAACACACGTACCTGGTCCAATGATTGTACCAATTGACCACACAAATGGCATAACAGCGTAGGCTCGAGCTAAACATACCCGCAGTTAGCAAAAGCCCCGGCCACAATGGCAATAATTATAGACGAAAAGGTCGGTCTTACGTTCGTGCTCGGGCCTCTTGACCAATTCACCGACCATAGTTTGGATGACCCCAATGTTTCCATTCAGTACTCCACCAAGGACCCGCCCGAAGAGTGCTACCCAAAAATTCGGGGCGAACCCCACGATGAGAAGAGACAGCATTGTACCAAAACAGCCGGTGATGAGGACGGGTTTGCGGCCGACTCGGTCTGAGAGAGCTCCCCAGAACATACCGGTAAGAGCTTCAGCAAGGGAAAATGCAGAGACGAGGATTCCCGCATAGAAGGAAGCGCTGTTGGTATCAGCCACGTCGAAGTCCCTGATCATTACCCATGAGTATGGGAAAATGGATGTCAAGGCAATTGGCTCTGCGACGCGGCATATTGCTATTAAGAAACAGGTGTCAGCATATCGGGTATAAGGGAAGTCAGGGATCCTGCATACCAAGGAGGAACAACTGAACGGTGGGAAACTTATCGTCCGAGGCGGTTGGTCTTTTCTGCAGTGTCAATACCATTTTCTGTAGCATCAACCAAGACTCTTACGGCAAGCCCTCCGCAAAACAACAAGATCCCTGCTGATGGCTTTTCTTTTCGCCTCACTGTCCTGTCTGCTCGGATTTGCAAAAAGCCAACTTCGCAGTTTTGGGCTGCAAAGAACACTACTGCTCCAACACCTGTATAGGCTTTCCCTCGGACGTGACTTGATATCTAATGGTCTCTCGTCCGAGATTAGAAAAAAAAAGAAGATGGAAAGACGACGGCACAGTAGTGAAAGAGAGGGAGAGAGAAAAGGCCGGGGGGAAGTATTCACTGGCGGTTGTTTCGGTTTGCAAATGCGTCGAGCAAATGGTTAGGGCAGCGGAAAGAGTGAAGGAACCTGGGAAAAAGAAAAAGCACGGTGAACAAGTGATGGTGCAGGAGTGGATACAGCGAGATAAGCAGGTCCAGTCCATGCGACTTAGTACTACTTCGAGGTGCGGGTGCCACCTGACAGGTTGGTGTATGGTTCCAGGGTCTTCCCACAGGAAATTCCACTCTTCTGCGGCTCTCTTGATTTGCCCACCAGACTTGATGTCGTAACAAAAATTTCAGCTTCCACTTGAGAGAGGCTCCGACCATCTTTCCCCCTCGTACCTGGTTTTTCAGGCCTTATCTATATCACACCAGGACAAAGTATGTCAGGAGAAGACCCAGAAACCGGGGCTGCATCCGGACTACCCTTTCATGTCAGATAGATAACGGGATCCACGGGCGGGTGTAAGGTTTTGCCTGTGATGCCACTGTGTGGTGGCCGGTGTTACATTCCTTTCTAGGTGCGTGCTTCCGAGGGCAGAAAGGCTTCAAGGTGGCGAGCATGCCTACCAACGGAAGATGTTCCGGATACACTTCCAGCTCAGGCAAGGATGTCACCGATCTAACAGGAAACGTCCGGCTTGTAAATTGGAGTGGCGGGTTATGTGGCTACTACTTCAAAAAAAAAAAAAGAAAAGAAAAGAAAGAAAGAAAGAAAAGAGGTACCTGTCAGGTACCAGGCGCCTGGGCTGTTGAGGTGCCCGGGCTTCTCCATGCAACTGGAAGGATTCAAGTATCTACTTAGTAGATAGTACGTACTCCGTACAGGCTCCATTATCCATACTATGTACGTCGGTTGGGAATACGCCGTACTACAGTAGTGCCCTAAGTACTAGGTAGTATGAAGTTGTTGTATACTGGCAAACAAACCGCTAGTCTCGAAGCACTCTAGTCCATCGCTACTGCGAGCCACTAGTAATGGATCACTAATTTAACCCGCCCCGCAGGCCAACCGTGATACGCCAATCAATTTGATTTCAGTCCCGTCATGGAGTTCAATAACCTACTACTTTGTAGTACTCCGTACCCACAAGATATCGATCCCAGTTGTTTTGAACTCTGAGAAAGACAGAATAAGAACTACCTTTTACCACCCAGAATCGGCTGCTTTTAGCCATGCCGCTCAACATACTGTTGATTATACTAATCTGGACCGGAACTAAAGAATCAACAAGCAGCCATACTAATGACATATGCAATGCAATACCACCTCCTCATGTAGTTGGATACTAGCACTAGCAGACGGCGCATACCACCGCTTCCGGCATTAGCCTGCTTGGACTGGATCTTGCGGCTACATCTCGAAACGGTACCCTGATCGTTGATGGCATCCTATCATTTGATTTTCTGGTTTCATCGCTATGATCTCAGTTCTCAATATACGATCTACTAGTTAGAGTCTTCGAAGTTGATAACCTCCCAAGTTAGATTGGTTCGAGATATGACCAATAGCAGAAGTCGCTGGGGTTCAGATATGTATCAGAAAGATACATGCTAATTTGGGTATCTACACGATCATGTTGATTAGCAACGCTAAGGTACAGGTCGCTGGAAGCTGCGTGATGAGGCTGGCATGAATCTGTACAGCCTGCTGATGATTTTCCCTTCAGGCTAGCCTTTTTAGATGATCAAGCGGGGTTGCTGTGTTAATCAACTCATCTAACAAACCATGCCCTTGGTAGGTGGACAATCTATATTGAACCCACGATTTAAAGATTGTGTAGGTAGCCGATTCACCTCTAGTTTCGGTTTCAACGATGGCTGGCGTCAGAATGCCTCGAGCAAGGGAGCTGGGTTGATGTTTTAGTGTGTGTTTTAGCATGTAACATGCATCCCTAATGGCCAGCAATTTCGGAGATTGGGATATATAATCGCCGCTCTCTTGCAGCCTGTAATCGAGTCAGCAATCCCGTTAAAGAGTGCCATAAGAGTGATGAAGATACCTCGAGCCACTTTTCTACCCAAGGCTTGAACATTGCCCAAGCAAGCAGGCTGCCTGTAGCAATAATAAAAATAAATACTATTGCTTGATCTTTCCGCGAGTCTCTTTCTGAACAAAGATACGATATCAGCATAAGAATAGAGACAAAGAGAGACCTTGAAAAAGAAGAACTGAGCCATACGGAAACAAGTCGTGAAGACATCATCTTCCTTGGCACCATGGCAAGTGGGCAAGTCATAGTCCAAGCAGAACTTCCGGTTACAATCGTTGCAATTCAAAGAGCGATAGTTCTTGGCCCTTCCACTTAGGCTATGTGTATCGTCACTGCGACGAAGGAAATGGGAGACACCGTTCAAGGCTGAGGCGGACTCGGAAGAGTCGGGATCAAGAGGAATGATTGTGCTATTTGAGAAGCAAGTACACTTGCAGAACGACGCGGGGGCTAAATTTGATGACGCCATGTCAGCCCTTGTTCATTGATTCTAAGGTAGAAGAAACGCCATACAACGGATGATAAGAATTACTCACAGGAAGCCACCGCGAAAGAGGCACAGAGCAGAAAGGCAAGGAAAAGAAACAGCAGCCTCGAGGCACTGCTCCGAAGCAGCATGGCTGGGAGGCTCACGGTAGAAGGGGTGGTTATCCCTTTCAACAATTGACGTGTTGGTCTTGATTATTGCCGCGGCGGAAGTTTAATGGCGTCAAGGCCCGACCTCGGATCCATCCCCGGACTCTTGGCAGCACGTGATGTCGTTACTGAAGAAACACTCTATTTGGACTCGCTAGGAACAAGGAATGCATATAATCTATTGTCAGGTCTCCGAACACAATACCAACGCTTTAGATGGGTGGAGCCTATATGTCTAGTAAAGAAGATAATCTAGAATAATTCGGCATGATGCTTGCCGGTCAGGTACGCCAGTTATGCAAAGTCCGGTGTCCGAATCCATTGTAAGAACCATGATGTAGGCAGCAGCTCTAGGATTTTCCTTTCATACCCTTACTGCGGTTATCCCTCTGTCTCTGCTCCTTAGCGGCCTCACGCCGCCTCCTCTTCCAGGCGCGGTTGTTATCGCCCCGATTCTCCCAGAACCATTTGATAAACTCCGAGTCTTCCTTCGGTCCAGCCGCGGCTTTCGGTACCGGAGTATTCAGGTGCATTTCAACATCTACATCCATAGGATCAGTCCGTCCCAGAGTTTTCCAATTAATGGCCCGACCAACTAGAGCCGTGTCAGGGGTTGGCGCGGCGCTCCTCAATCCACGGTCTTGCAGATCCCTCTTGGTGAATGGCGTATGCGGCTCAGTCGGTTTGTCTTCAAACTCATCATTCGACTCTATATCATCTTGTGCAAAAAAACTGAATTGTGCACTGGCCTCTGTGTCAGGCCTCGCATCGGAAGTACCCGGTGGAGGTCTCTTGAAAAGTGCTTCCAGCGGGTGGACGCCTTGCGAGGACGGTGTTGAATTGTTCGCTGCCGTGGTCTTTGCTCCGGAGTCCATGTTTTCTTGCCCACCTTGTTCTGACCGTACTGACTTACCGTCATCGTTAGTAGATGACTCATCAGACTCATCAGACGATATAAAGGATTCGTCTTGGTCACTTTCAGAGTCCGTGGAGTCTTCTTCGGAAGAAGTAACTCCACTAGACGAAGTCCAATCCTCCGATTCATCAGTAGACACTGCTTCCTTGGTGGCTTTCTTTCCTTTGCCTGTGACATTATTGAGTCTTGACACTTCGTCTTTGACGGATTTAGCGGTTTTTCGTTTCTCCTTGGCTCCTGCTACTTGCCCCGGTCTGTATTGAGCCTTTCTTATGCGATCACTCGCATTCTCCTTCACATTTCCAGACCCATCTACCCAACCCTTTCCTTCTTCGAATGAAACTGTAGGTCGTGACCCATCGTCCGCAGAGCGTAAGAAACTCGGATGCGTAACTGTTTGAGAAAACTCATGGACAACCGTCTCCTGCGCAGATTTTGTTCTCTTCTTGGACTGTGTCTCGAATTTGTCATCGGCGGAGGATTTATTCGGAGGTAGCTTGGTTCGGAATAGACACTCTGCCTTCTCGGTGTACTTGGACTTTGCCTGGGATTTGGCTGTCTTTTCACCTTTGTCCTTCTTCTTTTTTTTCTCTTCCTTGCGCCTCTCCTGCTTGGCATCTGTCGACTCCGTCCAGCCTCTCTTTACTTGACGGTCTGATGGGAGCTCATAACCATCCAGAACTTCCCCCTTAGCTTTTTGCTTCGTGGACTTCTTGTCGGATGATGGCTTAGTAAAAGCAACATTATCGACATCCTCTTCCATCCGTGATCTTTTCTTGGGTCGCGCGGTATCCACCTTAAATTTTTTACCCTTGAGGATCGAACCATTGAGCTTCTTTTTGATTTTGTCGGCCTCCATAGTTGGTAGGGTCACGTAGCCGTAATTATTTTCCGGAAAGGTTGGAATGCAATGGAAGGAGATCTCCGTGGCTAGGGATTGAATCGACGCAGGGAGCACGGAAGGAAGGAGGTCGGGGGAGAATGGAGTGATATGGAGGCGCTTCGTATCGGACGCTGCGGTCGTCATTTGCCCAAAATGATATCTGAAGGCTGTAGGGTACAATTGACGACTACGACGCGTAGAGAAGATTCGACTCAATCACGAGCGCAACAGCATGGTAAGAATCAAGAACGATTTGCAAAGACGGCAACGTCGCAAATATTTCGAGATGGTCGTGTAAGCTTCAAGCCCAAGTCAATAGAATAAATAATATTCCAGACCGAAAAATTAATGATGGATTTTCCGGGCCGCCAAGGCCGGGAATGGATAGGTGGCGCAGTCATTGGTCCTCAGCCACAAGTCCTGCCAAGTACTTTGCATCTTGCTATGTGCACAAGGGACACGGGCACTGTCACGCGTCAAGACAAGGGGGGAAACCATAGATTGATTGATGTAAGACTCGATATATCCACTGCAGCCCATCTCGTATCTATATTCGACTGTGACCTGGCCATGAAACTACGATACCGAATACGACGTAACTGTCGGGCCGATACTCAGCCAGAGACGGTCTTGGCTGCGTACGTACTAGTATGACAGAGATCAATCGCGCGGTGTGAATGGTGAAAGACCCGGGTGGCTGGCGATTGTGACCAGGTAAGCCTCCGTACGGGACCAAATCACCTCTGCCTAGTGCCTAGGCCAAAGGCCAGGCTGCTTTGACACTACTAGTACTCCGGACTCCGTACTTTACTGACACGAACAACTGATGCGGATCGCTGTCGTCTTCCTCTTCTGCTTTCCCCTTCGCGTAGGTTTCCTCATCGCTGGATTCGATTCACCACGGTTCTCCCCAAGTATGGGACATTCTTACCTCTTCTAGTCTCGCTACGAAGATCCCTTCCCCCTCTAGCCTCCCCCCCCCCCTGATCCGGCCCCATACCCATCTTCCCGCGGCTAATTAACGCCCGCACTTCTGATCTCATCGCCGCTTCCAGCTTCGACGTCGTCGCTCACATGGCCACATCGGGTTCTTTAGCATCATCTCATTTCCATCCCCGCTCTATTACTGAGGGTCCTCTAACGTGTGCTCCACCTTTTACCTTCTTCTCCTAGATAGTTCTTTGATCTGGGTCCTCACTCTTTATTCGCCGCCTGGGCCATTTCCCAACCATCGTTAGGCTTTGCCATCTCCCATTATCAGCCGGGACCTCGCTCCTTCTCCGCTTTTAATTCCCGACCGCTTGCCAACCTGACCATCGTCCTCATCTCGTCCTACTATTGTCGCCCTGAGGTTGGCTCCAATTCTCGCCCGAGATGGGCAATTCTCAGACGAAAGAGAGTCGACCGCTTGCTTCGTCAAATCGTCGAAGTCATCACCATGGCCCATACAGTGACCGCCATCACGCAGATGGTTCCAGGTCGAACCGTGGCAGCAGGCCTGATCTGTCTATCCTCGGAATAGGCGGAAGCTCAGAACGAGATCTGGCGACACTTGAACATCGGCGAGAGACAAGGCAGGAACGAGAGGCTCGCAAGCTGGAGAAAGAACGGGTAGCTCGGCTCAAAGAGCGTGAGCGTAGTATGAAGGAGGAGCATGTCGATGGTGGATATCTAGTAACCCAAGGCGTCTATACGGGTCCGGAAGATTTCAACAAGGCCGTAGTCCGACAACTAATGGTGAGCCCGTGACGCTACCGTTTGATTTGGATGGGCCGATGCTGACTATTTCCCTACAGATCGAACGACGACTGGCACCATTCTGGAGAGGCCTTAATGACTTTTCCGACTCGTGGACGGAGCACCAGCTCATGGCAGCGGCGCGTGGCCTACCGATACCCCCGCCCGACGAGATTCCCCCGGAGCTGGAATATAAGAACCCCCCTAAAGCTGCGGAGGACACAAAGGAAGCTTCGGATTCGACTGCGGTGCAATATTTGATGGTGCCTATTACTTCAAGGTCCCAATCCTATGGTTCTGATGCTTCCCAATCGTCTACCCCAGCGCATTCACTACCCTCCCCCACGTCTCCTATCGCATCCGGTACCTCAAGCTCACCTTTATTCCGAACCCGAGCAAAGACTCTTGCATCTCTGACGACGCCTAAGCACGGTATCCAGTCTGATTCAGCTTCACGAGAGATTCAGTTGCGTCGCGATCCTTTCGTTAACGGACAGCCCATTGAAGCATACCTTTATAAGGATGCGGCGGAATGTCCCATCTGCTTCTTGTATTATCCCCCGTACCTAAATCGTACGAGGTGTTGTGATCAGCCGATTTGCTCCGAGTGTTTCGTCCAAATCAAACGCCCCGACCCTCATCCGCCGGAGCATGGGGAGGCGAACCCGAATTCTGCCCCAGCTGAGGATGGTGAACACCCCGAAAGTCAGGATTGTCAGCTAGTGTCGGAACCTTCGGCGTGTCCATTTTGCGTCCAGCCAGAATTTGGGGTGACCTATGCGCTGCCGCCATTCCGTAGAGGGCTGGCCTACGCTTCTGATCCGAGCTCTCGGCCCAATATCACTTCTCCGCTGTCGTCTACATCCTCCTTATCTTCCGGGAATACCCCTGTCACAGGCCGCCGACGCGCGACTTCCTTGTCTGCAAATGATCCTACGGTGATCACGACGGATAGGATCCGTCCCGACTGGGCTCAGAAGCTGGCAAATGCCCGAGCTCATGCTGCGCGACGGTCTGCGGCAGCAACCGCCCTTCACACTGCCGCCTATCTGATGCACTCCAATGTAACTGGAAGTGATTCCCGAAACTTTGGTCTCGGGAGAAGAAGCGTTATGCGGAGAAACGGCGCGCCAGAAGTTCCCAATTCTACTGCCCGCACCGGGTCTCCAGCGCTGCAGGCTCTTGCGTTTCTGACAGACAGGCGTGGAGCCGGCCACGAGACCGACTCTGCAGAAGAGGGGCCTGGGACTATAGCGGCCCCGCGCCACAGCTCGAGACGTAATCGCATTGATGATCTAGAAGAGATGATGATGATGGAGGCAATCAGACTCAGTCTAGCCAGTGAGGAGGAGAGGCGCAAAAAGGAGGAGAAGGAGGCTAAGAAGGAGGCCAAGAGAAAAGAGAAAGAAGCCAAAAAGGCGGACAAGGTTGCGCGCAAAATCGGGCTAACGAGTAACAATGCGAGCAGCCCCGCCTTAGACGTGCCTCCGGATGGGAGGCTGGGAAGGGTCACCAGCAGCTCCTCTTCTATTGCCGAAGAAGCCGTGTCTGCCAGCAAGGGTAAGGAGGTGGATCGGGTATCACCATCTGCATCTGTTGGTGTACCTCCTGTCGGTTCTAGTGCTGCGGCCGCCGCGGGTGTCCAGTTCCCCTCAGTGACTGTAGCTCCGACCGATCAACCGCAGTCCATGTCACCCTCCCCGATCGCCCAGTCGTTATCCAAAGAGATTACGAGGCCGTCGCATCTTCGTCATGTCTCCAGTGCGTCCTCTTCGTTCTCGTCACTAGTTGAATCGATGACTGAGGATCCTGCGGGGCCGCACACCTCGGCTGAGGGAGCAGGCCCTTTTGCGGAGCCTTTGTTCAATTTCCGAAGTCTGGCTGCAGTGATTGGCGATGAAGAAAAGGGTGACGAAGTTCCCGAGCATGTGGAGGAAACGATCTCAAGGTCGAATGCAGAGGGTTCCAGCTCACACTCGGTTCACCCTGCGGCAGATGCATCGTCTTCTGAAGCAGCGACCGCTGGAGCGGTCAATGTACCCGTGGATGAGCATGGTGATAGCTTGACGCCGAAAGAGCTAGAGACACAATCCGTTGAGATCACTGGTGCCACACATGATATGGAAAGTACGTCTTGAAGCTGCGACCGCTGTGTTCATAAGCTGTCACTTCTTGGATCTTCTTGTTGTTGCATGCTACTGCTCGTGCCATATGGGGATGGGATGCAACAGACGTGTAGGCGTGCAGGGCCTTTGGGGTGGAAAATACGATGATGATACTCTCCTTTACAGTTATTTCTCCCCTTGGTTGTGATGACTGGGACGCACGTGGTATCTTTCCTTATATACATACAGTTGCATAGACTTGCCTTGGCCACCATCTTCCACCCCCCCTCTTTTTCCTTTTTTTTCTTTTTTTTTTTTTTTCTGCAGGCTTGTGCGCACGTGGACGCGCTTTTTCTATATTCTATATATGCTAGCGTGGGAGAGTAGGCTGGTGGAGGCGGATGTGTTAAGCATATGGTTGGGCCGAAGATTGCTGCGGGGTGAATGGATCGGTTGAATATCAGGGTTGGAATACTAGATCTCTCGGACAGTTGGCATTGACCGTAGTGACCATAAACCATCGATCGATAGATAGATCATGGATCATGGAGATCCCGGCCGTAATCGGCAGGAAGACTCATCGCGGATCGGACCTGCGATCTTGTTTGTTTCAGCCACGCGACGGGCTCCACCGGCCCTGGAGGAAATAAGCCGACACCGACAACCCTCCCTCCTCCCTACTGATACAGGGACGAGATAAGGACTGCTGAGATGACTCGGACCTAATCTAATTTTACTATGACTCTTAGCGCCCCAGCAGGGTCCATCTTCCACCCACCGATCCATCACCCACCATGGCCGATCCTACCTACTTACCTAGTCCTCGTCCTGGTCCTCGTCTCTTCGTTTCTCCTCCGGCCAATCCCGGCGTGACAGCATCCCATGTGAGGTTCAGCCATGGCAGACTCTGACTGTGATTCCTCTGAGATTAGGAGAAAGGAACACACATATACGAAGACAAGGATAACCTAATGCCGAACGGACGCTATCGCCCACTAGTTGAGGACGGCCTGCGACTGATCCATCCCTCCATGGGTCGTCGAGACGTCGACAGCTTCAGCTTGCTTGGGCTTTTACTTTTCGTTTCTTCTTCTTCTTCTTTTGTTTCCCTTCTTCCTTTTTCTTGTAGTCGTTGCTCCTTGTTGGTCCTTCGTCTTAAGCCGATCAGAAGGCACCCACTCAGGGGTCATCTATCCAGTATTCAACCTCCTCGATGACGTCCCTCCGTCTGCTGCCTCCATCCAGGTGGAGCCATCCATGGTTCAGCTCGTTCCCTGTTGCGCGTTCCTGGATGGATCGATTGTAATCCGGACTTATCTTTTCCATATCCACTCTTTGGTTCCATTCGTCTTAGTACTCAATAGGTAGGCTAGAGTGTCTTGTTTAGCGCCCCTTCACCATTGGACTTGAGTCTTGCCTTCTGTCTCTCTTTTTCTTTTCGTTTTTTTTCTCTCCCCCCCCCCTCCTTCTTATTATCATCTTTATTTTTTTTTTTTTTCCCCTTCAGCAGCAGCATCTAGGGTTGGGCCGACCTCAGCCTCCCTTCCCTCTTCCCCTCTTCTCTCTTTCTCTTTCTCTTTCTCTCTCTCTTTCTCTCTCTCTTCATAAAGTTACAGATCCAGTCTGTGCTCTTCACAGTTACTGCTACCGGAATACAGCAGGGATTGCCCCGAAAAATAAAAGCATGGCCATCCTCGATAAGGAAAATCGCTCCCGCGGCCTGCGTGTGCCGTCCTTCGCGATGAAAGGCTTCAAGCAAAAGTCCACCGATTCTCTGCCGCAGAAAGGAGCCGAGCCGGTGCAGGCGCCGGTGACTACGGTGACTCCGCCGCGAACAGACTCGGTTCCTAGCCACGCTGCCAGACAGCAAGAGAGCAAGTCGCCTCCCCTCACCCCGCTGCCTTCCGCCGTACAACCGCCAGCGTTCGACGCCCCGAGTCCTCGCCAGGATGCCCACATCCCACTTGCTCCAACTGCCAATTATACCCCTCCCTCACGGGCATATCAGGCCTATCGTCCTCCAGTAGCCTCGGTTCCTATGCAAAGGACTCCTCCGTCGAGTGAGGAGGATCCGGACCGAGTGATGCCACGCCCTGAGGTAGATGAGCCATTGGAAGACTTCATTCCCGAACCCGAACCGGAACTGGATGGCAACGGCGCACCTATTGAGCCCGTGTCTAGTGAGGAAAACAATGGGCCATGGACACCCCCCGATATTGAGCCTGTCGCGGCGCCGCTGAACAAGCTCCACTTTGCTTGCTACCAGGACCATCGGTCGATGCCCCCCGCCAACAATGTCTGGCATACGCTTCCATGCATGACCTGCCAAAAGTTTGACCGCGAAGTCCGATATCGATGTGTCTTCTGCTGCCTGCGAATTTGCGCCGGATGCTTCCAGATGCTGCAAGCGTGCCCAAACCGCTCGTTGGCGCAATTGATGGAGTCCATTCCTGCGGCCAAACCCTGATCCTATCCCGATCCTTTCGTTTCTTCGTTTCGATTCAATCTCCCGGCACCCATAGAAGACAAATCGTGAATCTGCGCCACTTTTTTGGTTATCCAAACAACTGTGGCTCGTATTTGTCCTAGAGCTGTTCCCGGTGTATGATTTGATGGTTGATGGTTCTTTCACTGATACCTCTGGAATCTATTTAGTATTGCCATCTGTTTCGTGATTCTGTGTGTATGTTTTTCGTGTTACTAATAATGGCCTTGTCTCTTTCCCCCCTCTGTCTATTTGATTAACTATATATGCAGACCCAATCCTGGCGATTGGGCTGATGTACCATATACGCTTAGTGGGGCTTCCTGCATGATATGATAACTAGTCTAATTTGAAATCCAGCGGTGGAGTTATAGATACATTATATACAGAGAGCTATAGTACAATGCAAGTCAGTCATCAGTCATGGTCCTCCTCGGTCACTCCTGGACACTCCTCCATCTCTGCCGTCTCGTAACGATATTTGCACCAAAAGCAGTAGTAGTGATTCTCTCGCAGATACTGTACCAGTCGGGTCAGTCGCTCGCCCGGTTCCAGCGCGTTGAACTCGTCCAGTTCCGGATCCTCTTCTTCCAACTCTTGTTCGAGAATCGAGGACATCTCGCGTCTCCCCCCAAGCGCCTGCTGGTCGTCTGGGTCGAGAGTCGGGTCATCATACCCCGGTAATTGCGGGTTGGGGAAAAATGAAGACGGGAGAGACGTTTGCAACATGTGTCGCGTCTGCACGACACGTTCCTTTTCTTCCCGCTCCTTCACCAATCCTCGGTAGAGGATATTGACCTGTGATGTTGGTTTGACTGGCCTCTTGTCTGTCTTTGAGGTTTGCTCGCAGGCCGAGTCCTCTTGGCGTGGCTCTTCCTCATCTGCTTCAAGATCTTGTGTCTCGCCCCATTTCCCTTCCTGCGTCTGCGAGGATGGCCCCGCCTCCGCGTCTGCTTCGGCATCTAACCGTTCTGCAACCTTTTGTGCAGCTTGGAACTGAGCCTCGAGTCGCCGTGCTTCCCTCTCCAACCGTACCCGGTCGCGGTAATCTCCCTCTTCTTGCTTAACCTTCTTCGTTACTTGTTCGGCTTCTTCGAGAAATTTTCGCTTCCGCTCCGTGTCCAGACCGATACCGCCCCGATCTTCTTTGAAGGTTATATTGAGGGGCTCGGATCGGACTTCCAAGCTAGGGCCGCCGGAGGGACTGGTGCCCTTCTCGTCCTGAGGTGCGACGGGCTTTCCGAGAACTTGTCCTGGCTTGAAGCCAAGTTTAGTCATCATCTGGAACCCCTTGTTGGATGGGTCAAGCGTGCTGGTGGACAAGGCAGCTTCTCGACGGGCAGCTTCTTGGGCGGCGCGCTCGGCTTTGGACGGGACTTTGGCTCGCGCTTCGGCCTGGGGCGCAGCTGGTTAGCAGGGACTCAAAAATTCCATACTCGCACATACCTCTCGTTGCTGCCGACGCTTCTTTTGCGCAAAGGTTTCCTTCTGCTGGGGCTCTTCAATGACCATGGACATGTAGTCGTCTTCTTCTTCGTCCTCCCCGACCGGCCTTCGGCGTGCGGGGATGTCGGGGTGAGGGGCAGGCGCCATGGCTGGCCTGAGCGTGGGTCGGAGGTAGAAGTAGATGGCGGGGCGAGACTGAGCGATGGGCGGGGCGCTAAGCTAGTCAGCAGTCAGATGAACGATGACAGTATGGAGTAGGAGAAAGAGGAATGACGGTGGTGTCGATGAAGCGACTGCGGGGATGCCGATCTCAAATGCGGAGGCCGGGTTTTCCCTCTCCGGCGGCACACTTTCCTCGTCTCTCCAACTCTCCTCCCCAACTCTCCCTCATCTCTTTTCCACTCCTCCTCGGCAGGTCGCGTTCACTCCACGCGGCCAAGACTGTTAGCTTCCGAGTATATCAGATTGCCCGTCATGCGCATTCACCACCAAAGAAGAGACGCCAAGGAAGCCGCAAACAGCCGATCCCCGCGGTTGGGACGTGACATCAGTACTGGTAGCATCTTCTCAGATCTCGACGGTGAACCTTGGCTACGCACGGTATAAAGGCCAGCCTCTACCTGATGGAAGCTCTCAATGGCTTGGGATATGCTATGCTGCCGCAGAATCGCAAAGTTTTGGTCCCGTATGGGCAATCGATCAGAGCCAATTTGCTTACAATAACCTCGTTATCCGCACCGGTTGCGCAAGTGACCAAGCCACCCTCGCTTGCTTGCGCAGCCTGGATACAACGAGCCTGCAGTACGTAAATTTCAATACGCTTATGCCTACCGCCCAGACACCGTCTTTGTACCTAGATGGAGATCTTGTTCCTGACTACACGTATCGACTGTTCCAGAGGACTAGACACGCCAATTTCCCCGGCAGCCCGGCGTGGAAGACATGGGGTGACGGAGAGGACTACAGTTGCATTCTCATACGAACCAACGACACCGTAGTGGCGATGGTGCCGGTGGCACAGCAGGAGCGATGCGATTACTGGGTAAGGATAGGGACGGATTTTTCGCAGTGACATTGACTTGTGTCAAATTCGGCTTTGCAGCCAGCTGCGTACATCAGGCCACTCCTTCAGGGAAGTATACCGTTGATAGGTGAACACACCACGATTGTTACCGATAACTATATACGCGGGAATATCTGAGATTAAAAACAAAGCAGTTTTTTATGTTGCTATTCCATTAGCATCCCAATGATCGAATAAGTACCTGGATATATACATCTGTTCTAGCGTCATCCGAAGGTCGTGCGCATACAAGAATAAAAAAAATTAACCAGTAGACCAGCCCGTAACCCGCACACAGAGAAACAGAACGAGCACCGAGTCGAAGCCAACATGCAACCATAGGAGAAGAGATAAAAAGCGACATGAATACACAAGTAAACCAACCACGTAAGTAATGCTTGACTGGTTGAATCACCGCTTGCCCTGACGCATTCTCTTCTCTCTTTCGTAAGCATTCGCCTCGCGACCCTCCTCGTTCTGCACCTCGGCCACGAGCCGCTTGTACTTGCGCTCGTACTCGGCGTCGCGCTCTTTCTTCTCGCGTAACTTCTCGCGAGCAATGAAGTTGGCGTCCTTGCGGAGTTCGCGCATAGCGCCCTTGCGCTCGCGCTTGTATTCCGCCTTGAGGCGGTTGCTTTCGGCGCGTTCGCGGTCCGGATCGTAATGTTTGTCCGGGTTGAAAGTTTCCTCGAACTTGGGGATGGCCGTCTTGATGGCCAGCGGGCGGTGGTGGTGCAGGGTGAGAGGGCGGCGCGTGTGACGCGCTTGCGCCAGATGGCTGTCGATCTTGTCGAGCGTCGATTGCAGGGTATCCCGGGTTACAGGAGAGATCTTGTTGCCCTTGCAGGAGCGGTAGAGGTGTTTGAGAACCTTCTGGACGGGGGTGAAGATCTCTGTGTAGGCGGACTTGTTGATCCAGAGGTCGGAGGCGGTTCCCAGGAGGGTGACGAGGGTGGTGATCAGGGAGAGCTTGAGCTCTTCGGGGTTGGACGACGGTTGCTCGGTCATGTCCCAGAACCGGAGCTTTCTAGGGTACACGGACTTGGATGGGTTTAGTCGGAGAGAGGTCGGGGGGCTCCGGGAGGGGAAGTACCCGAGACTCTCCCTGGGCTCGCTCGGGCTGAGATGGCACAGGATGTTGAGGGTGTAGTTGATGAGCTCGGGCATGTATCGCTTGGAGATCATCTGGTATTGCAGGAACAGACTGGCTGCGTACGTGCCCGTGGACAGGTCAGCAAGGGAGTTGACGGCGCCCTGGCCCAGGTAGCGAGCAATGCAGAGGTGTGCAGGGGTTGCGATGGCGTGGAAATGATCGGATGTCGGGAAGGTGGTTGCAATGCCGGTGAGGACGACAAGGTCGCTGGGACGGAGGCTGAGAGGGCGCTCCGTGGCGATCTGGCGAAGATGAGCTCGATATGCCTGGCAAACGTTGTCGGGGTGGCTCTTCGCCAGGGAGTGGATGTGACGGAGGAGGTTTTCCACGATGGCAAACGGAGGGTGTTCTGGTTGATCGGCCAGGTGTGCAACGTGCTGGACGAGGATTCCGGCGAAACGGCCGAGCTTCATTTTGTTGTCGCTGTGGAGGCGGGGATGGTGTAGGGCTCGAATACGCTGGACCACGGCGGGGAGGTCCTGCATCGACACGTCCTTGATGATCTCCAGAAACTCGTCGTGACTGCCAGGACAGGGGTATGTATATGCCAGACCGTCACTGGGCTCTTCGGGGACAGCCAGAGCATCGCCAGACTTAATCCCAGGTATAGTGAAGCCATTGATGAGCTCGTCCTCCTCTGCGTCTTCTTGCTCCTCTTCGGATTCTTCCGCGGAATCCATATCTGAATCGCTTTCAACGAAGGATAGACTGACATCGGACCTTGTCTCAACAAGATCATCGTCAATGATAAAATCGTCCTCATCTTCGACTCCCAGCTCAGGACGAGGGGTCGTCTCCGCCGTGGGTTGTTGCAGCCCGAAAGCCTTCGCATCATCCGGTAACGACTCGTCATCTTCATCTTCATCTTCATCTCCGCTGCCATCTTCTTCGCTCTCCTCCTCATTCTCATGCTCGTCCTCGCTTGGCTCTTCACCGCGCATGCGTCGAAGTCGTTCTTCTTCAAGGGTCTTCAACCGTTGAGCCTCTTCTTCGGCCTTCTCTTCCGTCGTCTTCGTACGGTCCGTTGGCTGAGACCGCTTATCAAAAGTCAACTGCTTCAGGCGTTGATCGTACTCCTGCTCAGTCTCGTCTTGGGTCTTCCCAGCCAGCAATGCTGCACGGGCGGGGTTCATCGCTGCAAGGTCATCCTTTGGAGGTTCCGGCTTCGGAGGCGGCTTGATGCCTCTCAGCATATCAAAAAGATCGGGGAGTCCCTTGTCGAGCTCTTCCCGGAGATCGTCGTCATCCTCCTTGGCTTTCTGTCGCTCAGCTTTGTAGAACTTGGACTTGGCGATGACCTCTTTCATGACTTCGTGTTTCGACTTCTTTCGCTCTGGCTGCTCCTCTCCATCCTCTCCGTCATCCACAATGTCTTCTAGATCCTCATCATCGCCAAACACCCGCTTCCGCTTGCGCGAAAATTCGGAATCCGATTCGTCGTCAGCGCCCAAATCGCCTTCTCGGAAGTCGTCTTCAAGGGTGCCCTCTCCAAATGACAGAGACTCGCCTCCATGTGTGAGTGTGAACTCTTCTTCATCATCCTCCAAGTTGAACATGGACTCCTTCCGCAGTTTCTTCTGACTCTCTCGGGCGAATCGTTCGGCGGCCCTCTCCTCGGGCGTCATTGTCGGATCATCCTCACCGAACCGGCGATCAAAGATCCCACCAACTTTATTCTTTCGGTCCATCTCTCGCAGGAGGGTTTGACGTCTCTGTATGTATGAAGGAACATGATCAGTAACAGTCCGCCTTGCAGAGTACTGACCTCGCTTACCTTTTCTTCACCGAGAGACTTGGTCACACCGGGTTTGGCATGCCCCTGGGTGGACTTGGGGCCTACATCCCGGGTGGTCACGTCGAACTTGGCCCGGGAAGTGGCCTTGATTTCGAAGGGGTTGAAGCGGTCGCGAATGGCCTGTAGCGCGGAATCACGCTTCATGCGATTCTGGGCGGAAACGCCGGCCTTCGCATTCTGGCGCTTCTGCTTCTTGGACTGCTGGGGTCCCAGCAATCCGCCATCCCGAAGGGAGGCTTTAAGCTGCTTAAGCTGCGACGGGGGCATGGTTGGGGGTGGACGACGACGCAGAAACGTGCTGGATCTCCACCGAAATTTTTGGCCGAAGCGGGCGTGGACCCGCCCCGAAAAAAGTGGTCTCACCGCCTCCGGGGCCGGGTTCTGCCGGCAGTACGGCGCTGGCTCGTGACTCCCCGCTTTTCCTCGTTCGGCGCTGGATGAAGACGGCCTCTCGCAGAGTTGCCTTGCTTGCTGGTCGCCCACACCATGGGTTCTCATCTGAGCGACCGCGTCCTCTGGACCTGTCTGGGTATGCTACCGTCACTGGGAAGACCCAGGGGGAAGCCGCCGTAACTGACCGCGTCCAGGCGTCTCGCTGTTCTTCGCCATCCGCAGGATTGTCACGGACCTCCGCCGAGTGGGCGAGTTGACGGAGATCAAGCATGTCGAGAAGGAGGATAAGATGATCAGTGAGGGGACGGAGGATGGTTTGTTGGGCTTTCTCGGATGTTGTATGCGACAACTAATGCTGGTGCAGCCCTGAATCTAGACACCCTGCTGAAGCTCTCCGACAGCACCAACTATGATCTCCGAGCAGCGTACGAACGGCCCTGGACGTTTTTTAGTGACAGCACGCACAGGCTAACGTCTGAATTCTAGTGCGTTGCGCATCATTGCCGAACGATCTACCAAGGGCGAAACGCGAGACTTGCTTTTGCAGGATCTTGCAAGCAAAAACAAACCACGGCGGGGAAAAGCACTCAGTGCCCTATACTTCCTGGTCTCCAACCGAGCTCGTATGCATCTATCCTTCCTGCTTTGCCATCTCAACAGGCCCGATGAGTACTGACTGCAACCCTCAGTCTCACGAACGTCCGTCTGCGTCCGATTGAAAGATCATCCCACGTACAACGCCCTCATCGACTGCTTGTGCAACTTCCTCGACGAACATGTCGAAGAGACGATCCCCACAATCTCCCCCATTCTACCCAAGACAAGGCCCTTGGGTGAGAAGAAGGCGCTGAGTGTACTGAACATTGTTCTCCAAGAAAATGTCCCGGCCGCGTTGGAAGCGGGCATTGTGAGCCGCTGGCTGGTCAAGTACCCATTTCCTTGCGCTCTTGCCGAGCCTTCCCGACGGCAAGATGTGGTGCTCTTGATGAAAACATGGTGGTCAGACGATACCATTATGAGCGCGATCTTTGGCACCTTGTCCTCTCACCCCGACGGTGCCAAGCAACTGCGCAAATACGGACTGATGGGGAGCATGCTAGAGGAGAACGAACACGATGACTACGATAGCGATGTGTGGATGGTGGATGGAGAAGACACCGCGGGGTCTAGGCAAGTGTCGGGGAGACGCCTCCGCACCGCCGAAGAACAGGCTGTCCGGCGGCGCAGGCGGGAAGCGATGGTATTGAGCGACGGGGGACGCCCACTGGGGAACGCTGATATTATCCAAATACCTATTTCCGAATGATTGGCGGTGGCTACGGAATCAGGAGACAGGTTCACGGTGGTTGAGGTGGTAATTACTGTTTTGCATGTTCTTATGATACCCTTTGATTGCGTATGAGATCGCTGTACGATGGTTGGTGCTTAATATACAATACATATCACAGCCCCACCCATGCGCTTTTAGAGACATGGTCGGCCTTTTTCCGGCTGCTTTTCACCATGCCCAGAGCCTGGAGTTCCGACAAGGCGCGGTAGAATAGGGCCATGGTGGTCCGTTCGTCGCAGGAATCCCCTTGCTCGCTTTCAAACACGGCATAGAACGCCTGCCAGAGGTCGTAGACGTTCACAAGTGACCCGGACTCTAGATACAGTTGGTACAGAATGGCCGTGGCGGGTTGGTTTGCGGAAACCTTGGTCTCGGGTTTCTCCGCGGTAGACATGAGATAGTCGAACGGATTGGACAATGCCCGTTCGACTGCAAAACGCGGTCGTGGGGAGAAGATCTCTTTCAGGGGATTCCTCATATCAAAAAGGAAGATCTCATGCAGAACGAGATCTTGCGGACTCTGCAGAGTCTGCTCGAAGTATCCCCCGAGCAGGGTGTGGAAACGGTCGACGACCTTGGTGTACTCAATATGTTCCTGGGGCAACTTCGCTTTGCCCTTACTGAGTTTCACCCGCTGTTGAACAACCGTTGTGGCCACGACCGCGTGACGCTTGTCATGCGCGCTTCGAAGGGGCTCAGTGCCTCGGTATGCCTGTTCTAAGGCATTGAACTCTTCCCGGATTTCTTGCAACTCTGCACGGCGCGCTAACGTGGTCGGAAGGACGGCAAATACCTCCATGAGTGATGTGGAATCAAGCGTTTTCATGACTAGCAGTATGTCGGTTACTAATGGCGAGTCTTGAAGTTCGCCGGAAAGCGCGCGGACGGATAGATCCGATATACTCGTCTTCTTGACGAGGCTGAGGTTTTTCAAAAGCAGGTGCATCAATCTGACGCACTGGAAGATGTCGCGCATCCTCCGCTGTCCATCCGTTAAAAGCTGTAGACTGTGCTGGAAGAGGATCTCGTCGTCTTCGAGCAAATCACGCACTTGCTTGGCAGAGCCTTCGGCAAGCAGCTCCTCGCAATACCTAAATCGTAGTCAGTAAAGGGATGCTCAATGTAGAAAAGCAGGCCTACAGTCGGAAGGAAGGAAGATTTCTGATTGCTTCGCAGACGATGTCCTTGCGCATGTTCGGGAGTGCCTCGTCTGCTAGGAGCACCGTCAATGGGTTCGCAAAAAAATGAGACATATACGCGTACTGCTATTGTTAGAAGCGGACAACATGGCACGGATAAGCCAGGATCGCAGATACCTTTACCGTTCGACTGAAAGCCTCCGGGGTCTGGAAAGAATCGTTGGATTTCTCGAACAAAACGTTGGTGATATTGCGCCCCAGCCAGAGTTTGCCATCCTGTTCTGCCTGTAACCTCCCGTAGATGCGATCGACGCAATTGCTCGCCTCATGGATTTCGAAATACCTTCCACGAAGCAAGGCGACACTTGACCGTGGGAGCCTCCCCTCGAAAAGTTCCACGGACGTCGAGATACCGAACAAGAGGGTGAATGGTATTCGATCAAGCCACGAGCTGAACAATTAGCTGGAAATCTGCACTGCACTAAGACAGGGGACGACTCACCTTAGTAGAGACAAAAGATCCGTAAGGAGACCTGGGTCAAAGGCTTCACTGTCCCGGAATGCGACAACCAGCTTCTTGATGCCCTTGCGTTTAACATAGTCGCCTAACAAATCAAGATCGTATGCAAGAAGTCTGGGCCCCTGCATTACGCCTTAGCACAGTGTGCGTCTTGCACGGTATAGAACACAGAATCGTCACCTCTCGATCAGTGAGAAAGGATTGATAGCCATCATTTCCGACTGCATTCGTGATGGCAAATCTGATGATGTTTTTGAGAGTCGTCTTGAGGTTGGGTGCATCACCGGACTCCAGCACGATAGCTCCTCCGTCGCCGGTCGAGGTTAACTGATCATTGAGTCTAGCCAGCAGTCTAGCAAGCGACGAGACGTTGGAGCCAACTGTGACTAGTGCCGCTGGTATACAGCCGTCATATCTGCCGTCTGTCAGGACATGGGGACGACCCTATGGGGTCACGATCCGCTCTTACGTTTGAGGAGACGTCGACCGGACGAAGGAAGAAACACTGGCTAGGACCTCGGAGTCGACGTCGTCTAGAATTTCCTGAACGACATGTCAGGAGCCTTGCCCAGCAGCCCCTCCCCAGACTGATATTCCGACTGACCTGAATCTTTGCTTCCTGGGTAGACCAGAGTCGTTGGTATGTTCTATATCGCGCTTCGACAGACTGCTCGTCTTCTTCCCCGTTCAGAAGGGACATGAAAAGGTGAACCTTCTTCTGCTCCTCTTCCTTCTCCGGAACCACCTTGCGCCGCTTGGAGGGGCGCTCTCCCGAGGGTTTGCTTTTATCGGCGGGCGTGTAGATATAGACACCCTTGGCTCCGTTAGCGACGGGTCGTGACGGACGGGCATCGATGGGGCTGTACCTGACTGTTGATGCCATCCTTGAGCGCATTGACTGGCTCTGCCTCCAGCAGGCCCGGATCCATGGTGAGCAAAATGGAGGCCAGTCAGAGTGGGGGGGAAGGAGATGGGGAGCGCGAAGGGGTTGGAAGAAGAATAATGAATGACAATGAATGATAATAACAGCGCTAGGCCCGATCGGGCCGAAAATTGGTTTTCGCCGCGGAGCTTCTGTTCTCTTCTTCTTCTTCTTCTTCCTCTTCTCTTCTTCGCCTTCGACCCCCACATTTCTCTTCTTCTTCCCATTTGATTGCCTCTATTATCCGTCGGTCTGTCTTGATCCTTCACCTATACCCTTCTCTGTCCGATGATCTAATCGCTCATACTTCATGCTCCGCCTGGCCGTCCGAGGAGCTCGGTGGTATCAGCATGTGGCCCGCGGACGCCCGTCTTTGCCGCGAGCATTCTCCGCTGTAGCGCCGCGCTCCATTCACTTTGGAGGTCCCAACAACAAAGTCACCTTCTACGAACAGGAAACTCGCAGGAGCAAGACGAGGAGGCGAGTCGACCCGGAGGCGGATCAGCGCGCCGACCAGAAGGACGTCGAGAATGAGTTAACCCGGTTGAACGAGGAGCTCGAGGCTTTAAAAGACCCTTTCGGTCCCGACAGTCGGTTCATGCGAGAGCTGCCCGAAAAGGACCGGGCTATTGCGCTAGAGGCACTGCGAAAACATGCAGCAGACGAAGACGAGGGAGCCGACGTCAGCATGAAGGATCTCTACGACAATGAACTCGACGATCTCATAAAGGAGGAATTCGACGACATGGTCAAGGAGGAGGAGAACTGGCAGTCGGATGAGGACGAAAATACTCCTAAACCAACTATCCGACAACCGTACGAAGTTGAATCGAAGGACTCGGACCTGCAACCATACGTCGACAAGTTCAACGGATGCCTCCGACGGATCGCGAGCGGTGACTCCAATATGCGCTGGCAGCAGGATCTGTGGAAGTGGTATCGCCGGTGCAAGCAGGTCATCCCTGGGTTTCTGGAGTCGATCTCGGACGAGACGTTGAATCTCCTGTGGGATTCTCTCGCTCCGAAAGGATCTACAAAGCCTCAGGAAACGGCACGTATACGCACACTAGCTCAAGACGCGATGTCGGCTGGTTTATCTCTTTCCACGCCTCGGATCCTCTCTTACATCGAGACACTCCATGCAGGGGGGGATACTCAAGCGGCGCTAGATCAGTGGGAAGCCTATCAGGCGGACCTCTGCCAGAGCAAGGAAGACTTGGAGGCGTATTGGAAATTAGGAGTCCGGCTCTTTGCGGCGGAAGACGACCCTCAGCGCGCGCAGGACATCGCCCTGGCGTTTCTAGCAAACGATAAGTCGCGCCAACCGCACATTCTCATCCCGGTTATCACGGCCTGGGGTCGACGCTCCGGGAAGGAAGCGGAAGTCAAGGCGTGGGCGCTGTATCTGCAACTGAAGGCGTTTCTAGAACGGAATATGACCATGGATGACTATGACCAGGTCAGCATCGGGTTCCTCAAGGCGGGCCGGCCGGGTCTCGCCATCGCTGTGTTCAAGGATATGATGGTGACCGGGGACCCCCAGCACGACTCGACGTCCCTCTACAAGGCCGCCGTCGGCTTGGTTGGCAACCTTCAAGCGTCTAGTGTCTCCGAACAGGATGTGAACAAGGTCTCCCTTTCGACCTTGACTGTCTTGCCTCGGAAATTCCAGAATCGGTTCTTCTACGCCAGCTGGATGAAAAAGCTGATTGGGATGGGCGAGGTTGATTCGGCCGCCATGGTCATTGAGTTGATGTACGAACGAGGCGTCAAGCCAGATGCCAAGCACCTCAACGGCGTCATCGCCGCCTGGCTGCGTGACGGAAGCAGCTCCGCTCAAGAAAAGGCCGAACGCCTCGGCTGGGCCATGGTCCAGCAACGGATCGACCTGGTGTGGACACGCGCCAACTCGCCGGAGGAAGCTCCCCGACTCGACGTCAATTCTAGTGCGGAGAGTGTCCGCATGCCCGAGTTCATGAAACGGCCGATGCCCGCCGCAACCATCGAGACATTCTCGATCCTCCTGCTCCACTACACACGGAGGAGCGATGACGACATGATCAAATACCTTGTGAAATGCTTGGGCGATGCCCGGATCCAACCGAATTCCTACTTCATGAACCACCTCCTTTATGCCGAGCTCCGCAAACAAGACATCGGGTCGCTCTGGACCAAGTACCAGACCCTGTCGGCCTCGACCCAGCCAGATCTGGAGACGTACGCCTGCCTCTGGGACTGCGGCAAGCTGCAATATGATCGCGGCCGGACAGCCTATCTGACCGGCTTCCCCTCCGCCCGCCGTCTCTTCTCGGACATGATGCGATGGCACGCCCAGCTCCCCGCCCGCGGGCAGACCACTGTGCGGGAGGAATTCTCCAAGGAGCTATATGACCAGATCATTCGGTGCTTCTGTCTCTCCAAGGACCTCCCCGGCACGCTCGTAGCCTTGTACTCGATGCGGGCCCTGTTCGGGTTCTTCCCGGACGATACCACGGCGCGGCTGATCGTCCTGCAGGTCGCGCGGCTCGCAGGGGTGCCCGCCGACACTCCCAAACGACGTCTCCGTCGGCTGTCCAGCACGCCCAAGAGCAAGGAGAACATCGGGCACGTGAACCGGCTGGTGGATATTCTCAGCGACCGCAAGCTAGGGGCTCTCGCGGCTCGGGGGCTGGAACTGGATGATCTCGAACCCTATGAGCGCGAGCAGTACCAGCTAGAGGTGATGGCCGAGTTGCTGCGGGTGGTGATGGGGCGGACAGCAGGTGACTCCGTGTCGGTGGAGGGACAGATTGCGGCGGTGGCAGAGGAGATGGGGGTGAGGGAGCTGGATCTAGGGGGGTCTGTTGAGGCTGGTGACTTGCTTTGGTGAGATGTAAAGTAATGGAGACCTGTAGAAGGGTTCTCAAGCATGGCTGGCGTTTCGGTCTTCGCTCAGCTGTGTATGTATATAACTAAAAGGTAGACATGGTGGTAAATGCATGTATAATAGAAGTTCCTCTCTTGGATCACAGGCAAGTCAACCATCCTACCCACCAGACAATCAACGACTGATCATACCAATAATTACAATAGGTACTATCCTATCCGAAATGATAGGCAGTCCCAGAGCAGCTACAGCTATACTCGTAACCATAACCACCCTAAACCAACCAACCCAAAAAAAAAAAAAAGGTATAAAATTGCCCATAAACAAACACCTATCCGATCTGCCCATCTAATTAATCCCCCCCCTTCTTAGCCCCAGCAGCAGCCTGCTCATCCTTCTCCACCAACACCGCATCATCATCACTCCCAGCCACCGAGGGCGGCGCATTCGACGACTCAGGCGTCTTGGTAGCCGGCGTCGCCTCCCCAGAGCCGGAGTCACTAGCAGATGCACTCGCCTCAACCTTCTTTCCCTCCGCAGCACCGGCAGCAACAGCAGCAGCAGAACCCTCAGGATCCAACTCCTTCATAAACCCCTCCTTCTTCTTCTCCCACCACTGCTTCTCCTCCTCTAACTTAGCCTGATGTTTCTCCATCCGTTCGCGATAAATCGCATTATTGAGCATTTCATTAGCAGATTGGAAGATTGTTTGACCCCAGCCGGGAACGTAAGCATTTGCCTATACCAACCAACACACATTAGTTCAGCCCTTTAACTCCCCAAATAACACCGCCAGAAGAAGAACGAAGAGAAAAGAGTGAAAATACCTCAGCAACCACATCCCTAACCTCCTCCTCCATTTCCTTCTCAGCACGAACAAACCTCTGCCAAAGATCATCGCCCACACTACCGCGTTGCAGTAGCATCGCGAGCGCCTGTTTCTGATTCCGGAGGGCCATGACGCGTTGAATGTCTTCGATTGCGCGACGCAGAAGAGCGGACTTCAGGACACTGTCGGGGACTTTCTTGCCCTTTTCATTGCTGTCTTTTGGGTCAAGGTGGAGGAGGGAGAAATAGATGTCGCGCTGGGTGTGGGCGGGGAACCAGGGGGAGAGGGAGAGGGATTTTTCTATTTGGGTGTTAGTTTCATTAGCATTTCTGTTTGTGGTGGTGGTGTTTTTCTTCTTGTTGAGGTGAGCTGGTTAGGGGATGAATGGCAGACATACGGGCTTTGCGCTTCCGGTAGAGGGAGGAAAAGGTGGCCAGGGAGCCGAGAAGAACTCCCAGGTAGGCAAAGGGAACGGCGAGGGTGAGCCAGTTGACCATTTTGAGTGATGTGTAATGGTTGTTGGGTGGTGTGGTGGGTGTGAGGTGGTGGTGGTTAGTTAGTGGACGGAGGTCGGGCGGCGGCGGCGGCGGTGGTTGGTGGTGGTTCGGGTTAGATGTGGAACATAGTAGGAATGGATATCTCCGTGCAACGAATGAAGGGAATTGATCAATTGCGCCCGCAATGAATCAGCCCAGCCAGGGGTGTGTGTAGGGTGGAAGAGTGATCGCTGAGCCGAAGATGTGCGGCGGAAGAGCGGCGAGGACCCTGAAAGGCCAGGCTGGTGTCTTGTACTTTGGCCCGTCACATGGCCCGATAAGATAACATGATACTTATACTCCGTAGACGCTCTCATACTATATCTAGTAGCCAAAAAAAAAAAAAAAAGAAAGAAAAAGAAAAAAAAAAGAAACAAAAGTGTCTGTATAGAGTAATCATAGTAGAATGTATATCTACACCCCCCAATCACTACATTCCCCCAAATACATGCAAGAAGTAACGCAAAACAAAAAGAAAAGAAAAGAAGAAAAGGAGAAAAAAAAAAAATAAAAAAAAAAAAAGTCCGCCCACGCATACCGAAGAACCATCCAACAGCAAAGCGAGAGGTATATGCATCCTTCTCAGTACACAAATCCATTGTCGCTTCAAGAGGTATCCCTAGAACCAAACCCCGCACAAAACAGAAATCAAAATCTACAGTGGATACAGCGACGCGCCCAGCTGCTCCTTCGTCTTCTGGCTGATCGGCCCGATCTCCTGCATCGCCTGCATGTCCTCCAGAACCTCATTGAACGTGTCCTGGATCCCCGCCGCCACCTTGCTCCGATTCCATTCCCCCCGCGTGCGCCACAAGTAGTCCATCAGGTTCGTCTGGATCTGCTCCAGTTGCTCCACGCTGCACCCACTCGTCCGCTGCGTCAGTTGCTCGTGCAGGCTCTCCACGTACTCGTGGTCCAGCGTCAGCTTCGGCGACAGGTCCTCGTTGTTGAGCAGCGACTGCAGGTTAGCCGGAACATGCGATGACACCTTGGTCGCATTCTCAAACAATGGCACTGGGGGCTGAGCCCGCTGCGCCGCACCGTTGTCCAAGTGCGCCAGCTCCCCCATCGGACGGGGCGATGGCTGGCTGCTGTCCCCCTGCTGTGTGTCAGGCAGATGCTCCTCCTGTGACACCCGGTCCGGGTACTGCGTGAGATCCGGAAAGTCATGCCGCATCCCATGTGCAGCCACCGGGCTCTGCGTGAAAGGGTTCGGTGCCGAGGATTGCTCTGAGGACTTCTTGTCCGACGTCGTCTGCGTCGTGGACGCTTCGTTGGTGTAGTCGTGCGGCTGAGACCCGGGTGCCATGGGCGTCACCGGCCCTTTCTGCGAGAAGCTGGAGATCCCCGACTCCCGCCGCACCTGCTGCGACGGCGCCGTCAGCGAGTAGGCCGGTTTGGGCTGCGCCGACGGCCCGAACGAGCTCGTCAGGGTGTCCTTGTCGACCGACTGGTCCGAGTTGGTCATGTAGGTGTCGCCCTCGCCGTCCGCGCGGAAAGAGCCATTGCTGGTGAGCGCATGCGTACTGAGGTCGTTCAGATCCGAGCCGCCCCCGGGATGGTAGCCGTTCGTGAAGCTCACGGTGCGCGTAGGTGTCACCGGTCGGTCGGTCTCCTTGGGTCCGCTGTCGGGGAACGCCTCGCCCAGCACCACCGGGCCACTGGACGGGCCCGATTCGCTGTTTCCGTGCGGCACTCGGTTCGTCGTCGCACGGCCGAGAAAGCCTTCCGCCTCTTCCTCCGCGGCCTTCCGCGCCTTTTCGATGGCAATCTTCTCGCGTTCCAACTCTCGCACGTACACCCCTTCGCATTCCGCCACGAGAGCGGGCTCGGTCTGCTCGATGGTGGCAATGTCCACTTCGACATTGGAGAGGAGTTCGTTGGCCCGCAGCAGCCGCTCTTGCTCCCTCAGCTGCCGGGCGTCCTTCGCGAGCCGTTTTATATCGGCCAAGAAGTCCTTGGGGCGCTTGTAGTACCCATTGGAGAGACGCTTCTCGATGGTGACGATCTCCAGGTTGTAGAAGAACTTGCCAGACACGGTCTCGCGCAGTCCTGGCACCCCGTTCTTGTCGTAGGCCTTCTCAAACGGCCGGAAGGTGGTCCGATGTTCAATCGGCAGATCACTCGTCACGATGTTCGGGTCCTCCTCCTCCCAGAGGTAGCGGATCTGGGACTCGTCGATCACGCCCGTGCGGAACCGCTTGTACTTCTTGATCTGATCCATGATGGGTTGGATCCGGATCTTGAGGAGATTGAGCGTTTGATGGTCTTTCTTCTTCTGCGCCTTGAGCTGCTCCTTGGAGAGCGGAGTGGCGGGCTTGGGAGCCGGCGCCGGCGCAATTTCCAGCGTCTCGAGCGCCCGCTTCTTTCGCTTTTCCGGGTCAGGGAAGTGGGCAGGCGATGTCTTGACGTAGTCGATTACCTTGGCAAAATACTCATGTCGTGCCTCGTTCCCCGGCGCTTTCAGATCGTAGAAGTTCTTCTTGGAGAAGCCGAACAAGTTCCTCTGCACTCCGCCATCCACATCCTCGCCAACCGACTCCTGCACGCCGAGCAGCAGCACAGGATCCGTCGGAGGAACCGACCGCAAAAGGCCCAGGAACGTAGACATCACGGCATGCCCCACCGTATCAGACCAAGCCTGGATGTTGGGAATGTATATCACGCTCGGCTTGTGCCTCTTGACCTCTGCGAAAAGCTGGATTACAGCGGCCTCGGGAGACCGAGTGGAGTCACTGAGCAGGGTAGGGAGATCAAACGCTTGGACATGAAGTCCCTCAAAATGGTGCAGGAGGGCGCCGGCTAGATACTGCTGGCCCATTCCTAACGGCCCGCGAAGCAGCAGGCGAGGTCGGAAGACCCGGGATCGGTCGAATTCCTGCTGCATCTGCTCGCGCTGGAAGCTATCTGATCCTTTCGGTTCTTCGAATTGTGCTTCCTCTAATGCGGTGAGCCTCTTTCGCTGCGGGAGGATCAAAGACAGCAGGTCCTTGATCTCGGCGAGAGGCGCACGCAGCAAAGGCTCGACCGCGTTGGGGAGCGGCGAGGCCCCCGACGAGGTCGACCGCTCAGAGGACGGTACCATCTTCTTGATCGCCAACATGAAGTCCTTGGGGTTAACCTCGATGGTCTTCGGGTCAATGAGGAGCTTCTCGTTGGATTTGTAGATTTGGGGGTATCGTCTTTGCACTGCATTGAGGGCTGCTTCCGTGCAGAGCGCACGAAGGTCGGCACCTCCATAGCCCTTGGTGATCTCCGCGAGCTCATCCTTGATGGGGCTCGGCAGCGGCGGATCCCAGCCCTTGGTGTGAATATCCAGAATCGCGCGTCGGCCTTCGGTATTGGGCAGGGGAAAGTAGAACTCGCGGTCGAAACGGCCGGGGCGGCGTAGAGCAGGGTCAATGGAGTCGGGACGATTCGTGGCGCCAATAACGATAACTTGCCCACGTCCATCCATGCCATCCATCAATGCCAACAGAGTCGACACGATCGAGGCATGAATCTGTTCCTGCTTGCTCGACCGCACGGGTGCCAGTCCTAGGAAAGTCAGCTTGGAGATGCCCAGACCACCCAGCACAGGGGATGCGCTTACCATCGATTTCGTCGAAGAAAATAATGCTAGGCTGAGTCTTGCGAGCCTCGTCGAAAAGAAGCCGAAGCTGTCGTTCCGCCTCGCCCACCCATTTACTGAGCGCGTCTGCTCCCTTTCGCATGTAGAAAGTCACCTTGCGGCCATTGGAGCTGACACTGTTCGCCAGGGCTCTGGCTAGCAGCGTCTTACCAGTACCGGGGGGTCCATGGAAGAGGACACCGCGGGGAGGCACAATGTGGAACCGTTGGAAGATCTCCGGATATAGCAGCGGCAGGGACACCATCTCCTTCAGCTGGTCAATGTGGCCCTGCAAACCTCCAAC
Source organism: Aspergillus carbonarius ITEM 5010 (assembly GCA_001990825.1). Lineage (NCBI taxonomy): Eukaryota > Fungi > Ascomycota > Eurotiomycetes > Eurotiales > Aspergillaceae > Aspergillus > Aspergillus carbonarius. The sequence goes on from KV907498.1 coordinate 253,091, forward strand.
GCTATCAAAGTTGACGTTCACGTCCACCCCCAGCGGGTCAGCATCAGCCAGCGTTTGCTTGTCCTTGATCTTCCCGAGGTTGGCAGGCGTCCCGGAGTGGCCCTGGGCTGCATCGACACTGTGAGTCTGAGTACCCAGCAGACCGAGACCAGGCTGCCCATGGCCCGATGTGGGACCGCTAACACTGCCCTTGGGATGCTGCATGCCCTCGTCATCACTGCTATCGCTATCGACTCCGCCAGTGGCAGCAGGTACACCCGGGGGACCCAAGATGGCGGACGGCCCGCCGCCTCCGAAAGGACCATACGTAGGGAACAGGGTGCGTTGCCAGCTGCCGCCGCCACCTCCCCGGCCACGGCGCGAAGGCGATTCATTGACCTCGTTTTCGGCCTCCTCGATAGGTAGAATCAGGTCAGGGCGGATGATCCGGTAGTCGACATCCTTCCGGCTACGACGAGGCTTCTCGTAGATGATCTCCGGCTGCACTCGCCGGCGAGGGCGACCGCCTCGCAGATCTTCCAATTCCTCTGCAAGCTCCTCGGCGATGTCGGCACCGGCCTCAGATTGTCCCCGGGACCGCGATGCCCGCTTGCGGAGGCCGGGGCGACGGCCGGCGGTGCTGTCCTCATCATCATCGTGGATCTGACTCCCTTTGCGCGGAGAAGGATGCGACTTCCCAGACTGTGATACCTCGTCATCATCATTCGATTCTTCTTCCTCGGGTTCGAAATCACTCTCTTCATCCTCGCGCTTGCGCTGCGAACTCTTTGGTTTCTTTCGACTGGACCGACGGGGGTGTGCAGATTCATCGTCTTCGGGCTGTTCGACTTCGTCGTCCGCTTGCTGGCTCCGGTTGGGTCGACTCCTTCTTCGTGTTGTCGGGCCCTCATCTTCGTCCTCGTCATCATCACCGCCCTCCTTTGCATCGCCGTTCTCGGACTCGGGGACGAAGCCTTCATCATCTGCGGTTGTTTCGTGGCCGTTGCCCGCTGCAGACGGAGCTTCCTCAAAGCTAATCTGGACATCGCTCTCCATGATCTCCAGCTGAGAGCCTTTGACCTCCATGGTTGTTTCATCGATCATCTCGTCGTCTTCCTGTTTCGGCTGCATCTCCTCCTCTTCCTCCTCTTCGAGTACCGGGGCTCGCTTCGAGCCACGGGATCCTCGGCGACGCTCCATTTCCGGGCTATGTGTGGCCCTCCGTTCAACGGTTTCCATATGGCGTCCGGAAGTGGTCAGGGCATGGAATTCTTCTGATGGATCCCGCGTGCGTCGAGTCACCCGGCGTGGGCCTGGGAAGTTCTCCGACGGAGCCTGGCGCTTCAGGGCGTTGCCGACCTTGAGCGTAACCACGGTGCTTTTGCGTTTCGGTGGGGGGGTCCGAGCCATGTTCTCATCGTTAGTATCGTCCTCGATACTGCTGGATTCGCCTTCGTTGTAGATCGGTCGGTTCGTGGCAGCCCTGCGAGCGACTAATCCGCGTGCATTTCGTTGGGCGTTGATGTCGTCTTCCTCTTCCTCGGATTCCTCGAACGAGAGTTCGTCGGCCTCGTCGAAGATCTCTTCATCGGACAGCATATCTTCGTCGGAATCGCGACGGGCCTTCTTCTTGACGGGCTTCGACTTCTTCTTCGATTTCGTTCGGGAAGCGGAGCGGCGGGCGGAGCGCACGGGGTGGTCGCTGTAGTCATCATCGTCCGAGTCGGACTTGTTGGCCATCTCCTCGATGGAACGCTTTGCACGAGGCATGACGCCGCGCCAGACAGGGGGTCTTTTGTAAATAGCCATGTCAGTGATGGTGAGTGCAGAGGGAAGGGGGGTAGATAAGAGGTGGATGGTGGAGGAAGTACAGGAAGCGTGAGGGCGACAAGAGGGGCCGAGAAGAGAAAGGAAAACGCCGGCCATTCGGAGTAGGAGATGACCGGCCACGCAGAAAGATTAAAAAATGGAAGAGTCTAACACTTACGGGGGACAATGGAAGTGATTGAATGGCGGATTGAAAGGGCAGGTCAAATGGTTAATCGCCGATGGACAGGAACCCAAACACAGACCTCGGACTCAACGAGCGACGAGACCGTTTTCATGAAACCCAACAACTGTGACAGGCTTCGGCAGCCATCAACGGTGGGTAAAGACAAGACAGACAGGAAGGGATGGGAGAAGAAGCAGGCTCAGGGTGGCCTTGTCACCGGAGCAGTCGTATATATACCACGGGGACGAGGGCGAAGCGCAATGCGCAGAGGTGCCGGGGCGAGCGAAGGGAAATGAATGGAGCGAGGCTCACGGACTGACCAACCGGAAGGGACGCGTCGCATGCAGCTGCTAAAGCACCCAGGGGGGGGAGGAGGGGGGAGGAAGCAAGTGAGATAGATCTCCAGAAAAAAAAAGAAAAGGCGAAAAGAGAAAGGAGTGAAGAAAAACAACTAGTTCGGTGCAATTCCCCAAGACCAGAACGGATGCTCAGCATGAGTAACAGCAGCAGCAGCAGCAGCAGCAGTAATAGCATGACGGGCGGAAAGCAAACCAAAGCAAACCAAGTCTCCAACTCGGAGGCTGCCCAGCCACACACACTCGCCCGACATCCCGCGCCACACCCCCCCCCTAAAGCAGTCTAGCGCTACCCGCCTGAGGCCGGACCATTCCAATTCCCTCCTTCCATTCGGTCACCACAACCACTCTGTTGGACTAGTTAGCTGCAACGCCCATATCCATTTCCCTCACTCCCCTTGAACCCACGTAGACCAGGAACCTCACCACCCATCCCCCATTTCCGAATTCCCCATCACTCAATGAATAAATAATATTCCCTCCCATTTCCTTAACCCTAACCCATTCCCCCACCCCATCACACAAAAAATCCCAAATGCCAAGAAGAAGAAAAGAAGGTGTAGGTACTAGAAGAAAGAAAACAAAGACAGAGACGCCCCAGCACCCGAAGCTAGGACGATTTCCCCACGAAGCTTATCGCCTTTTGACTCCTCCCCGCTGGTTCGAGCGCTTCGCCATTACCGCCGGCTCGCTTGATATCATGTGACTCCTACAGTGATGAGTCAGCGGGAGATTTCGACTGGCTTTCTCCGCTTCATTCGATTCTAACGGCCGAGCTTGCTTCCATATATGTGTATATATATATATGGATCCTATATACATCTCTTACCTACAACTCAGTCCCTCTTATTACCTCCGCTACTACTACGTTCCACCCCACGTTCAATCATAGTCAAGATGGTCTTCCGTCATCCCCCCCTCCTTCGCATCAGAACTCCCTCTCCATCCATCCTCCACAGCAGAAGAACCCTGGCTTCCTCCGCGCCCAGATGGAACGCCAATGAGTCCAGCGCCTACAGAGAAGGTGTAAGTTCCATTTCCTCCCCCCATTCTTCCTAAACCTCTTTTATAGGGGAGAGTGGAAGGGATGCGGCTTGCACCCCTATGACTACCTGATTCTCTGCCTCTGGGTATACAGTCTACGAGCAAAATAGCAAGCTAACCCAACGTCCCAGATGGCCCGGTATAAGCTCTTCGTGGGCCCGTTTGCAAAGGTCTTTCTGGGCGCCATTTTCACCTACCAGGTGCTTTACTGGACCTGGTTGAAACTGGAGATGGTTGAATCGAAGTATGAGAAGAACCGTACGTGACTCACCCCGTTTTCTCGTCGCTGGGAACTGCATCTAATGGGCACAGAGGAGGTTGCGGCGCTGGAGCAGAAGGCGAAGGAACTGACCGGCGCGCAAAAATAAGGGCTGTCCCTCCCCGTGTATGATGATTTACTTGTTCCTGGATTATAGTATATACCCCCTACGTCCATGTGGAAAATTCAGGAAGTCTGTCTCTGGCATGCGTATCTTTGTGGAGTGTATATCCAAGCGCTATAAAAATGGTCTGACTGACGTGTGTAAATTTACATGTTGCCTACCCCCTCATGATGGTTCCCCGACCGTCTATGCATTGCTGGTAGATGGATTTCGGTCCTCACACCCTTCACACAAGCCGTGATGGCAACATGGACATTGGTTGGTATACGTTAATGCGAAGGGGCCCTGCCTACATTGACACTGGATCCCTGTCAGTCACCTGCCTTTGGCTGCAATTCGTTCGGGGAAGACTCACACAGAAAGCCGGGTCTGGTTCGTGAGACAGCCGACTCGGCTCCGACAACATGCTGTCGGCGCCGTGGTAGAACGGCCCCAACGATGCCCCGGGTAGATGATCCGAGTCGACTCTCGACCTTTTTTCCAGACTGGGGACTCCCGGCTCGCCGCATCGGTAAGAGTCAGAGGTTGACTGCAGAGATGGGAATTTCCGCTTCCGCAAATTCGATGCACCAGGGAAAGAATAAGTCATGGATCTATTATGTGGAAGTGGGTCACCGCCCAGGTCGGACGATAGATTGGGTGGAGGTTCCTTATCAATTACCATCATATCGTCGTGCAATGGTTCATGGTCGACAGCATAGTCGCTGCTCACCGACTCATCATCGCTGTTCTCGTCCATGGCAGGTTCACTCTCGTATCCATTGCCATCGGTCCTTTGTTTCTTCATTTCTTCTCGCTCCTGACTTTTGGTCAGATGCCCCGAGGGGAGGAGCCAATCTTCAACGCGCTCGCCCTTCTTGAAGTGCTCGACATCGATGTGGTTATAGCGTTCGTTCCAGGCGCCGACTCCCTGGGTTTTCAGGGGCAGAAGAACGCGACAAAAGCCGCACCAGTAGTGCGAGGGGCGCGGGTCACCGTCGCGGTTGATACGATTCTTGCATAGAGCCGCCCGCACCTCCTCCTCGTCGTCCACGTCATGGTGTTTCTTCAAGTGTTGGACGTACATCTCCTGGCGATAAAATAATCGGGCACACGGGAGATCCTCTTGCGTGGCATCCGCCAAGGTGCAACGCCAGCACTGCGCGTGGAAATGTTGGGAGTTCTCGTGTCGTTTCCAATCGGCCTTGCTGCCAAACGTCTTGTTGCACTTGGCAAAAGTACACCCGTACGGCCGTTCGTGGCGCTTTTTATGCTTCCTTGTGAACGGCCAGTCAGGAACTCCTGTCGATAACAAGGAACATTGAGCCCGACTTACTTCATCTCGCATCGCAAACGCGTCCGCTTCGTGCAGAACTCGCATTGAATCCAGCCCTTCTTTTCACTGTCGTCATCTAGGGTGTCTTGAGAGGCGGCGTGGCCGGAGCCAGGCTGTCCGGACAGCCGATCCAGGGCTGCAGACAAGATCCTCTGCAGCATATCGCGCTTCCGATCCGACAGCTCCTCGTTTTGATCCATCATCTCGTCTCCCACATCCGACTGCTGGCTCCGTCTTCGCTCATTGGTGTTCATGGCTTTTGTCATGGCATTAATCATGTTGAGCGCCGCTTCATTCACCATGTCGTCCATCTTCCCATTCCTAGCGGTGTCTAATTGAGCGGCAATAGGAGCCTTCTGGTCCAACGAAGAGTCCAGAGTGAGGGCCCTCAGGGCAGGCAGTTCGCTGGGGTGTGGTTTTGCAAGCGGCAGTTGCACCAAGGCATGGTCGAAATTGGGATTCTTGTACTCGTCGTTCAGTCTCATGGCAGTGTCTGGTGTGGCAGTTTCCGAAGATGGGCACACCGTCTGAAAGGAGGAGGAAGCGTCTTCGCCAAGATCTCTCATGACCCCTTTAGGCTGGGTGACTGGCTCAGTTTGTAGGGTAGGCGCTTCGTCCGACAGAGAATCGATGAAGGAGGGACCAAGCTCTTGCGGTTTCACGCACGTTTCATACCACTCATGTGATCTGGATGATGCGTTAGTTATCCGACATGCCAGCTGATGCGCGGGAGGTACGTTTAACTTACTTCCTCAGCAGCTCCTCTACATCCTCGTCATTGTGCATCCGAGCCAGATGCTGGCGAAAATTATCCAATCGGGGCCACTTCTTGTTCCTCCGTGGGCAGTTTTGCCCAAAGCACATGTAGAGGACTTTCGGTCCGCGCTCCGGCTCCTGCTTATGAACACATTTCTTATGGCGTGCGAGGTCGTTGATGGTACCGAACCCTTCTTTGCGGGCGCAGTTGGGCTCATCACATTTAAACAGTTTTCTGTGTCTCGCTTCGTGTTTTCTGCGAGGGTCAGCTTTCCCGCTCGTTTCCGGTCAGAGAAGCCAGTCTGGCGTACCTCTTGTCAGAAGGACACTTTCCGGTCCATTGGCAACCGGGATAATCGCATTTGATCACGTCCTGGCACAGCAGGGACGGCGAATCCATCCTGTCCAAAGGATCAATGCCGTCACCATACGGTGCCGAATTGAGGTCTAATGCGGATACCCTATCATCCTGCTCATGCTCAAGGGGCGCAAGGAATGGGCTGCAGGCCGACTCGAGTGCATACGATGCAGCCACGGAGCGCGTGGTGCAGCCCTGCGTGCTATATCCCGAATCGGACAGATGAAGACTGGTGTACTGACTGCCAGCCTCGGAGGGCGTACTATGATGGCCACTCGATGACCGGCGATCAAGGCCGTATACTTGGTGAGACCGCGGGACGACAAATGCAGCGGGATGAATCGGCGCCGACGACTGGAGGGGGTTCCAAGCGTCTTGCTCATGTCTCCATCGCGCCAGAGGAGGGTAAGTGGACGGATCAAAGAGCTGAGGAAGCGGGGATGATGATGGTTTGTGGTACAGTGGCCATGGATGGAGAATGGATGGATGAGTGGGATGGGGGATGGCTTGATCGGACGCAAACTGGAAGCCCAGGAAGGATGCTGGGTCGCCCAGGGTGAGATCGGACGGCGACAGCCCGTCCGATGAGAGGTCAAGCTGCGAAGAAGGGGGCATTGCCCGCGTGCCCATGATTCCCTGAAGGATATCGCTGGAGTTGTCCCAGGGCTTGCTGGGGTCGGATGTCTATGTCACATGAGATCAGCTTGTGGTGGGCTCTTGGCCGGACGGATATCTATATCGTATTCTGTTCGGTCCGCGCGAGGGGATTGCGACATACACTCATATTGGCAACGGCAGGCTGTTGGGGGATCCTAAAAGAGCGCGTTCGTGCGCGTTCTCGGGGTGTTATTGCCGTGATGGAAGACAGCCTCTGGCGAGAGAGGAGCAGAAGGTGGAAACCTGGCGATTTATCATATAGCAGGAGGGGACGAGCCCAGTCGCAAGTGAGCCGATCGGAATCTATTCAGAGAAGGCGATGACGAGCCACAACGCTCCTATGATTGCCGGGGTCGTTTCCTCTTCGGGGCCTCGTCAATCTAGATGTCTGTTCCAGCTGAGAGGAACGAAATGATGAAGGCCCGGCAGATCGACCGCGTATCACTGAAGAAATAGATTTGGGTCGGTGACCCGAGGCGGAGCCAGAAAAAGGAAAACGCGAGAAGACAACGAGCCGGGTGAGTGAAAGAAGAAAGGTAACAATAATCATAATAATATTAATAAAAGGAAGAAAAAGAAAGAAAGGAGGAAGGAAGAGAGAAGATTTAGAAAAGAGAAAGAGAGAGAGAGAGAGAGTACGGAGTAGAGAAAAAAAAGCAAGAGAGCAAGAAAGAGGGGAAAGACGAGCAGGGAATCAGGCTAAGCATGCGAGGATGCTGACTGGAAGATGCAGAGAGAGCCAGAGAGGAGAGAAAAAAAAAATTAAAAAAAAAGAAAAGAAAAGAAAAGAAAAGAAAAGCATAAAAAAAAAGAAATCTAATCCAATCCAATCCAATGCAACAACATCCAATCCTGTCCAGCAGACCAAGAGGGAAAAAGCAATGTCGGGGCACCGACGAGGTATGATCGACCGATTATCCCCATCACGAAACCCCACGCGATAACGTGTCGAGGGCCGAGTTGAGCAAAAGCAAGCGGGAGGGAGAGGGAGAGTGACAGGAGCTAAGAATCGATGGCATGTCGGATCAAGTCTCCAGAGGAATGCCCATTTTCAATGGGCTGCAGGGCGAGCAGAGGTCGAGGGTCGACATGCCTGGCTAGTCGGTTTCCGATCGATCGAGCCGGCGAGGAGAGACCGAAGGGAAGGAATGACAGCGAGCAAGCATCGATAGGTACGGAGTAGGAGAAGATAAGTCCGGAGTAAGTGGTCTAGAATCCCCTCTCCCACTAAGACCTGTCAGACCGTCTGGCTTCGAGTCCCCTTCCCTTTGGTTCCCCCGATACATCCCTATGATTTCGAGAGTAGATGGAGAGAGGTAGAGTCGAGACCTACTAGCGAGGTCCGCGGAAGTACCCAGTCGATCGCGATGCGATGAAGATGCGACTAGGTACCTACTACTAGAGAGTGAGAGTAGCGAGAGGGCAAAAGAGAAACTACTGGCCCCGGCGCAATTATCAGCCATAGTCGCAGCGTTGGCGTTTTTCCTCCCGCGGGCGTGTGTCCCTGTCTCTCCCTCAACGGCCACTCATCTCGTCCCTTGGTTATTTGTTTTGAATTTCTTTTTCCTTTTTTTTGTTCTTTTTGTCAGGCTTCTATTTTCTTAAATTTTTTTTCTTTTTCTTTTTCTTTCTGTTTTCCCCTATTCAGTCTTGTTCTTCGTATCCCC
>KV907498.1:280742-368446 GCA_001990825.1 Aspergillus carbonarius ITEM 5010
TTAAAATATAAAAAAAAAAGAGGCAAGTCGCTCCGAGTATGCTAAATGGCACAGGTGGATGATGAGATCACAGGTCCCCTGCAAGACGCGATCCGTCCTAATATACCTATGCACGGCGGGCTCTCGGTCTTTCTAGGGTTGCGATTTGTAATTCGAGCCAAGGAAAAAAAAAGATCAACACCGAGGGCGACGACAAGAAAAAAATTCTGGCTGATGCCGGGTTTCTTTTACGTTGCGCTGACGGGATGCTGGAGATCTATAGGACGAGTGGGCGAGAGGGACCCGCGCGGAGTTCCAGAAAATGACCCGAAGCAATCCACTGCGTGTCTTCGCCGCCTTTAACCGTTGATCATTAATTACTGGGTATTATTGCTGGCAGGATCGCCGACGCTCTTCCGGACCGTTGAAGTGCTTGACAGCCAAAAAGTTCCACTTTCGGCACTATCTCTCTATCTCTCAATTTCTCTGAATTCTACTCCGTAAGTACCTATGTTTGATTCACCCATCAGCCATGATGACCTCGTTGCGACAAGGGCGCCGCAGGTTTCCGTCAACCAATGAATGACCCATGGTTCCTCTGGTTTGCTCATACCATCCCTTGATTTCGACATTATGGCGCCAACCTGAACAATGAAAACAGCGATTGTAGCCAAGATCATGTCATTATTCGTCTAACGATGGGCAGCTAATCTTCGTCTGCACCATTCCAACATGGTATATCCAAACCCTCACACAAGCACTTTTGACGAACAGTGTACAATGCAATCCCTTCCACGGAGAGCCCCTCGTATTCACAAGACAAAGCCAGTCATTACCACCACGAAGTCGGGCCCAACCCAGCCATTTGCATGGATCCAATAATCGAATAGGGGGGCTTCCGCTCAATTGCGGATGCATCTCCTAGATCCGGCGCATTGGGGATCTGGTCGTGCCACTCTTCCATCTCAACGCGGAAACGGACGACTTCTCCCACATCAAAATAGAATGTCGAGCCGTCTTCATTTTCCCACACCCAGACTTGATCGGCGTAGTCACTGATACCCGTCAATACGGTGACATAAGGTGACAAATGTCAAATCGGGGGGAACACTCACAATCTGGCGCCATCCAAGAGCAGATCCGGAGGCACGAGAATATCGTTGAAAAACTCTACGGCAACTAGGCACTGTAAGAAGGGGTGTAATACAAGGACATACAGTGTGCCTGCCTACCTTTGATGCCGTGCTCAGTAGCACCTGAAATCTTTCCCAGCATGATCTCCCCCTTGAACGGGCGGAAAACGATCAGGCGGAACTTGACTGCGGACGGGGTCAGTTGCTCTGCTATGCCATACAAGAGACAATGTATCACAGATAGAGAAACGACTTACCGTTTACATTGACCAGGCCGGTACCATGGCCGATCAGGCCATCTGATGACTCGAGCAGGTCGTAGAAACCAATGCATAGGCCGATTTTTTGAATGACCTTCACAGGAAGAGGTCAACAAGGCTCAAAAGCAACCGGCGATCCCAGCCAGCGTCGAATAGGAAAGAAATATCAAGTTGGGTGACGATGCGCTAGCACCTACTTTATTGGCATACTTCTCGTTGATGTTATCCTCGAGAGCCACAGCGCTATATTTGGAGAAATCCTCCGGGGAGATCTGGATCAGATCTGAGATGGTAGTCTGGGAGAGCCAGGTCAGCCTAGACTCTCATTCCAACATTCACTGCGCGCTTCGGATAGCGGAAGATCACTGACAAGGATAAACATGATGAAGTCGCTTGACGTAGCGCTCAACGGCTGGTGGGGGAAAAGATCTTTCTTTTCTATTCTCGTAGGATAGCCAGTCGGGGGAAATGATCAAAGCGGTCGGGACTCAGTTCCATGTTCAGGAGCCAGTCCAATTCAGTTGTCTTCCATCTGACAGCCGTGGGGGTCAAGCTTTCCACAATCCCAGATGCATGATATATATCTCGCAGTAGATATCTATCCAGCAGCAGCTCTAAAGCGACCGACCGAGACTGGCGCGAAAGCACTGCAGCGAGGCCGACAGCCAATCGTAGGCCGCGGACCTGCCTGAAATTTCTGCCTGAGGGCTCGGGCCCCGTGCGTACACGTGAGCGGCACGCGATTCCTCTTTCTGCTCGGAACGGAACAACGACGGTTTGTCACTGATGATCCGTCGGCCATTTATGAGTTGCGACCTCGTGAAGTCTTCGCGATGCCGTGAGGATGGCGTGCATGCTGCCTTGCTCTGAAGATCGACTAAGATCTTCTCGCCATGAACCCCCAGGGATTTTCTTTCCCTCCCCCCCCCCTCCTCCCCCCTCCCAGCAGCAGCAACAACAACAACCGCATCCGCAACAGCAACAATATCACCATAATGGAACCTTCCCGGCCCAGTATGGTGGCCAGGGCTACTATGGCCAGCGAGGTGGCCGTGCTCCTGGGGCCCATTTCAGAGGCCGGGGAAGAGGGTATGGGAATCGAGGAGGTGCCCGTGGAGGTCATTTCATGACGCCTGATGCCAACCGCGCCTATCCTGCCGCCACGCCTTCCGTCGGCTACGGTCAGATGAACTACGCTGCGTATCCCACCCAGCCTCTGTCAACTACTCCCCACGCCATACCAACAACCCAAGTCGCTCCTTCAACGTCGCCGAACTTTCAACACCCCCCGAATGCCTCCTTTACCCCATCGCAGCCGTTCACACAGCAAGCAGCACGTCTGCCGCATTACCAAGGCCAGCCTAACTACGGTGGGACATACACTCCGTCGCCTGCACAACCGGGATCTGCATATCCTTCTGCCATGCCCACGCGCCAGCATGTCAACCAGCCAGTTCAAACGCCAATGATGGGCCCACCCATGCGCTGGGGGTTTGAGCACACGGGGCTGGCAGGAACTTTCACTGGAGCTCAGCGCAGTCCTCAGCGCGGTGGGCGCCCATTCAATGGTTACAACGCTCAATCACCCACCGGTGACAGGCCAACGAATTATACGAACAAGCGTGACCATAGTTCAGCGTTTGGGAAAGCTCAATCAGTCGCGCCGCGAATTCCCGCCCCCCCTCCGGTTCCGAGCTTCGGGAACCCTCTGCCCTCCAAACCACCCCCACCAGCCGATGCCACGCGAAAGCCCAAAAAGAAGAAGAGAAAGCATAATCAGCTTGGATTGACACCGAAGACCGAAGAGCACGAGTCGAGTGAGGAGGAAGACGATGCAGACGAAGAAGCGAGACTGGCAGCCGGAGGTGGTGGCGCTTCATCATCTCTCCAGATCACATACCGAGGAAAAACCGCTACGCTGCAATCACCGGAGGATATTGCTGCCTGGATCGAGGAGCGGAAGAAACGGTATCCAACCCAAGCGAGAGTGGAAGAGAAGAAGAAGGCCATGGAAGAAGCAAAGAAAGCGCGCCAGGAAGCACAACGGCAAAAGGATTCGCGAAAGCAAGAATTGAAACGAGCGCACAAGGATAGTCGACATCGACAAGAGCACGACAAGCAAACCAAGGAGCAACCTACCGACCCCATGGACGCCGCTGCGAAAGCCAAACAGAAGGCGGACAAACTGCGGCGAAAGTTAATGAAAGAAGAGAAGCGTGTTGCCAAAGCCGAGGCAGATGCTGAAAGGGCCAGGATTAGGGCCGAGGAACTACAAAGGGGATCAACAGATGCCAATGTGGATAGGTCGCTGGCCTCTCCAGAAGCTCAGGTTCAACCGATTGGCCCAGGTCCTGAGAGTAAGCCTGACAAGCCCGGGTCTACCGCGGCGGAGGGTTCAGAAATCAACAACCGCGACACCACGCCGGCAACAGATATCAAGTCAGACACTGGACAGCCCGAACAGACTCGTGAGGGTGACGGGCTTAGCGTCCCGTCTTCAGATGTATCCGATAGCAGCGACTGGACGTCGTCAAGTGGATCAGATTCGTCGTCTGATGATTCTGACAGCGATGGTGATTCCGCGCCGGAGGAAGCGAGCTCTCGACGAGATGGACCCGAGCGGGTACCGCCACCGGCCCGTGACAACAAGAAGAAGGTATGCAGGCATTTTGCTCGAAATGGCCGCTGCGCGCGCGGGCAAAACTGCCGATTTTTGCACGAGGCGCCTGAGCGAGCAAGTAAAGCGAAGCCAGCGGAGCCACAGGGACGAAAGGGGCTTCTGCAAGCGGTGAGTCCAGAATTCCCATCTGTTGCAAGTTCCGGTCGTATTGCGGGGGCAACAAGACTAATGAGAACGATTGCTAGCTTTTGGAGCGCCAAAAGGGAGAAGAAGACCGGAAAGTCATGGAAGCAGTTGCATGGCTTGGGGAGAACGGGTTTCTGGATGCACCGAAGGACCCAGGGGACGCCAACGACAAGACCTCGATGACCGAGGGCGCAGAACGTACTACACAGCATGCTGAAAAGGAGCAACAGGCAGCACCCGAAGCCACAATTTCCGGGCCGGAAGCCGATACGACCGCAGTCACTGCGTAGCATAGGGAGTAGTATCCCACCTTCTCGAAGGCCATGATGCAATGTACATACATCGCTAGACTCACGTATATTATCATGCCTCGTGTCAAGCTCGGGCGAGCATTGGCAGACCGTCTGCAGATTCCCTTTCAATGCTTATTTGTCTCCGTGTACTCCGTAGTCCGTACACCGTATGGGATCATGGGATGGGTCTCCTAAGCCGGGAATGAACCAGGTGGCCGTTGGGCGATTCGGACGAATGAATGTGACCGCAGCTGCATCGGGGGTGGCCACCGTCGCGAACTAACAATGGCGATGCGGCTGCTCCTCGCTTAGGCCTCCCTAAGTCTAGCTAGTAGCTACCGAAGCTCGCCAGTACTAGTAGTGCTTAGTGGCGCCTCCCCGCTTTGGGTTGCGCTGGGAAAAATCCGCCCATCTTCCTCGTTCCTGGTTCCTGGTTGTATGATTCTTGGGCGCGCGGACAAGATCCAATCTCCATAGCACTTTGTCCATTGGGTGCCTAAGGGGTGGTGGGTCTTGATTCCAGGGTTAGGTAGTATCCCCTCGAAGGCACAAGAACAATGGCTGACATCCCGCCTATTGTGTAGCGTGAAATATATCGGACTTACGCATGGAGTAACAGCATTTAGTAGGGAGGCCATGAATATGAAGAGGTTAGAGTCCGATAATCCTTAACAAATTGGGGTGACCCAGTGTGGACTTGAAGCTCTGCACATTACTGGAAGAGGAAAGAGGCACTTGGCGGTGGGAGACCGGGAGGAGAGCCGGAGAACTACGGGGATTGTTAAGGGTGTGGATAAGACCAGTAGTAAGAGGTTGTGAGCTCTAGCTAGCGGACAGGGAGGGTTATAGAATGTAACTGGAGGTGCAAATGCCTCGGTCATTCATTGATAATCACGATCGGCCGCATCCACATGTCAGTCCGTACATCATGATAAGATAGATCCCCGGCCCAATAAGAGGCGATTCCTAGTAGTAGTAGTAGTAGTAGTAATAGGTAATACCTAGGTATACGGTCCAGAGTAGTAGTATGATAATATCATCATCCACTACTACTACTACCATTCACTGCAGTCAGCTCGGGGATCAGGATTTATGCTGCTGTCGGGTACAGAATAAAATACAGTACCAGAGCCGGCTGCCCTCGAGCTAGACCCGAACGAGGCCGTTGCAGGCTTACAAACTTTGCCGGGGTGGAACAGCCGGAGAGGGTTAATTTCAATTCTGCCCAATGATCGCCCACATGCCTTGGATTGCGCTGCGGGAAGTTGGGCAAGTTGCGAACTTTAGGTTCCCCCCTGAGCCTGGAAAGCCTCTCGCTGGCTCGCCCAGCTCCTCTTCGTATTGAGGGCTATATTTACTTCTCGATCTCCGGACCAACGCGGATAGGTCGTATCGAAACTGTCATCTCTCATTGAGGCGGCGGATCTATCTATGTATTTATTGGGTATTGGCCACGCCGCCAATGACCCCGGCCTCAGCGCGAAAATAGTACGAAGTACGACTAGTACCTAGTAGCGTAGGACCTACGCTACGCCCGAGGCCGGCCTGAGCCCTCTTCCCCCCACCCCTCTCTTTCTACCTAAGTGGGAAGAGAATAATGAGGGGATCCGGACCGGGCTTTCAGAAGGAGTCGAGGGCCTAGTGGCCCTAAGGGAGGTTAGCGCCGGTGGAGGATGTGCCCCGTTCTTTCCGAATCCTGTGGATTGGCTCCGATACAGCAGGTACGCCCGGTAACTAGGCTCGAATGCTCTTAGCAACAGGCAGGAACAGGAAGGCCCGGAGTCCACTCGGCCTGGCACTAGTCACAGGGTCATCCAATCCATCGCATCGCCCGGTTATTGTGCCATCCACTGCGTTGCTCTGCCCGCATTAATGGATCCTCAAGGCCGTACGGAGTATACATAGTCATCCTCCGCCCCCCCCCCCTCCCCAGTGGCTCCTGCCTGTTTCCCTCTCTTCCTTCCCTCTCTCGTGTGATTTCCCCATTCGACGTCCGTCCTTCGTTCTCGTCGTCCACGCTCTCTTTCACTGACTCACCCGGTTCACTCTTTTGACCGTCTGTCACATCGAAGTCATTCCTTTGCTTCTTGTACTACCCACACTCGCATCGTGCATTTACGTCTGTATTGCATATCAAGCCACCCCACTCACATATACATCCTCACCCACCTCCATCAATATGCGTTCTATGTTCTATCTTGCTCTCAGCGCCCTCGCGACTCTCGCGACCGCTGCCCAGAACCCCTTCAACGTCCCCGATGGCGGTTACGAATTTGAGGCTGGTAGCCCAACCACCCTCATCTGGGACCCGACCACCAGTGGCTCCGTGACCCTGCGTCTCCAGTGGGGTGCTGTCTTCACCACCACCACCGGTGATCTCATTGCCGGTATGGCCTTGTCGTTGCTGCTCTGTAGAGAGGTCCGATGAGACGCTGACTGACTGGCTTTAGGGAGTATTGCCAACTCCGGTAACTACACGTGGACTCCTTCTGCCAGTCTTGCCAGCCGGTCCGATTACACCGTCGAGATCATCGACGATGATGACACTAGCATTGTCAACTACACTCCACGTTTCTCGATTGCCGGTACGACCGGTTCGGTGACCACCAGTGTTGCCTCGTCGACCACGACTTCTGCCGCTTCCAGCACTTCTTCCTCCAGCGGGCAGTCCACCACGATCAGCGCGACCACTCTGTCGACAGCAACCTCGAGCACTAGCTCTTCCGCTTCTTCCGCTTCTTCTACCACCGAGTCGGCCTCTACCGCATCGGCCTCATCCTCCAAGACTGCCTCGTCTAGCTCGTCGCTTACCGCGAGCTCTAGCTCTTCCAGCGCTACGACGACTACGTTGTCTACGAATGCCGGTGTGGCCAACCGGGTGTCTGTCGGAATGATGGCACTCGTCCTTGGAGCCGCTGCGCTCATCTAAGCTCATGACGACGTTCCGTTTGTCTCGTCCGGCCGAGGGCTGCCATTGCAATGGTCGGGTTAAGAGTTAAGACATCCTTTTACTTTCTGGTACATAGATTTTGAGCGCCTTTTTACGCCTTCTTGTTCACCCTTTTACACTTCTAATGCCCTCTTTGAATCTTCACTTCGCTTGCCCTGTTGGATCGTCTGGGGTTGCATGAAACTTCCCCCCTCCCCTCGTGGGATTCATCTGTGTGTCGGAAAGAGACGGTACAGCCAGGCTTTCAGTGCCATGTGCCGTTGGCAATGGCGTGGGCATGTTAATTATTACTACGACGTTGTTTTTGCGTTTCGGGATGGGAGGCCCAACTGGGTCGGACCCCGGACTCTTATGGTGTATGTAGATATGGATGGTGTAATGAATGATTAGTCTATCATGCATGCAACCGGCAGGGCCCAAGGGAGGAAGTAGGTAGTTGTGTACACGGTGCACGGGAGAGGGGAGACGGTACCTGCATGATGAAACGGTGAAGATTCTGACGGGGTGGGGGAAACGGGCCTTGCTTGGTGGCCGGCCCACAGGGATTTCGACCGCAGCAGACCGGCCTGGATGCCGTACTATGAGACTGGGCCGGCCCAGTCAGGATAGATTTGAACCAGTCATCAAGAGGACTCCGCCGTAGACCTGGCGAGCTCCACGAGAGTTGACCAAGGGTCCACTCCCCCCCCTGTGGAGAGGGGCGAAATGAATTTGATCATCATCATTATCATCATCATCATCATTATCAGTGGGAAATTAAATGGGTGATAGATAAAAGATTTATCTACTCCGCAGGGGGTCCTTGATACTACCAGTAATTTGGTGGATTATGCCAAGCTTCTGGGGTTGAGGTGGATTTCGTTCGGAGGGCGAACAACCAAGTAGGTACCCCAAAGCCCCAGGCGTAATGGCATGTACCTAGGTCTGTCTGGAGTCCTGCAAGGTACGTTGGGTGGATGGATGGATGGCTACCTACCTACCTACCCCCTGAGACCCAAACATACACAAGTAAGGAGTCTCCTCAGATACGTACGGAGTACCTCGTCGTTGTCGCGATAGGATTTCCATGGATGAGTACTAGTAATACGCAGCGTGACACAAACGATCTCATCATCATCCACATGCAGCCCTTCTGTGGCGTGTCCACCGCTGCAAGTAAGCGATGGGTACTATTCGAGTTGGGGGATGGGGTGAGCTGATGCAACCAGGCACGACGATGACACCACTCTCCTAGTCCTTCACCCCGAGAACTTGCTCTCTCACTTCCGCGATACCTTGATAGGGATAACACCTTCATCCTACCAACCTACTCCGTACTTTCCGTCCATCCATCACCTGAGTGTCAGGCTAGCACGTGTAGGCTTGACGCGGGGCTTGAGTTCAGTTGGGCCTTTACAGACTACAGGGCACCATGGTTCCTGATGACCTCTACAGAATTATCCCCATCCAGCAAAGACTAGGCATGGCCGGTGAGAGATGCATATGAGCATACAATATGAGCATACATGAACGTTTCACCCCAGGTTTCCACCCCCCCCCCCTGAATCGGGGTTCAAGCTTCCCCAGCATCACCCACCGGTGCTTTCTCTGCCAACCCACTTGAGACTACCCCTAAAAGAGACCACTAGAAAGAGCTATACAGAACATGGTCGGATCTCATGAGAGACAAGCCCGCTGGGACATACCGGCGGTCTCGCAGTCATGATGATCCACAACCTATTCACAATTCCAGTATCCTTCCTCTGTCGACTTCAAAGGAGAGGAAAGAAGCCGACATAATAATCTCGCTTCCCCAGAGGCACGCCTTCCTTCCGCAGAATGTCATACGCGGTCGTCAAGTGGAAGTAGATATTCGGCATGGCCATGGTATGAGCATACACAGCGCCGCTTATCTCCATCGTCATCGCTCCGCCAACCTTGGAAGGCCCAACGATGTCACCATGCTGGTTGACGACATCCTTGTCGGCCTTGCTAAGCACTTCCAGCACGGTCTCAATACGCTCATAGCATTCGGCATAGGTGGTGGGCTTGCCGTCGAAATCCACCGGGTCCCGACCGGTCAGTTTCGCAGCCACATTCTCTGAGAACTGGGTTGCAAGGCGGACTTGATCGGTCAAGGGGTACATGTCTTCGTACAAACGGGCCTCGAGGAGTGAGGTCGCATCGGGGCGTTTCTCGGCTTGGCGGAGGATGTGGGACAGAGAGTTGAGAATACTCTGGATCACCGGGATGGTTCCGTCATAGAAGGTGTAACCCATGGTTGTTGAAGTAACAAGTTCAGGTCTCAGAAAGAATAGACAGGTGAGTTTGATTTCTGAAGCTTCTGACGAGCGCAGTCGAGATTACGATCTCCCCTTGGAGTGTGCGAAACCAACTCCCTTAGTACGTTGACACTAACCACACGTGATTCGTATTCATCGGACACCATAGCCCAGCATAGCCCCAGGGATTTGAACCACCCAATAATAGTAGTCCGGAGGGTAAGTACCCCCCCCCCAATCCAGAAGGTTCCTTGTACACTACTTACTACTATGTAATATGGAGTCTGCCTAAGGTGGAGTTCCGGTTCGCTCCCCTCGAGGTGGGATTAAGCAGTTTTCATCAGGTGTGGGCTATACTAGTAGTTGGTCAGAGTGATGTTGCTTCTGCCTGATGTGTGGGCATCGATCTATACTTAACCTGGGTCAAGACGAAGATAGACGGATGGATGGATGGATGGATGGTGACGGGATATTTGGGGTACGTAGTGGAGATGGAAGTCCTAGGCTACTACCGTGGTGTGGTGTTGTCACTGCACACCTTCCATGTTGGAGATAGTTACTTCAGTTGGATCAGGAGCTGAGAGAATATCATGCCATTTCCAATGTCAATATTGCTAGTGCGTCTGCAAGAGGCACCAGTCCATTATATATTCATCGCAAGAATTCATGCCGGTCACCTACCAGAGGGACAGCGACTGTACTGCAACATATTAGGGCTACCGAACACCAGGGGAATCACCGACAACCACCAAGCTACGACGTCCACTGCGGACACACCCGCTTCAGGAAGTTCATGAACTTGAAGAACCCGACCGCGTGCTCGACGTTGCCATACGGATCGACCACCCGCTCTGGAAAGGCGATCCCCGCGCCGTACAACCCCCGGACAGCGCGGCCGTTGCCGTCGCGGAAGCCGCCCGAGACCGGGTCGAACTCGGGCTCCAATGAGAAGCCCTTGATGGACAGCTCAGGGAGCGGGTCCCGCGTGAATCCGATGGCTTGCACCACGTGGGAGCACGAGGGTAGATGCCGCTCGAACTGCGCCTGCTCTTGCCCCCCTCCGCAGTCTACCTTCGTGATGAACTGGCCGGCCTCGGAGTGGGGCAGTTTGTCGTCCTCTAGTTGTTGGCGAGCAAAGTCGGCCACGGAGCCCTTGAGCCCGGTGTTGTCCCGGAGGATCCAACCGTCCATGAACTCGGCATACCGGAGGGGATGGCGGGTGAACCACT
This sequence comes from Aspergillus carbonarius ITEM 5010, assembly GCA_001990825.1. NCBI lineage: Eukaryota > Fungi > Ascomycota > Eurotiomycetes > Eurotiales > Aspergillaceae > Aspergillus > Aspergillus carbonarius. The sequence goes on from KV907498.1 coordinate 291,654, forward strand.
TGATACGGAGCTCGGGGTGAGAACTGCGGGCCAAGTCTATCAGGTTGAGAAGGGCTAGGATGGCACTATGAGAGGCGCCCACTACGGCGACGGTCAAGGGCGTATTCCGGGGGAGATAGGACACCAGGTCACTGGGCTTCAACACTACATCTAGGTCCAGCCTCTCGATGTCGTGTCCTGGGACGGAGATGGGAGCTTCGGTGGGTGACGACCCGGTACAGAAGACGAGTCGAGACGTCAGCACCTCGACTTCATCCTGTGAATCCTGAAACTTGATTCGAACGGTCCAGGTAGCAGTCTATGCACGGGGGGATAGGTTAGTGATGAGGGACGCCTTTTTTTTTTAATAAAAAAAAAAAAGAAAAAACTCCAGATGGAGCTCCGTGTAAACTAACTTTCTCTGCCAGATTGGCAGCTGTGACAACCCCTCGGCATGGCAGAACGCGGTCCATTTTGATGATACCATCAGTAAGAGCCCGGACCACATCTATCGCATGGTGCAAGTGACAGGTTTTATCCTGATCGAGTTTGGCCATGGTCGAAAAGGGACTGGGGATGCGAGTGTTATTGATGACGGTGCGGAACGGCTGAACGGCCGTGGCGTATGCCTGGAAAAAGGACACTTTGGTGTTGCTGATCGAACCGACGGAGCCAGTCAGCAGGAGTGTTCTTCATCCGATACCTTCAGCTCATTATAGCTACTGACCTAGGAACCTCGCGGTATTTGCGGTTGATTCGGCCACCCTGGAAGAACGGGTCGACCCAGGCAATCTTCCCTCCAAGCTGTTTCTCCAGGAGATTCCCCATCACGGCCAGACCGGCCGGACCGGCTCCCACGACAACAGCAGCACATTTATGGGGTTGCGTCATTCTGAAGCTACCCACAAAGACCGGGCTGAGAAAGTAATAGCAAATAAAGTCGGGTATGTCCCAAATTCACAAGGTTGGGATGGGAATTCTGACAGTCGAAGCGAGAACTCAAAAGGGCGGGAGTGGCATTTATGAGGGCAGAGAATCCAAGGGGGAAAGACGGATTGCCGGCGTAATTCTCGGCGAAACAAGCGAACGAAAGTCAGCGCCATGTTTGGCGGGAGAGGGGAAGCCACCACGGACGGGGCAACGTGAATGACCGCTTGAGATAGCCAAGTAACCGAACGGCCGAGATGGGCAGGCAGATGGGCAGTCAGCCAGTCAGCCGGCCAGAAAGCCAGAAACCAAGTCACGGTGCAGGGACTGCGAGACTCTAAGACTCTCTCGGGCGAGATAACACATCATGCCTCCGCCACCGCCGGTCAGGCGGTGATAACCGCGCTGCTCACTGGCTCGCCCAGGGCGTATCACCGCTTCTCGCACGACTGCTCGGTTGTTGCGCAATCGATGCGGCCAGCCCCACCTGGGCTCCCTCTGGAACCCCCCTGGGCCGCTTTCCGTCGGCCGTCACATTCTGTCGGCTTGGCTGGGAATGAAGGAGGGCCGCAGGGCGACGGGGGGTCGAAGGGCCGGGTCACCGTCGAGCAGAGGGCATCATGAACCCTTGTCGGACCGATTGACGGGGTTGTCTCGTCGAGTTGGGTCGAAAAAGGGAGGACAGACCGGTGCTGCTGGTGGAGGAGGAAGAAAGCGACCTTATATTCAGACACGCAGATGACGGAATTTGGGGTCTTGGCGCAATTGCGTGATCGCCTTGAAGGATGAGGTGATGCTGCTGCCCCGGCTGGATGCGGCAGGCGCCTCTTCCTATGGCCCTTATCGGTTATCATAATAATACTGCTTATGATCATAATGCATTATAGGTGGGTGCTTAGTGAACTGACCCATCAAGGCATGACTACTACTGTGTATACTGTGTATACCACTCCCTATATACTCCTCCGTATGGTACTCAGACCGCCCAAAACACCCGCACCGACACGCGCTGCACGTGGTTCGCCCACCCCCCAAACCGTGCTCGCCCCCAGACAGCAATCGCATCTCCAACCTCCAAAGCACGGACTTGACTCCCATCCAGCGTTGCCCGCCCTCGTCCCTGATCACGCTCAATCTCCACCGCCTCCCTTGAGTCCGCCGCGATGTCGTCCAGATGATGCCAGACAATGGTGTGCACCTGCGAGCTTGACACAGCTGTTCGATTCGACTGTAGCTTCCGAGCAGTTGGAAGCAAGTTGGGATGGTCCGGTCCGAAATGGAATGGACCCTCTGGCCGACGAGGCTGATTGCTGGGAGTATTGTTCAGTGATGGCTGATGTGCCGAGTGGATGATTTCGGTATCAAACCACGAATACGAGCCCCCGTATTGACCCCTATCGCCTGTTACTCCACCCCAGCCCTGGTCATGGGATGAAATAGTGAAGATAACCTTGCGGCACGGGTGAGTAGACCGATATGGAAGCAATTTGGGAGAGGCCGTATCCAATGTCTGTGCAAGGTGAACGTAGTGTCAGCAGGAATGTCTCGGTGAAAAATAAAAGGCTCCATTCTAAGTAGAAACGAATGCAAGATACCATACCTGAGCATCGTAGCACAAAGGCACTGTCGTCAGAAGCACCTGATCCTGGTCCCTCCGGATCGGAGTCTCTCCTTCCAAGACGGACTCAGAGGAAGCCCAGTACTCGGCTGCATCCACGATCATATCCACCAGTTCAACGGGCAGCAGCTCTTGCGAGCCTCTCGTCCACTGCCAGATATGTTGCAGCATATACCGGACCTTCAGCACATCGGAACCGCTGGGATAATATGTCTCATCTTCTGTGGGGAACCCCTGCATCTCCTCGTCTGGTGGGTTGTTTGACCCATTGTTGTGCGGGTTTGGTCGTCGCCGATGTCCAGGAAGCCGACGAACAAAAGGGAGCATCATTGCGGTCGTGGCTTGCGAGCCCCTCGAGTAGAGGAAGGCGCACAGATGGGAATTGCTACTGCTGAGCTCTGTGGTATAGAACTTTAAAGCCTTGTAGCGCGCGTTGTTGCCCTCCGTATTTCCAGAGCCATGCACTGACCGACTTGCCAATTTCAGTATTGGATGGAACTGTCTGCCTTGGAGACTAGCAAATGGGCTAACTCCGGAATAAACATATAATGGGGAGATCACTGGCTTAAGCCAGACTCATCTCGAAGGGTCGGGCTCTGCTACCAGTCAGCCAACGAGTTGGCGATATCTGGTGTAACCGATGGTTCCCACCCCGCCTTCTGGGCGCGTTGAGAGTGGGGAAGAAGAGGTGTCAATGAGAGACAATGTTCAATGTCACCAATACAGAGACACCAACGGCATAGACGATTTAATTGCACGGTATATATGTATACTGGCTTGAAATTGAACGAGGAGCGCAAGTACCTGGACTGGAGGGGAAAGAGAATTGATGGGAACGGATCGGCCCTGTCAAGATATGACGTCATGGCCATGTTCCTGGGCTCAAAGTTACACCTGCCGTACTACAGGTACGACGATACCGACCGGGCAAGAAGATTGATTTGGCGCGCAACAGATAAGTAGATAACAGATAGATGGATTGGCTTTTAACCACCGGTATGCACCCAGGGAATAAATTACATAAAAAAACATCTACAGACTCAACCCCCTCGCTAATTCGCCGTCTTCCCCTTCCACCCTCCGGCGGCCTTGTAGGCCGCAGCACGCTTGCTGCTCCGGTTGTTGGGCTTGCCCTTGGAGCCACGGCTCTTCGTCTTCACCCGGATGCGCGAGGAATCTTCAGTGGCCCGCTGGCCTTCGAACACCAGAGAGTTCTGCGAGATGGACGTATTTGCGGCAGCCTTCAACTTGGCCGCACCGGCCCGACCGAAAAGCCTGCCAGCGCGACCCTGAAGGGTCTTGTCGGCTTCTCCGAGTGTCTTCCCTTGACTGCTGCTGTCTCCACGCTTCTTCAGAATCTTCTTGGCCCGCGACACGCGAAGTTTGCGGGGAAGCATGGGCGGGTAGTGCTTGCCGTTGAGCAAAAGGGCTTCCTCCACACAATTCTGATCATAGAACTGAACGTAGGCAAACCCTTTGCCGACCCGAGTAAGACGGTCACGAACCACGCGGACTGACTCGACATTGCCGTTCTTGGATTCACCTTTCTTCCCACCAGTGTGGGCATTGAAAATCCGCCACAGTCCTTCTTCCACATCTGCGGGTGCTCTCTGTTTCTTCTTCTTTTCGTCATCGGGTTTGACCTCGTTGTCGATGAAGTCCAGGTTACCGACAAAAACACACCGTTTGTGATCGGTCGCGGAGGGATGCGCGACACTGTCGACACGCAGATGGCGGTCCAGAACCACGGTGCCATTGAGAGCAGCAGGCGCCTTCCGCGCAGCTTGCACAGTGCTGTAGACGGCATACGCATTGGTGCATGGCGTCGTGTCATCCAGAACTTCTTGCTTGGCAAATGCGGCTCGCTTGGGAACCTGGCCACCGCTGGCAAAGGCTGTAGAACGGAAGCGAATCGATTCGACCTTATGAGGCCCCGTAGACTCCGGAAGTGTAGAGAGGAAGGATCCAAGGTGTTTGAGGAGAGTCTTCTTAGCGGACTTGGACTTGATCGCCTCACTAGACACGTTGCCCAGGAAGACAGTCCGGTTGGATTTCTCCACTTCCTTAGACTCAGCGTCTCCGGTCTGGCTCTCGTGCTTCGGGATCTCCCTCTTTCCCTCATCCTCTGAGGAGCTTTCCTCGTCATCCTCATCATCCCCAGATTGTCCCTCGTTGTGCTCTTGCTCGCCATCTACTGTCCTCTGTCGCTTAGCCTTCTCTTCTCGTCGCTTATCATCTTCCTTCTTTTGCTCCTTCGCTATGCGGCGCATGTATGAATCTTCGACATCTTCTGCAGCTGTCCTCTTTCGTTTCCGGCTAGGTGCCTCGGCGGCTACCTGAGCCGATTCACTCTCAGCGTCACTGGAGGCTTCCGGAGCCTCCTGCATCTCTTCGTCCTCGGGGGAAGACTCGTCTTCCAGTTCTGAGATCTCATCTTCATCGTCCTCCGCGACCCGCTTCTCTGCCTTAGTTGGGATGGATGGGGCTTTGACAGGGCCAGCCTAATGATGCCTCATGGGGCCATGTTAGTCCAAAATATTATTGCGGGTGAGATAGGTGTTGTTTTACGCACACTCGTCTCGAACAAGGCAGCTAGACTTGGATCAATGGAGGCTTTTCCGCCCAAGAGAGGGACAGACGCATTTGACTTTCCCATGATGACAAGAATCTAGGGAACCTGTCCCTTCGAAGCGATGAAATGAGATGTAAGATGGGGGGGCTGAAGTCGTTCCACTGTCGAGCTTCTGTACTTCCTGCCTTGGCGTTACTGTTCTAATATTTCCTTTTTTTTTTTTTTAGGTCTTGGCGGTAGGCGCTGGAGGGAGTACGGAGCAGTCACGTGGGGACTGATAGCGGTCCAACTGATTAGCACACAATGATGGTCTCAACGACAAAAGATGCCATTCAAATGGTAGAGTTGAGCAGGATACGACAAGATCAGCGTCCAGCAGATCCAATTACTGCTTGGCATCCCGTTGCGTTCAATTGAGAGCGACACCGAGGATGAGGGGGAAGATCACCCAAGGCGGTGAGGTATCATGGGGCGCGGCAACCATACGACCGGCAGAACGCGATACGGGCGGCATACGGGCAGCGAGACGCCCGCGAGAGAGCAGCCAAAGAAGCGGCCGGCCAGTAGTGAATCTCCATCATTGCTGCTGTTGCTGCTGCTGCTCTGGTTCTTCTCCCTCCGCCGCCGCCTCCTCTTTTCCTCGCACCTCCAAGCTGCCCATCGCTCCCCTAGCGCTTCAGTCTTGGTGGTCTTCATCTTCAGCCTCTCCTCCCCCCCACCTTACTCGCTCGCTTTCTGCTGGTTTCAACGTTTCCCCTCTTCAACCGTCTTTGCTTCTCTCTTCCATGCCGCCCATTCTCCCGCTACGCTGCTCAGTCGTCTTGCCCGCTTCGTGAGCGTTGACGTCCACCCCCTCGAACTCCACACCCTCTCGACGACGGTTGGCTTGCACGGACCCTCGCGAGACCTTTATACGCTCTATCACGGTCAATACTTCCGGGCTCATCTGGTTTGGCCTTGTCCCTTCTCCGCGACCGCGGTGGTTCAGGCAATCGTACTCGGTCGCGGCAGCTGGGATCTTACGAGTTTCGGTGCTGGCGCATTACTGAACGGTATGTTCTTCAAGGCTTTTCAGATGGACACAAAGTTGGTGCTGGGCATACGCGATATCCCCAGGGTGTTTCAAGGCCGAAACCGAGTCTGGAACGTTGCTGTTGGGTCGGCGCAGTTCCTGGAGCCCAAACCGGGAGCGAAAGTGACTTTCGCTCCGTCTGGGGTGTGATCAGAACCTCCGCACCGCCTTTGGCAACTCTCCTCTCCCCTCTCGTCCTCGACAATTTCCTCGACTCCCTCCTCCTCAGTTGATGTTTCCCATTCCGCATCTTCTTGGTCGTATCATGTTGTCTCTCACTTATTCTAACGCTTTGTTCTCCATTGATCTAGAATTACGACCCTGATCCTGCCGATACCCACTGACTTGTCTACCCCCCACAAGTCCCCCGACGACAACCTCCACACAAAATCCGCTCAATCCTTCTTTCCTCTCCTTTCTCTCCTTCCTATCGATCAACCTGACATTCGCGCATAACTATGGAGGTAGCCGAAAGCAGAGAGCCTGTTTCGGTGGGTGCGCCAGCTGGAGCAGACTCTGCTGTCACCAATGGCGAACAGAGCCTTCTTCTGGACGATTCATTCATGGCCGATGACAGATCCAGCAGTCTGAGTGAAATCGATGACGTATCTGAAAATATCCCATCCGATTATGAGTCTCCAAAGCCCGAGAAGGTGGCACCGGAAAACGACTCGGAAGCGGAAACGGAGCGCATCGAGGACTCTCCAAATATTCGCTCCAAAACAAACATCGTCGTAAGCGCGGCCGGTTACGAGCCGAGTCCCAGCAAACTGGCTCAGTCGACAACCTACGATGATGTGGAATATGATGAAGAGCAGGTGGCAGACGATTCGCCCAGTAAGCCTCGCGCCAAAACTACACGGGCCGCCGAAGTGGTCAATGAGACTCCTGGGATGGAGGACTCTGCTCTTTCAGAAAACATTGGCAAGAAGCGCAAGCGACTCGAGTCCGGCGACGAGGGGGGCACCGAGGTCGACGAAGAAGACTTGCCGCCCCAGAAGCGCCGTGGCTCGGTCAAAAGTGATCTAAGCGATCCTCCCCCAGACGATATCGTGCTCACGCCTGAACCAATGGAAGAACCTCCCAAATCTGTTGAGGAAGATACCGCAGCCGACGAGATCCCCGAATCGACCTTACCCACCGTTCCTGCAAAAGGCAAGAGGGCCAAGAAGGGTAAGCGGAAGGGTCGGAAAACCAGAGATGCCGATGATGAGATTGAGAACGGTGCGCTTGAGATAGGTGCAGAGGCCGATGACCTTGGCGATGATGATGCTGTAGAACGCGGCGAAGATGCGGACGACGGCGAAGCTACCGCCAAACTCGAGGAAGAGTGTAAGTTGTTATAGCTATTCCAGTTCCAATCCGTTCAATACTGATCTGCGCACCTAGCAGCCAAGAGAGTTTCTGCGATGGACTCGCTAGCCGTATTAGAACGGGAGTTTGCAACCCTACGAGACAAGTAAGGAACCTGTAAATTCTTGTGCCCCCTGTATAAAGTTGCTAATCATTTGGCTGCTAGGATCTATGACGAAAGGATCTCAAAACTGAATCGAGAGCTGGAGATGCTCGACGAAAAGAACCCGACACATCCCGAGTATCTACGGCAGCTCGAATGCATTGGGCGCTATCGCGATACCAAGATAAAATACGAACAAACGCTGTTTCAGTATAGGGTGAAGGCCCTCCTGAACAAGAGCATGGCTGAGCGGGCTCAAGCACACAGCACGTTCTTTCAGCGGACGCGAGATATTCGCGAAAAGCATTCAAGCGCTATCAGCAAGCAGTTCTATTCCATCCAGCACGATCGCTTCAAAACGGACGAGGTCAGCCCGCAGCATTACATTCCATTCCCGATGCGCCGTTCACAGCAGATTGCCTACCAAACCGCGTACAACCAGGAGGTGTCTATCATGGCGGGAGTTGCCAAATATGTTGGCTTCCCGGCTGCGCCTGCGCTATCGGCCGCGCGACCATCCGAGCTTGACGAGGATATGGAGAAGATGGGTGTAAGTCCATTCGAAGCATACAAAAGTCCGTTTACGGAGCGCAGACGCTAACATTTCGTGTACGCAGATCTCCATCGAACCGAAGGTTCCTGTTTCACAAGCCCAATCCACACTCCCGCGGGGTGCCATGCCGGCCATGTCATCGAATGTCTTCCGCACAGCCGCGGAGGAGGCTTTCCTGGAGCAGACCCCATGGGCCAACCCACAGCATCCCATCCACCAGCACCAGCAGATGCCCCAACGACCGCAGAGCCGGGTATTTGAGAATCCTCGGGCTCCTGTTTATACCACTCCAGCCGCGCAAAAGCGCGTGGTCGATATCCATGCCCCCAACGGCTCCGCATCCACGATTGCAGAAAACTCCTCGGCGAACAACACCCCTTACGATCAAGAACAACATCCTCAAAACCCCGGCCCTTTCGCCAACCCTGATTATGAGGCAGAGCGGAGATCCGGGTTCCGATCATTAAGCTCCTCCCCGCTCGACGTCCGCAAACCACACCCCGCCCCGTATAATACCACTCTCGGCCACCGCTCTCCGCAAGGCCCCTCTCAAAGTACAGCCTATTCACCCCCCTCTGCGCGACTCGGACTATTCCAGTCGGCCGCCTCCAAACGCGATCCCTCCCCACCCCTCTCCTCCCGACCGGTCAACTCCATCCATCAGTCAGCGGGTCTCCTTGGCCCTGGGTCGAACCAGATGGCAGCGCGATAACCCACCAATAACGTCATTTTTTCCGAGGGGCGGGATCTTCCACATCTCCTTGTACAGGGTTTCGCTTTCCGGTGTTGTAGAGTGTTTCTTCTAATGTATGTACGGATTTGGCATGTATGACTGGCAACAACAGGGACGAATTCAAGTGATCTTCTGCAATTTGTGCTGCTTCCTATCACATCGCTTTTCGATGGGGACTGCTTTGGGCATGTGTGAATATGGGCGAATGGATGCATCGGGGTTAATACTTGCTGGGGGTCTTTCTTTGCTTTCAACCATCTCTTTTTTCTCTTTCTCTGACTTGGACTTGCTGTTTACGATACATACATATGCCACGGTGTCATGTCTACTTACAGTTTCATTGGTGTTGCGGGGAAATGTATTTGCTTTGCTTCGCGGTAAGCCGTGCATAGGAGGTTTAGAATAGAAATATCTTCGCTGACTGCCTCTTTTGCTCCTTATTCTTCCTCTCTCTCTCCCTCTCTCTATCTCTTTCCCACTTGTACATTCACTCCACTATACTAAACCGCATTGTTCCTTGAGGGTTACGTGAGTTGGACGGGATGCTTTACCCACAGGACTGGGAAAGGAAGTGGACGTCCTTGGTACATTCCCAGGCATCTATTGCACTAGATTGTGAGGGTGCGGGGCCTCCAGCAGTGTCTTTCGCGGGTTTTTGTTAGGGACCATGCCCACAGCCATTCGCCAAGCAGGATATAGAGAGTATGGATGCTTTGACACAAGCACAGGGGAAATGAGACCATGATTTTGTGCCATTCGGGAATGAAGGAAAGACCTCGGAAGCAGCCTCCCGACACACGACAGGACTTTCACCCTGCATGCATAGATTGATATGATCGAGGTGATTGGGAGCTACAGGAGGGCAAGGCCGTAGGGAGAGGCCACGAAAGAAAGAGATTAGTTGATCGCCATGAACCGGAGTGACCTTCCTCATGTATTTGGTAACATAGACGTCTAAGGGAAGGGAATTGAAGTATCATTTTTATGATCTTGACCGTGATTATTGTCGGGGTAAAATCATCCCTTTTGTCTCCCCTCACATGCGAAAGAATACAATAGTGATGGAATGGGATCAATAAGATTCGGGATAGATCCGGGGGCTATAGATCATCAGCCGGATGTATGGATCCGAGCGGAATTAATTCCTAGATTGCTTGATTACGTGGGTCGTCGAGTATAGATAAGACTATCATAAGGTTGAAGAGGGCAAGAAGAAGAAAAAAAAAAAAAAAAAAAAAAAAAAAGGCTATTCCAATAGAAATACATTGGACTATTCTATGCAACAGACTATTTCGGGGGAATCATCCATGAGTAATTTTGTTTAGTATCTTGGGGGTGGCGAGAATGATACCGGTCTACCTAAGTAGCGGCGGGGGTGGCATCAGCGGGCTGTGGCGGGGTGGGGACTGCTTCGTTGGTGCCGTTTGGGACGGGGGTATTGGTTTCCGATGCCATGGGGCGGGGTTGCTGTTGATCTTGGGGTTGTGGTTGAGATCGAGATGGAAGGGTTTGTTCTTCGGTCTTCGGGGGACGCCATCTGGCGAGGATTTTGCCGGCCGCGGGACGGGATTCTTCGTCTGGAGTGTGGGGGAAGAGGGGTTAGCGCTGGGGAAGGCTGGGGGAGGATGCGGGGAATGCAACTCACAGGTCTGGTAGACATCCTCGAGGGCGTTCAGGCACATTTCTCGTGCGGGGGGTCGGAACATTATTAGATACCTGGGGCTGTGTGAGCTGGTCGTTCTTCGAGGTTCCTGCTTTCGGAACCAGGGCACAACATACAGGAGGGACTGGACACATAGATTCACGCGCTCGGGGTCCTTCGCAAGACTGGCCACGCGCTTGGTGATGGGGATTGTCACCTCGGGGATTTCGCTGAGGAAGCGAATGAAGATCTTCGTGTCTCGGGAATCTAGGTACGGGAGGAACCCATCAAGGAGTCGCAGGACCCAGTGGTCATAGTGCAAGGGAACCGTGGCCTCGTCGTCCTCGTCGCTCCGCTGCTGCGCAGTGAACTCCATCTGTATCCGGTCGTTGTACCATTCCTCATTCAGCCACATGATGCCTACATTCACGCGGCCGCGGAAGTCCTCTAGGATGTACCGGTAGAGTGTTTCGCGGATGGAGTCGGATATCGTGGGCTTCCCCTTCTCAGATTTCCCGCCCGCTTCCAGACCAGCTGGCGCTCGGGTTGCAAGTCTAGTGAGTAAGGTCACCCAGGCGTCGCGATCGAAGGTGCTTCCGGCCAGGCGAGCAAAGCCTAGTTGCTGTTGACTTTTCCCTTTCGACGGGTTCGGAGCTACTCCGGTAGACGCCAACATGCCAAACACTCTTCCAACAGCACTGCGACCAATGTCCGCGGCCTCGTCTTCCGCCAGGGGCGGTGGTTGAGGTAGAACAAAAGGGCCTAACGATACCAGGTCCGGTCGGAGGTCGGCGACTTCAGCAGCAACGGCTTCCGCCTGCTCCGTTGCTGGTTCAGCGATGTCCATGGGCTGATACTCAGGCTCGTAGTCATCGTCATCTTCCGCCTCCGCTGTCGCCACTGGGAGCTGCGCTGCCTGTTGCTTCTGGATCGCTTGATATCGCATACGAATTCCCTGGAGTCTTGTCAGCACTGGCGGGGTTGACCCTTAGACTTTGACATACCTCGATAGACTGGTTCATCATGGACTGGTCGACACGGGCTAGAATAGGAACGACCATCTTTACGAGCATATCGACGGGCAATTGCTTCACATCGAATCTCCTTAGCTCCTTATCTTCTGTGATGGTGAAGAGCTGTGCATAGCTGGTCGGGCCTGGTGGGAGCGGGGGAATCTTGACCAGGGCCGGTGCTTCGGCATCGAGTTTCGCCCGTTTGATGTTATCGAGTCCGTCCGTTGGTTCAGATGGCAGACCACGCTTCCGGGAGGCCTCGTCGACCACTTCTATACGTGATTGCATCAGTCGCTCGATGTATTGCTGCATTTTACCCACCAGGGGGTGGCTCGAGTTCCTGGGCAGCGCATCAGCATTTCGCCGTGGAATCTCCATGCCGCCATGTTTCTTTCCTCACCTCTTTATTATATTGATCAACACCGCTCTGGCAGTCCGCTCCATCGACTTAACCCCGACCCGGACCGAGGGGGTTATTGGAGGGCGCACTTGTCTCGCAGGAAAGAAATTCATAATAGCGTTGATGATTTTGTTGCCGACGGATTGTCGGGATCGGATGAGGACGGCCAGGCAATTCAATGTCGCATTGACGAGGAGGGGGTCACTTCGAAACCGTAAGCGACACATTAGGCTGACACTGGATCGGGGCGGCCATCAAATACCTTGAATCTTCCTGGAAGACGGAAAGGAGTCGATCCAACAAGCCTGAAGCTTCGGCTTCCAAGTTCGGGAGAGACAGGATGGCGTGGTTCCGGGGCACAATGGCCAACGAGGTCTCATTCTGCTCGGGTCGCTGGAAAAAGAAGTCGTTAACTTCACCGCAGGCGCTCCTCGGGGGATGCAGTATCCTGCTGGACATACTCTAGGGTCGGCGATCGATCCATGCGTCTGCACGTGGACGACTCGCTGTACGAATTTGATGCAACAGATCTTGACGGGGAAAGGGAACGAGTCCCATCGGCGCAAGATGTCCTCCTTGATGGCTGTCATGTTTTCCCACGCCGCCGCATCAGCGGGGTGATTGATACTGCAAGGCCAAGCGTTAGTCAGTGCGATACCCAGGGGGGCGCTCTAAGAATCCCCATCGCAGCTCCATGCGACCATCTACGAGAGCTCTCCCGAGGGGGCAAACAGAAGCGAGCATCGGTCACCTACATATGCCTAAACACCAGCGGATACAAACTGGCCGCATTCTGCACTATATGTTTCAACACCACCGGATCCCCCTCCGGCAACTCCAATATCTCCCGCAATGTCTGCAGCACTTTCGGGGCCAACTGCTCTTTCTGAGTCGAGGCCAGCGCGGGACTGGCAAAGGTCTCGGCCAGAAATTCCGTCCCCCATTGTCGCAACTCCAGGCGAGTGTGCGCGCCAATCAGAGGGAGGACTCCATTCACGATCTGTGGGTAGAAGGCGGCATCGCCCAGGACGAGGTTCCGGGCGGCGTTCAGCTGGGCGATCTGATCGACGAGGTGGTCGGTCGACTGAGCCATTACGACTCCGTTCGGTGGCCAGCGGAACCGACCAAGCGGGAGGAAGAAGAACGAGTTGAAGAGAGCGGATATCCACGGCGGGATGGAACTGGTTGAGCTGGTCTACGCAGGGAGGGGGGTGGATCATTCAAGGTGCAGGCACCGGGCTTAGGATGCGAAGACTAGATAATCGACTCACGAGGCGGCATACAACGTGTTGGGTGGAAAATATCAGTATAGATTTGAAAGGGGAGAGGCAACGATGACTCGGGTGGGAGGAAGGAGATGGTAAGAGGCCGAGAAGAAGGGCCCCGAAGCCAAGAATGGAGGTAGAGGAAGAGGAAGAGGAAAAGGTGGAGGTGAAGCTGAATGGATGGAGGGAAGCCACAGCAGGAATCTGGCCGGCGGTTGATCCCCTCACGTGAGCGGTCAGTCTTCCCAGTTCCCCATACGGAGTACTTCCCCTCTGCATAAGCATCCCCCCGGCGACTTTCCCAACAGCAGCATCCCGACCGTCCCATCGCATGCAATTGAAACTTGCAGGATTGCTCTCCAATCTACCCGATATTCCGGGCCCGATCGGCTTCGGGGAAATGACCCTAGTTGAACGTGTCTCATTGACCCTACGCCATTCCTTGGATGGTCGGCCGACACACGGGCTCGGTATACAAGTAGAACCCCAGCATGGGAATGGACCAGTTATGTAGCACTGCTGACACTGCCACAGACTCTCCTCTCACACTGACACTCAGGCCCAGCCCAATCTTGGTAGGGCAACATTCAGTCAGTCATCCACAGATGGCTCTCACAGCACGCTACGCTTCATCCGCTTCATTCTAGAAAATCACACCCGGCTCCGATTAAACAGTGGATCCTGTCCAAGCACCTCGGGATTCCCAGTCTTCTGGTGATGCATATTTCCCAGGTTATAAACTGACCCACTATGCTCCAGCGGCTCCCGCGATGGTAGAAAGATACACCCCTGGACCTGGCTGCGCAAATCAACAGCCAGCAAGAAGTCGACGGGTTCCGTCTAGCTCGCCCGTTCGGGCCGAAGGGCTCGGTCAACACAAATGGCCAGCGTTATGGTGATAACGTCGTTACTGGAAATCCATGCGGAGGACTGTAGCTGGGGGAGAAGCCGAGTGCAGATATTTGTCACCTTAACTACCTTCTCGGGACTGAAGCCATATTGCTTTGTCTCAACATTAGAGGACATGGCCCATTCCAAGGCATTCCCTTGCTCGGTGGAAGTATTGGGGTCAAAAACAGGCATGCCTAGCTCAACGCTCTGATCGAGACGCATTTTGCACTTGGATGGGAAGCTCGAGACCATGCTACGTAGGTCGTCGTGGGTTTTGCGAGGCTCTGCACGAAAGGATATTCGTGCTCTTCGTTGGCTGCCTTGCAGCATTCGGCAACCGTTTCGAGGCTAGGGCCAGCCCCAGTGCCGTCGAAGACGCTGTGCCAGAAGGACATAGCCACAACAATCTTGCTGAGTGGGGAACGCATTAGCCTAAAAGCGGAGAACTAGTCGCTGTTGGGAGGCTTGAATAAAGGTGTATGGCGGAAGATATGATTGGCCTGGGTGCGAGCGGAAATCTTCGTCGTCGTCGAAGTGCTTGACCCGCAGCATGGGTATCTCGGAGAGCGGAATACATGGGAACGCTATATGCGTTCGGTTCTGAAGCCCGTCCGGTGCACTGTGCAGAAGCACATCTCCGGCGAGCCAGAGTGATTGTCAGACCAGTGTATCAGTGCCCTTCTGCTGAGAGCGGGTTGACTGTCGGATGTGTCAAAGTGCTAGATATAGCGCAGGAAGAGCTTCGCGGGGATGTGGTCCAGAGTGTTCAAGGCCCGAAGATTTGAGACATCTGACATGATGGGAAGATCGAGGAGCAAGTAAGTCAACTGCGGCCAAGTGGATGGCAACGGACAATCGCCTTGTCTTTACCACCCCTTTGAGAGTATGCATCCTCTCAATCTTCCCCTGACCCCTGTTAAAGTGGTTCGTAACAGCCTTTGCTGTTAAAAATGGATAAAAACAGCTAACTATAGCGTGGTCAGCACTTCTATCTAGTCTGACCCCGCCGCATGCCTCTCCAGCGACATGCAATAAGCGGCAAGCCATCTCCAGCACCGAGTACGCAACGGCCCACGCCACAGAGGATCATCCTCGGCCTACCTGTTGTGCCAGGCAATGGGCTCCTGGCCGCGGCTCGCTCCGCAGCCAACGGGTCACTCACCGGCCCGTCCATACGCCAAGTGGGCCGTCTTGATAGCCCCGAATCGAATGATGGCCCACGTTCGCCCACAATCTCAATGCCGGCCCACTTGAGCGTTGGCAAGCTACCATGGCTTGAACCCCTGCTAAATGCATGCCTATCTATCTACTACTCGCGGGACGGGATGTCACCTGCATTCGGTCGCACGGGGGCCAGACAGGCAGCTGCAGGAGCCCTTCTCAAGTCTTAGCTAGCTTTGTCAAATGAAGAGCCACGGCGGCTGGGTTTAACTTGACCGGGGCCCCGAGCCGCGCAGGCTGCTAGATTTCCTTCCTAGGGTTGTATCCCACTGTTTCAGCCTTCATTCAAATTCACTCCAAATGAACACGCTAGACCAAAGCCTCAAAAGTCATCAGGATGACTGACTGAAATATGGCCGGCTCAGCTGGTTTTCCAACGCATCTACCGGATCCTGCACCGTCGGTGGTATATGCAGTGAGGGGTGTCATTGGAACATTCGGACTTATCATTCTGGTGGTCTGTTGTCTTAGAGTATGTTGGCGATTGTCCATATTCGAAGGCTTGATCGACTCATATCACTGCAGCTCTACCTGCACAGATTTATTGCGTACGCCTTTCGCATTGATGACTATCTCGTACTCCTTTCCTTGGTATCCTTCCTTAGTGTATGCAATCCTATGATAGAATTCAAAACCACTTTTACCCGTGCAGAGCAGATTATGGTCCTCATATTCACCGCACTCTCTACCATTCTGACAATATGCGGGATCAGCTATCACCAGAATACTGTTCTCCATACTCATATGATCCTAATGGAGAAGATCAGTGCTTCTCCTGCCTTTAGTCCTGCCTTTAGTCCTGCCTTTAGTCCTGCCTTTAGTCCTGCCGTACTTACTGTCACGGTGTTAGTATATCTAAATTCTGTCCTGTCTCTAAGTAGCTCTGGCCGTTAAATTATGCAAGCTTTCCTGACTAAATAGATTCGACAGGTTAGCCTGAGATTTATGAGTCCCATGGCTGTCGTAACTATCGCCAAAACAATTGCCTTTGGTCTTCCAGTGCAGCCAGTGCAGGCAACATGGAACAAGACCATTCCCAACTCCAAGTGCTTCTTCAATGCCGCTTTAGAATTCTCCGGCTATATCAGGCGATCTTGATGCCATCGTTCGACGTAAGTAACATTGGTCATCTGAAGCTGATCATCTGGAAACTTCAAATGCCCGCCTAGCGGTGTCTATTTATCGGCGGTCAATCTTACCTTGGTCAGTACGAAGGTATTCATTTTCTTTGTCAACGATTTCAGGCTGATTTGAAATTTAGAAGCCGAATGCGTCGTAGATTCCACTGACTATACTTGTACGATTTGTCGTCCTTGGGTTAAACGACTCCGCTGACTGGCCTATTCTTGATATCAGTACTGTCTCCCTCATACTAATGCATGTCAAATGCGCGCTCTGCTTAATCACTGGGTCTCTTTCTCCACTGCGGGGGCTGCTTAGGTCCATTTCGAGACTGAGTAGCAGCAATAAGATCTCCAATCCGAGTTAAGACTGGGGACAGGTCCCCAATCATAGTATATACCAATTGGGTAGCCACCCTTGCTGCTTCCACCAACCTAAGGGACAAATGAAGGTGACGTGATCTATCTCAATAGCGAAGGCCAGCAGCGAATTGTTGTGATCATAGCACTGAATGTATACTTCATTACGACATCGGTTCCTCTATCACCTCCAATCATGTCAATCAGGACAGAGGATACACAGACATCGAACTGGAGGCACAGCGTCCTCAGTGCGACTGAATAGCAATCGGGCGGGTTCGCGGTTGCGGCCGTGGTGGAACGCGACGACTCGGTGGATTAGTCGGTGCACCCAGCAGAACTCAATTCCTGGATTTGGTTAGTGACGAATCGGTACCACTGGGTGCCTGATATTGAAAGGCTCGCTCGACCTATGGCACGGTTTACTCAGTCAAAAACAGGGGGGAAAGGCCAGGTATCGGCCAGAAGGCTACTGGGCCTCCAGTCTCATCATCGACGACGGTAATTGCGGCTTTCAGCTAGCCTGTTGCGTTTATATCTGCCATTGCTCTCGAAGATCTACTGCGGAATTTCAAAATGGTGCGAGGCCCGACGCTGGTGTGCTCACCATGTGTCCAAGACCACGAGTCGATAAACGCCCATGAGGATAGTGGAGGCCATAGTCCTGAGTCGATAACTCTCGGGTGCACTGTAGCAGCATTCCATACTCGACTGATGAACTATACGGACAAAGGGGCAGTTGGCCTCATAGGACTAGTACATGGCGACATCCGCCAGGGTTCGAGATCTCAGTCTATCATCGAGTCAGCCCGGATGAACAAAAGGCAACAGCGGCCCGAGGTGTAATGAATGATGAACCCGTACTAATATAAAGAATTTTCTCAGCCATGCTGGGCCTCTAGGCGTGTCCAGGGATGCCCCGGAGAACATACAGTCTGAGCATATCAGGAGAATGTCCAAGGAAGCTCGCTATGCTGTATGTCCCTCGATCATCAGAATGCTTAGGGCTCTGAAATAGGGGTCATGCTGTTGATTCGATCTTACCTAGGGGTTGTGGTCTTTCTAGATCTATGATTATCTGGGGGTAATCGTGTCTGGATGAACTAGATGGCATGTCCCTTCTCAAGCTAGATTTTAATTAACTGAACGAGGGTTACTATTGACTCAGACACACGGTAGTATACTTGTGGCACCATGGCTCCAGTAGGAAATTACCCGACTAGTTGCCAATTTGACCAGGAACCATAGTACGTAGGAGGGAGGGCATCTGACCTAGTTTATTTTATATAACGGACATCGAACGACATATTCCAATTGAAGCACACAGCATGCTAGATAGCCAATCCACCACACCAAACCCATTTATATGCCACAATCCAAGCAGTAGAGTATAGGTGGTCATGAAAGGGAAATAAAAAAAAAAAAAAAAGAAAGAAAGAAAAGAAAAGACGAGAAAACGCAGGAGATTGTCTGATCTAAACGCGGCTCCGTTCCGGCCGGAATCGCCCGCCAAGCCCGGGCCATCATCTTCAACTTTCCAGATTGATCGGATCCTCCACATTCATTCCCTTCCAACCCGCCTCTTTAAAACCTCTCTGCCTCTCCCAAACCCCATCCGCAGACTCAATCCCCGTCGCATAATCTCCCAAGATGCCCGCCGGAATGTACGTTCTCTCTGCCTCCACATCCAGACACGACACCACCCACTCACTCACTCTACCCCCCCCCGCCTCACTCAATCCCATCTGATCTCCAACCCCCACCCCCTAAATCGAATTGAAACGAATACTTAACTGATTCATTCAATCGCAGCTTCAACTCCACCTACTACGGCAAGGACTACCGCGCCGGGGCCGCCCTCCTCCGCGCCCGCCGTCCCTATCTCTTCAAGAACACTCTCACCGGTCTCGCCCTCGTCTCGTTCACCGTTAGCGTTTGTACGTCACCTACCTTCTCTCCTATACCATTCCTACAGCCTATTTACTCTCCCAATCCCGCATCTCCTCTCTTCAATGAACATACACCCCAGTCCCAAGTACCATAACTAACAAAAAGCCCAATGAAACAGACGCCTACACCATCCGTGCCGTCGGCCAGGATGAGTTCTCGGACGTGAAGGTCCCCGATACCCCCGCCAAGAAGCAATAGAGCATTCTATTCAATTGAAGGCATAACCTTACTTGCGCCGTTTGTTTTCGTTTGTGTGTGATTGCGATACCGATTGCGATTAAGACCACCCGGACCTGGGTTGATATCAGGGCATCGATTGATCGATTCGTTTATATTTCTTTGGTGTATTGGGTTTTGTTTTGTGGAGTTTGGAGGGTGGTTCGTTTTATATTTCTGTTTTCAGAGACTTTCTTTTGGGAGGAGAAAGGTGGTTGCGAAGGAGGTGGTTGTGAGGTGAGGTAAAGTGACTCAGTAGTGTGGTGTGGTGTGTTATGATATGATGTGAGATGTTGTATCAGTTGGTTGGCTACAAAGTGGAAAATCTCTGCTCGTGTGGTTTCGTCGGTAGGTCCGTTCGTTTGTATATTATTTGTATGATATCTTCAGGTTGAAGATGCAGTACGCGGAGCGGGTTCTATGGGCGTAATCGGGTACTAGTGGGTAAGCTAATATCCCTGCAGTATGTACTCTCCCGACCACAAATATTCTTTCTATGCTTCGACTATATGATGTGACAAGTACAAGAACATGGAATTGACAGGCTAAGAAAAGGATCATTTTACACCCGATTCGCTATCTTTACTCGGTCCGCAGAACACGCGGGCCCTTGCGCTTCGTGGCCCGCTTGCGCTTGTTGCCCTTGTCAAAGGCCACCGCCGTGTTATGGTCGCGGCCGAGGTTGTCCAGGTCCTTGACCTTGTAGATACGGATAATCCAGTTCTCACTGGTGAAGGCCTCCTCCAGCGTAGACAGCTGAGGTCCCTCCGCGGGAAGTCGCGATCCACGGACACGGTCAACAGCCTGGCCAGGCTGGAACAGCGAGTTGAAGTTGTAGTAGGACATTTTGTACCTGTGGGCACCGTTAGCATATCATCCACGGCAAGCAAGTCCCGGGGATCCTTACATCAAGCTGTTGCGCATCGTCGGGGTAGCCCCGTCATCCACCCGGTATTCGCCCCGGGCAGTGAAGAAGTCACGCTCCTTCACCTCATCGGGCCAGATACCCTCGGCAATTCGGACCATCCACAGGAATTTGTTGATGTCGTCACCCGAGTAGCCCAGCAACCCACCGAACACCACCAGCACGTAGTCAACATCGTGCTGGCGGAGAATGGGGTAACTGACCTCCTCACGCGAGCTCATTGCCTTGCCAACTGTGGCGATGTGGGTGTTGTTCCACGTGTTGTTGTCAACAAGAGTCGGGCGGTCCGCCATGCCACCGATCTGGTAGCCGTAGTCCCACCAAGACATGATCTTGGCGTTGTGGGCAGTGTTCTGGCGAAGCCAGTAGTACGCCTCACGGTAGTCGTCGATGATGTGCTGGCTTCCATCCGGCATACGGCTCGCTAGAACCACAGACGGGGAGGAATACGCGTTCGACGTGACCCAAGTGCAGTGCGCAACAAACAGAAGGAGGTAAACGACCACAGAGGAGGTCATGACGGCCTTGGACAGGTAGGATGTGATTCCAACGTCGGGCTTCCGGGCTGAACGGAGACCCTCGGAAGACGTGTCCTCGTTGGCCTTCGCGCGGGGGTTGGGGCCGTTGGTTGCAAAGACATAGGTGTCGAGGATGGTGGAGAGAGCCAAGGCAGCCGCAACACAAACAATAGGGGTCAGCGTCAGCATCAGACGGACCATGACGCCGGCGAAGTAGCTGGCAAGCACCGAGTAGATGATGACAAAGACATGCTCATCTTTGAGATCCCGGAAGCACATGTAAACACCCGCCGGGAAAAGCCAGATCAAGAAGTTCAGGTCAAAGAAGAATGCGGGCCAGGCAGTGGGCTGGTGCTCCGAGACGGACGCAATGATGGGGATGTGAATCTTGGCGTAGCCGGTATCCCACAGAGAGTAGAAACGGCCGCTCCAGGGGGCGATCACTCCCGACACGGTCAGGACGACGAGTCCAACGAACGCGATGCCAAAGACAACGACGATCATGGTCGTCAAAAGTCTCTGGAAGTGCTTGCCCGGGATAAAGCCCCGGACAAAGTCAGCAAAGGCCACGAGTTGGATCAAGCCGAAGACACCTGGGAATATCAGTACAAAAGCTCGTCTGCTCGGTCAAGAAAAGGGCATACCCAGAGCGGACATGTGGTCACTGTTGCGGATCGGCAGGAATCCAACGAACGGAATCTGCATACTAGCCAAAGTTCCCAGAGCATACCACGTGGTGTAACTGATGTAAATGCGGGAGCTGTATCTGCCCATGCACAGAAGGACAAAGACGTGCAGAGGAATCAAGTTGGTGATGAAGACATATCCACCCCAGGCAGACACCATGTAGCCGTAGAACAATGCGGCCAATGCACCCCACATGATGGAGCCATTCTTGACAGCCTTGATCCACAGGAAGAAGGTGAACACCAGCAGAAAAATGGCGATGGCCTCGTTATCATAGCTGCCTGCAACGGAACGAGAGATGTAGCCGGGGACGATTCCCATGAAAGCAGCGGCAAGCAGACCCGCAGAGGGAGAGGTCGCCATCTCGCAAGTCAGGAAATACATTGCCAGTGCAGTCAGCCCAGAGAATCCGGGGGCAAGCAGGACACAGATGTTACGGATATCGACAGGGATGGTGAGGAACCGCAAAACGTGGTAAATCACGCCGCTGGTCACCATAAGACCGGGGTAAAGGGTGCCACCAGTGACACGTCCCAGAGGGTGCCAGGTTCCTGAGCAGGGCCGCCAGTCAGCATATGGATATCAATCCCGGTACCAAGTACCATCGACCTCGACAAGGCATCGAGTTGGAGCGGAAAGGAGGAACGTACGGTCGTCGAACCAATCCCAGAAGCTTTCGAAGCCATGCTGGACCAGGTATTTTGTCGCTCGGAAATTGAACCAGGGGTCGACTGCGGGAGCGAATCATCAGTGTTAATTCCTATCGGAGATGAGGTTGTTTGCCCATGGGTCGAATGTCGGATCCGCCGTGGACATGGAGATGGGTATAGATGGACGGGCATTAAACATACACTCGTGGATAATGCTCTCAAAGCCTAGGGAATCAATGTCAGTCACATAAACCAATTGATAGATTCCACGGTCCTCATGGAGGGGAGAAGACATACGAATCACACTGAACAGACGACTGGACACCGCGGCAGCGGCAATAGTAGCTAGAATGATAATCCGCAGAAGACCGCGTGTGGTTCTGCCGGAGTTACCCTTGAGGAGAACATCGAGGGGTGATTCGGCCATAATGGCCAGAAAGAAGAAAAATCAAAATCCAATGGAACTGAAAGTGAGCGAATGGCCCTCGACCTGCCCCGGGAGCTGATGAGAGGGAAGGTGGGTGGTTCGTGGACGGGGATGGACTTGGAGAGAGCGAGAGCTTCGCAAGGTGGTCTCTTCGACGGCTTGGCGCCAGGTACGTAAGTCACCGCGGCCGTGCCGTTGCGGGTTGGGCCAATCCTCCGACACGTCCCCGCACCGTCATGCTTTAGTCGCCTCCTCCAACAGTTCCCCGTCCCCAAGTCCCATATCGTTCTAGATCGACCTCGCGTGGATTCTGCCCAGCTCGAGTCTCCGACCATGGATCTTCTTCCGCTCTCCCAGGACCAGCTGGCGGCGGTGGTCGCCTCTGCGCAGTCGCCGACGGAGCTCTACAGCACACTATCAGAGTATGAAGGCGAGGCATGTCTTCTTTCAACCACAGATGGCGAACAGGCGGAGCTGCTCAGCCGTTACTACTCGACCTTCTTTTTCTCTCACCTTCTCACAGACCAAATGTGAGATATCCTGGGCTTTCTCTTACCCCCCCCCCAAGTCGTCCAGCTGGAGCTGGTTTTTTTTGGGCGAAATAGCTAATTCGTAGTTGCTTAGTCGCGAGGCTCGTTTATCGACGAAGCGCATGCCACAAGACTTGTTACAAAGCGATCCTTCATTGCAAAACTGTTTAAATCTGCTCCGGGCCGTTTGGCAACGAAAATACGAACAAGTCTATAAGATTCTGAGAGAACTGCCATGGTCGGAACCACTCAAACCAATGGTCCAAAGCTATGAAGGTAAGGCGAGACATCCTCCCCAGTCCTTTTCACCACCCCTCATTATGCCTCTTTTTCTGACACCTTCCAGCTCATTTTCAGGAAAAGACGTTGAAGGAAGTCAGCCGAGCCTATGAGGCGATCAGACCAGCTGCAGCAGCAACATACCTTGGCCTCGACCCTACCGCCGCCCAACAGGGCGATCCGGTCATCATGCAGAAATTCTTAGCTTGTGGATGGACTTGGGAGGAGGAGACAGGGCTGTTGCACCCAAAACCGATCCTCGAAGACCCACAGAAAGACGCCCAGCTGTATAATGAACTAAGTGAGGTCATGGCGCTGATCGGGAACCGCCGGGCTTAGAGTGTATGGGAGATTGCACGCATGGGCTACCTTGCAAACGGACTATCCTACTGTAACAGAGGGGACGGGGCGGCAAGATCGGATGGCTACATCCCGCGTCCGCTCGTAATGACTTGACGGCTTCACGAGCAACCATAGAACGGCACCATGAACAATGGGCATAACATTGCGCAAGCGCACTCAGTACGAGAAGGATCAGCAATGAAACCGAAGCATACAACAGAATCTCTTGCCCTTCTGGTCCAACTGTAGTGTACACACGCACGACAGCCCAGGGTATGTACAAGATGCGGGGATGATGTCTATAGTTAAAAAAGAAAAATCATTCCTTCGCTCGCAATGACACGACTCTGGGAAATTAGACCAAACAATAATACATAATCGGGGCGCACCCGAGATCTCTCGTCCGTACCTTGAAAGGTACGACTCGTGGAGAGATAACTGCAACTCATCGGCTTGCTGTATACTTCAATTCCATTCTAGTTCTCGCCAGCCTTCAGCTTCAGGTAGGCCTCAAGGTCAAACCGGCTGTCCTCGGGATCCGTGATGACTGCAAGTTCCCTAGTTAGCATTGGTCCGGCACACGCGACTGTGTCCAAGGGGCAGCAATTCGACACAGCCAAGGCTTCACAGAAGCGAGCACCACGACGTACCTCCGCTGTTTTGCGTGTCCTTGGGCGCCGTCTTCTTCTGCCACTCTGCCTTGGCCTGCTGGATCAGGCGCTCCTGGCGGGCGTATTCGCGTTCGGCCTCGGCATGCTTAGCACTGGAGGTGATCGAAGACTGGTGATAGAAACCGTAGACGAGACCGGCAACAAGGGCCGAATAGCGCAGAACCTGGATGGCGAAGGGATCGGGTTAACATCGAGGGCCCTGTATGACGACGGGTCCAGGGCGGACACTGATGACACTCACGTTGACACCCTGTGTGGCAGCCATCTTATGAGAACCCTGGCCTCCGGAGCGGCAATGGAATAGATCAGTAAACGCAAGAGAGCAACGCCGGATTCCGAGCGACCGTTTGGAGGGGATCGACTGTCAATGGCTGGGCAATCGGAGGATACGCTGGAGCTTGTAAAGACGAAGTCCCTGTCGCGAGTTTTTCCGGACCGTCGGGCCCTTCTGCGCTTATGTCATCACCAACCCGGTCTCTGGGCGCGGGACGGGGAAGTTGCACGACCCCCCCGGTGTCTATCTACGCCTTCACCAAGCCAGATCGTGGTCTGGAGGGAACGGCGCCACTTCACCCCCTCCAGCTTCTCTTCGCCCATCATGTCGTCGGCCATGCAGCAGCGCAAGGCCGAAATCCTTGCCAAGAGAGCCAAACTCGCCGAACTGAAGCGGCAGAGGGAGCTGCGGCAGAAGGAATTCTCCCAAGTCCGAGCTAACACCGGCGATGCCTCTGAGGTAGGGACCCCCTCACTCAACATTGCCCGTCTAGCTCGAAAGGCTGCAGCGCTCAAACCACCTTGTTCCTTTAGGTCGTCTCACCAGTCCCCAGTCGCGCAGATAGCAGAGCGGAGCTCGATGATCTGATTTCACGACTGGTTGACCGCCCGGGGTCGGCTTCTATCAGCCACGGCGCGGATGGTCTCTCCCGCAAAGGGAGCAGACCCAACTCAGTGCTGAGCGCAAGCCAGCTCAGTGGTGATAACACAGAAGCATTCATTCCACCTACGCGACCAGTCTCTCAGTCAATTGCCGTTCAAACCGTCGGGACGGAGCCGTTTGTCGCTGCTCCTGAACCACAACCGGCCCCTGAGCCCAAACCCGAGGTTGTCACTTACAGTAAAGGCGTGCAGACAGACGAGCTGAAACCGTCAGACTCTACAGAGTCGGAGAACGAAGAAAATAGCGCCAGCAAGAAAGATAGCGAACGCGACGAAGAGATCCTCAAGAAGCTCCGGCAAGAGATCGAAGAGGAGCTGCGGGCCACTCAGCAGAGAGCTGACAATGACACCGGAGCCGAGACCTCAAATCTGCGTTATCCGCTACGTACATTAGATGATGATGAGTTGAAGGCCGTCACGTCCTCCGATGATTTTCTGGATTTCGTTGAACGGTCAGCGAAAGTGATCGAGCGGGCGCTGGACGAAGAATACGACGTGCTAGCAGACTATGAGCTCGGAGGCGTGGATGGGGAGCTAGAAGACGATGATGAGCATGGGCGGAAACGGCGAGGGATTAGGGAGGTCTGCCAATTTTGGGACGAGCGATGGAGCAAGAAACGGATGATCAGTGATCTGAGCTTTTCCCCAAAGGTTTGTTGCTCTTATCCTTGGTCAGTGCCGCCTCGAAATCTGACACCTACAGTTTCCTGAACTTGTTCTGGCTGCTTACACCAAAAACCCTTCTGCCCCTCACGAACCTGATGGCCTTGTCCAAATATGGAACCAACACTTGCACTCCCGACCGGAGTATGTCTTTCATTCTACCTCCGACATCTTAGCGGCCAAGTTCTCCCCTTTTCATCCTAATCTCATTGTTGGTGGCTCGTATTCAGGCCAGGTTCTGCTTTGGGATACTCGGTCGTCGCGCGCAGGCGGCGGCGCTCCTGTTCAAAAGACACCGTTAACTGGCTCTGGACATACTCATCCGGTGTACAGCATTTCAATCATCGGAACACAGAACGCTCACAATATCCTGACAGCATCTACAGATGGTGTGGTTTGTGGCTGGACAGTCGATATGCTTTCCCAGCCTCAGGAGTATCTTGAGCTCTCGACTCCTCCGCCCTCCAAGACAGAAGATCTTGCGCCCACCACGATGTCATTCCCGCAATCGGACCCCACGTTCTTTATCGTTGGTACCGAGGAAGGAGGGATATATCCGTGTCATCGTTACGACCGAGCAGGAGCCAAAGCTGGCACCGACCATCGCCTCGTGTATCGCGGCCATAAAGCCCCGATCATGTCCACTGCATTCCATCCAGCACGCGGCCCAGTTGACCTGGGTGACCTTATGCTGAGCTCCAGTCTGGATTGGAGCGTGAGGCTTTGGCGTGTTCGCCCTCCGGCAACGACTGCCCCAGCAACCTCGGCCATAGCCACGACACAGGTTGTGGAACCGATCCTTGACATCAATCGTGAAGACGTCGTGTATGACGCACGATGGTCGCCCCACCGCCCTGGAGTCTTCTCGCTCGTCGATGGTGCTGGAAACCTCGAGGTCTGGGATCTCTACACTGACACCGAAGTACCTGTCGTGAAGACCACGCCGTCCAAGGGCCGTGGAGGCATCCTGACAAGAAGTCTCAACAAGGTAGCCTGGGAGGAGCGTGAAGGCAGACGCATTGCAACGGGTGGGCTCGACGGTGTTGTCACTGTCTTCGAAGTAGGAAAGGGTCTCAGTGGTACACCGGAAGACGTGCCTGCCGAAGAATGGTCAGGGATGAAGAAACTCGTTGGGAAGTTGGAACAGCAGGACCGGAACAACTAATAGGGGTGCACCATCTCCCTGCGGGAATGATCCTTTCCAGCCATTCTTTCGGATTACAGAGGAAAACATGGCCATCTTGTGACATATCCAACGTACTGGATGACAAGGTGGGTCTGCTATTTCCTATGACCCAGTCCGTCTTCACCAGCAACAAGCCACTGATTGATCCATCACGGGCGCTTGAGTCTTCTTCCCGTCCTGTAACAAATTTCTAGCGGCGCCTCTGTTTAGCTTATCATATACCCCGGGGCACCTCATTGATGTATCTATGTATGTTCTAGGCTAGGAGAACGAAGAAGGGTTCCAAGATTTCCGATCGACTCAACGCTTGCATTCAAACTCGGTCACATTGGCTCTTGAGTTGGGTCGCTCGCCTCTCTATCAGCCGTGACTGCGGACTTGACTGGCAAGGGCCTGGTCACTGAAGTTGCATGTGATCGCAACAAAGAACAATTGCCGCAATCTGGCATCCTGTAAGTTCATGACGTGATAGCTTCAATGATGCCTTCAGCACTACCAGGTGGCTGGTAGAACATGATATCCTTCAGTCCAACAGAGCTGAGCAGCTCGCGCCATTGTTTCTCAGACCGCTCGAATGCCCCGACCTGAACCATCATCATGATACTCATGCACGCGGTGGGAAAGTCGCAGTTTCTATCGGGGATGATGTAATCGTTGATTATGAGGCGAGAATAACCAGGCTCCATGGCTGCGACGATATTAGTGAGGGTCTTGCGGGCTTGCTCATCTGGCCAGCCATGCAGGATCCAGTGCATGTAATATGCTCGAGCACCTGCGCGAAATAATCCTCGTTAGCATACCCGGTTCTGCCATCTTTCTACTGCGAGATTCGTGTGAATGAACAACATCTACCCTTTCACTGGCTGCGAAGTGAAGAATCGTGGGGCATCAACTCGGTTCCTTTCGGAGGATTTATGCTCGACACAACCTGTGGCAAGACCTGCAGGACCAAGCGCCCTGAGAGAGACGGGACTTTCTCATTCAAAGCGTGCAGATAATGCCCCTCGCCTCCTTCGACACCAACGAGTAAGACAATGTCAGCAGAACCGTTGAATCCATCCAGAATAGATCCCTTAATGTCGAATCAGGCAACCCAGTTTGGAGTTGCCTGCTGTTTGAGGGTCATCCATTGTTGAAAGTCTCTTGCCAACTCGGGATTGTGGCCAGGCCGGTCGAAGTAACTGAGCTCCCGTGTTCATTGCTAGCCGGAAATGTGTGCCGTAGGCGGATCCGGGAAACTGATTGTTGTTCTTCTTCCGGAAGAACTTCGGGGCTCTCGTGGTGCAGACGTTGTCAATATCGAATCTAGCGTGGTCTAGGGTGAGCATATATCGGACTTATTTGAGGGCCGACTTACCATGACGACAACCTCGTTGACGGTCTCAGCTGGGGAGCCCAAGGCTGCCAGTAAGCCCTGGGCAGCCCTGGTGGCCTTGAACCGAATGACATCATCCAGACTTTGCCTGTTGGAGTGCACGGCGCTTGTCAGCGCTGTTATTTGCGACTCAAGGACATTCCTCCGGTGCTTGGTTTCTAGGGACGACTTGCTCCACCTTGGTGGTTGACGCCGTATCCTGCAAGAAGTGATGACCATACAGGACCTAATATGCTACGGCTCGAGGGTTTTAGTATTAGCGGTTGGAATCAAGGGAACAAGAGCGGCAGAACGAAGGGGGTGGTCTATCCACTTCTGAAGTTCTACATCTAGCCGAGTAGTCAGTGCCTTGGGTCCGGTCCCACAGCGGATCGGCTTGACCCAACCTACTAGTACCCAGAACAATATACTTTGTCGGATCGAAAGGGGCGGTTCCATGGATGGCGGGGGTGATGCTAGGAGTTAGATCCAGTAGTCCTTATCAATAAAAGATTCTGAGAAGCGGCAGAAATATCAACTCCACCCCTACCGCCAACAAAATAAATCATATTTAATTGCCATCATTACTTCCCTTCCCCCCCCGCAGATGCCGAACGGAATGCTTTCGTCGGGGGAAGGCGGATGAAGCGGGGTAATCCGAATTTTTTTTTTTTTTTTTCGATACACTACTTACTGTATGGTATTCTCCTGGTCGCCGGGGGGAAGTTTGGGTAAGGTTACACGGTTCTAGTCTGGGATGGACGGCATAGGGGAACACGACAGGAGCTTGGATTGACGTTGTTTGACTATGTAGTATCATTGATTACTTTTCAGGGGTGGAGTTTACTATTGTGGAGGGTGGGATGAATATTCTTTGGTTTTTTTGGGAGGGGGGGATGGAGTGAGATATCTGGGGAGGGGACTGGAATAAAAGAGAGAGAGAGAGAGTTGCATTATTCGTGATTTCATAATAGGAAAGGTATAGGTAGAAGTTCTGTCATGGGGGTGCACAGTTTAATCACGTGGATGGCTTTCGGGAGCCAATTGAGGACTATCCGGAATGTAGGATAGAAGAACTTCGTACGGAGTACCTTGCATAGCATTACTGCTCTGGAATAAGTCATGGATAGTTCATATGTGTTGGGAGGAGGGGAGGGGTCATCATCAATAGGTGTAGCGGAACCCGACCTGTGTCGTGTTAATATCATCTCTCATCAACTTCCACGCAACCAGACGTACCATGTTCTGCAGCACCTTTCCTCGCTTCTGCTGCTGGTTGAGGTGCCAGAAAAACACGGTGAAGATGCACACCATGCCGATCATGAGAATGTGGGATCTGTACCGGTTGTTAGTTTGTTGAAGGGATGAAGGTTCAGCTTAAGATCCGGGGGGGGGGGGGGTTGGTTTACCCGATGGACACCCACACTGCGGTCTCGTACCGCGGTGCTTCCTGCTGTCGCACGATATAGCTGCCCGCGACACCTCCCAGGCCGTTGCAGGCGGACACCGCCGCCGCGGTGGTGGCTCGGTTCCATTGGCCAACCACGTTGTTGGCCATGAAGGCGTTCAGGGCCGCCCAGTTGGATACGTAAGCGCCTGTGGCGAGGAATGTCCCGATGTACCGCACAGTGACCTGGGTAGAGGAGGGGAGGCCGAACATGAGGAACCCGGCGATGAGACAGAGTGCGTTGAAGCTGATGAGCGGACCGCGGATGCGGTATCTGTCTCCGACGAACGAGGTGAAGAGGACCGGAAGGACAGCCCAGTAGTAGGGCTGGTGATGGTTAGTGCATGGGAGATACCAAAGCAGGTCAGAGGACGGCCTACCGGAGTGGACAGCAGGATCGAGTCATTGCTCGAGAATCCCATGCCTGACTCGAGGATCATGGGGAGGAAGTAGTTCAACGCCGTCGAGACAAGGTTCAACAGGAAGAACATGCATGCGAAGCCGTACAGCTTCGGATCGGCGAACGGCGCAAGCGCCTTGCGCCACGAGAACGGATCCGGGACGATATCGTCGCGGTCTGCCTTGATGCGTTGGGCGGCGACGCGGGCCTCCATCTCGGACAGGAAATGGAAGCTCTGATGGGCATTCTCCGGAAAGTCGACGATCCACCAGTACGTGACAATGCCGAGGACGCAGCTGAAGAGGCCCTGGACCAGGTACATCCAGCGCCAGCCTTGCATGCCCGCTCTTCCATCGAGAAAGTCGAGCCCATAGTTCACGATGTAGCCGGTCGCGAGGCCGATGACTTCGCCCGACTGCAGGAAGGCGAAGCGGAGCTGCTGCTCGCGTCGGGGGTACCAGGTGCTGATGAGATAGGTCAGGCCCGGATAGATGCCGGACATGGACATGCCCAGGAGCACGCGGAGGGCAATCATCTGCTTCCAGGTGTGGATGAAGGCCGTGCACATGGTGATCAACCCGAAGGCCAAGGTGATGCACGCGAACCAGATCCGGGGGCCGACCCAGCGGACCGCAATGGTGCAGGGCAGCTGGCAGACGACGCTGGCGATGGTGAAGATGAAGATGGAGACGGAGTATCGCGTGCCCTGCAGACCCAGGTCGACGGGCATGCTGGTGACTGATGCCGATGACAAGATGCCCGAGTCGAGCAGGTTGAGGCTGCATAAGATGCCGGCAATGGTACAGAGGCGCAGGTCGGTTTTCCAGCGCACTTTCGTCTCGAGCGCCTTTAACTCGGCTGGGTCGAGGTCTGCCAGATCGGGAGGGTTGTTCTGCCCACCCTCGAGTTTGCCATCGCCCCTTTCGACCACGACAGCATCCGAGTGCTTCTGGTTCATGATGAACGGCAGGCGGGTGATCGATGCAGACACCGATTTGCCTGGAAAGGGAGTGACATGTTGGGAAGGACGCGTGGGGGGGGGGGGTTACATTTTGGAGAGGTCGAGTTGACACGCAGCTTATCGTGCAGGGGGGGGATAGCGCCGGCCTGCGAGCCGTGCAGAGGGCCGATCAGGGCTAGAGGACCTCTTGACCTACCTAGTACCTACTAGGAGTACCTACGACTAGTCCTAGTGGTTCTGCAGGCCACCGGGATTTGCTGCAGCCATTGGCTGGCCCACCGGGTCTGCAAATCACGCCTTTTCCAATCCACTCGATTCCATCATGTTCTGGATCCTGATGAGACAAAGTACCTAGCATAGGGACTGATTTATCATGGTTGACTCTTGACCCTGGATCTAGATGTGTCTGTTTGCTTCTCTCGTTGGGTGTCCACCGGCCCCCACTTTCATGATTATCTTATCTGTGCTGATTCGTCATCTTTGTCTAGGTACTGCTTCTTTCTCCCTGTCTTGCCTTTTATCTGATTGGTTTTTTTTTTTAAAAAAAAAAAAAAAAAAAAAAAAAAGCTAGTTGTATTAATAATTATAATCATTCAAAGTATGCAACTAACATAGGCATATTGTTCTAGAATTCTGCCTTTCCAGCTTACAAGTAGGTAGGATCTTCTAAGGAGAGAAGAACCCCACTGTGGAGTGGAGGTCCCCTGCCCGGAGGAGCTCTGGCCGTAGAGTGTCCCCGGAGCCATGTACGGGACCCCCTGCCACTTCTCCCCTCGGACCGAAGATCTTGTGTCCAGTGACCAGGTCATCACTGACTTTACTGACTCCGGGCACCCCGCTATCTGCAACAGAATCGATTGGATCCAATTATCGTACCGTCAGTCCATTCCGAATTCCAGGATATATGGTGTCCGAAGGCATGTGCTAACACGTCCTCATGGATCCCTTCTCCGACTTCGTAGTGGGAAAGCCACCATCCCTGGCAGTTCAGTCAATACCAGGTAGGAGGCAGCTTCGGTCTGTCGTCAAGTCTAGACTGTGTCAGTGAGGATGGTAAGGCTGGCAGTGAGGCGAGGGGGTGCGAGAATTGTTGCCCGGGGTTTGTTTTCATGTTCCTGAGTAATGTTACGTCGCTTCTGTTACTCTTGTGCCCGGTATGCAATGGTCTCCTTGATACTTTTTTGTTTTAGCATTGTAAATGCGTTATGAAATGCGTCTGACTGCAACCCAGGAGTCAGTTTTTGGAAGCAATGTGTATGGGGATTCCATCCTGTCGATACGTACACTTTCTGATCAAATAAACTGATACCTTGCAATGTAGTCCCCACCCACATCTGATCAGAAGGCTATATAGGCGTCGACTGTCAACAGGTTCAAAGCAACATCAGAGGCGAGTTCCTCGGGGTATTGATCCCCTCCCATCCAAGAAGCGACTTGGAACCACCAACTACCCCGTCCAAAACGCATTGCTGTGGTAAACTCCCAGTATTCAGGATACCATCCTGCAGATTCCCAATCGAGGAACCCGGACAAATGCCCATCATCATCTACGAGGATGTTATGCGCTTTGAAATCCCCATGGGTGAACACAATTCGGTAGGGGCGTTGCTGTAGTTTCTTCGCACATGCCAAGGTCTGCTCATACTCCACAGGAGATTCAAACGCGTGGCTGGAAGCAGGACTCAAGAGATAGTTAAAGAATTCGCTTTCACATTTGGAAGGGCCCATGGCATGACCAGGAACCCGGGAGCTTCGTATAGAGGTGCCAGTGGGAGAATAGATAGAATGTGGATTAAGTGGGCGCCATAAACGCATGGACTGTACACAGGTTTTCAACTCGTGCAGCCAGGAGCCCTCCTCGTCGATTTCCAACGGACATCTTGAGTTTTCCAGAGGCACGCCGGGCAACCTTGTCATTAGAATGGAAAATGTGCGGTTAAAAGACGCAGTCAGATGCTCCCCACAACATAGTACTCGGGGGACAGGCATACCAGCAGCTCTTGCCATCTGCATCGCAACAGCCTCCTCCATGCTCGTCCGATCTGTCCATTTCAGGATAAGCCCAAAGGGTAACTGCAAGATGTTGACATCAAACGCAATATC
Organism: Aspergillus carbonarius ITEM 5010; assembly: GCA_001990825.1. NCBI lineage: Eukaryota > Fungi > Ascomycota > Eurotiomycetes > Eurotiales > Aspergillaceae > Aspergillus > Aspergillus carbonarius. Next base: position 324,722 of record KV907498.1, read on the forward strand.
GAACCAAGAGCAATACCATTGAGACAGATGATATAGCGCCTTGTGAAGGACACCCCAGGCTATTCGAATGGGTTTGCTTGGTATCCGGGACACTGGAGGAGTGCCCTGTGAAATCGTACATCGCATCGGCCGCGGCTAAGTGAAATCTGGCCGCAAAATGGATGGCATATAATGACTACCCATTTGAAGTTTAAGTGAGTTAATAGAATGGAGACGGTAACTGTGTACGTGCAATCCCTCTGCAGGGGAGTTGAATTAGGGAAAATCGAGCGGGGGCGCGTATGTAGACGAGCAGGTGCTCGTGGAACGACCAAGGTGATCCTCATATAGAAATGCCAAGAATCTGGAAACGACGGCGAATGGAAACTTAAAACAACTCCGTATACACTATCCCGTTATGCGAGTGATTGGATCGGAATAATAGCTGAAATGCCGACCATAAATCTCTCTCTGAGTCATCCAGCATAATTTATGGAAACTGGAAGCCGGCCAGGCCATAAGCAACAAGATAGATAATCCCTGGCAAGACTGGATGGAATGCCGTCACGAAGCCGGAGATCAGCATGACCCCCTGACTGATTATTGAGGGCTCTGCCCAACATCTGGACTCTTATCACTGCTATAAATTCCCCGAGGATCGCCTCCATTCCTGAGATTATTCACTCCTCTCTCAATGGCTCAACCGTCTCCCTGGCTCCATCGGCCCCCGCGTCTTCTCCTGGCCTTGACCCACGCCGTTCCTTCGGGCGAAGGGAGCCAAACACCTCCGTGAGTTGAGTGACGGCACTGACGATGGCCCTGCTGCAGCTGCAGCAGCAGCTGGTGCTGACCGACCGACTGACTGATCGTCTGTCTGGACCCTCCCTTCTGTCCGCCATACAAGATGGCTCTCCCTCCCCGCTTGCGGCTGCGACAGACTGAGTGACTTGGTCCTCCCGCTCTGCCTGTCTGCGGTGCTTCTTTTCCCCGCCGTATTTTTCCCCCAGTAAAGCTGTCTACGGACTTCCCCCGTGAAATAGCAGCTACCACCTCTGCGGATACTCTCCCATCTTTGACGACACAGGCCTCTCCTCTCCGTCATGGTTGAACTCATCCCTCCCCCCGATCCTCGCACCCTACTGCCTCCCTTACTCGCCTGTCTTCCGACGGCTTTCGTCTCGCCGCAGCCCCCTCCGGCTTTATTGCCCCTCCTCTCGCCCATTCTGCGCCAACGCGTCCAGATTTTGAGCTCAGTGAACGTTTCTCCGACCGACTCATGGCTCCAGCTACTGTGCTGGGATGCGGGACAGGCTGAACGCCTCCAAGCACTGGTGGATGGCGCAAGCTTCGAGCAACATCCTGTCTCCGGCGAAATCGAGCTCCCCGATGAGGTTCCAGTCAGATACAGGCGCCTTGATGAGGAGACACTACGGTCGCGCGTGATACTCCCAGAATACAGCCTGAAGGTTATCTACCTCTGGTGCCCCGACGACCAGGATGGCGGGGGTCCAGGATGGCGGGTGGCCGAATTGTTGCCGCAGGAAGGTAGTGTGGATGATGGCGAAGTCTGGTCCGTGTCGATTGGGGAGGCGAACGCTGAACAGAAAGATCACCTCCTGGAAGACGCCTTGAATACAGCCGAGCAGGCAGAGAAGCAGAAAGAGGAAGAGGGAGATGATGACGATGACTACTGGGCTCAGTACGATGCAACTCCCGGGCGAACCCCGGCGGCCAAGACGCCCGCTCCCAACCCTGTTTCATCCTTGCAACAGTCGGAGGCGGATTACTTCTCTCGCTACGGTGATGTGCAACCCGCGATGGACAACCATGATCCCGAGGAGGAGCAACCCGAGCTCGGAGCATCCTCCCTCAATGGAGACATGTTGGCTAAATTGCTTCAGAGGCAGTTCAGTGGTGAAGAGGCCGATAAGCCGGGCCATGTACACGACAGTTCCGCTGGCACTGCTGCAAACGGCGACCATGCCAGCTTGAACCATCCTCGACCGTCTTCCATCTCGTCCGCGAGCTCCGAAGCGGTGGCCAGGCTCGAACAAGAAGCGGAGAACCAGTCGACCTATGAAGTTGGGGTCAAGCAGCACATCAGCTCGAGCATCAAGGGCCTGTTCCGGCTGGCTAAAGCTACGGGCATCTCTCGCAGTGACTTCCAGTCCCTTGTTCAGACGGAACTCGAATTGTTGAACGTGTCGGATGGCGAGTGAGATATCGAATGGGCGTGTTTCTTATCAGATTGTACATACTGCATTGGGTCGTGTTCAGCGTTGAGGTGCATTGGTTGGTTGGCTGGTTGGCTTTGGATATCCCCGGGTACTATGGTTCTTATAAGGAGACGTGGACCAAAATTGGAAGTCCGTATCGTAATTCTATGTGCAATCTGAATATTGAAACCCGGGCGGAGTTAATAATGACGATCATCACAGCCTGGACGCATGCTGCATCGGTACACGTGTTGCGTCGTGCGATGTTTCCCATAAATTGGCCCGGGGCTGTTTCGGACCAACGCTTTGTTCCGTTCCGCGGGCGTTTGAGACCAGAGAAAGACACGCAATCCGCCCCCATCGGTGATCCAGAACCGCCCCCCTCTGCTGCGGCTGAGACAAATAATAAGTATATCCTTCCCTCCGGTCTATCATGGTTCTTTTTTGAACCGGCTTTCCCCTGTTTTTCCGTAAGTCGTCCCAACCTCCGAGCTCGAGGAGGCCCTCCTGCCTGCGCCCATCCAGCTTGCTGACCAGCTCCTGAGCTCTCCAGAAGTCCATTAGGTGTCTTTCGTTCGTTCACTTCTTGACCACTCCCTAATCATGCCTCGGTCTCCTTCGCCCTCTCTTCGCAAGAGGGGCGGCAAGAAGGAGAGTACTCCTGTGCCCCAGGATAATCTTTCTTCTCCTTTGTCGTCCAAAACGAGTGCTCCGCGTTCAGAATGGGATTATCGGCTGGCCATAACCGTTCTGACCGTCCTCGCCTTCATCACTCGATTTTACAAGATTTCCTTTCCCAATGAGGTGGTGTTTGACGAGGTGCACTTTGGAAAGGTAGGCCCGCAGCCAATTGACCGGCAGACGCTGAGGCATGGTTTCTAACGGCGGTTGTCCTTAGTTTGCCTCGTACTACCTCCAGCGCACTTACTTCTTTGATGTCCACCCTCCATTCGGCAAACTCCTTTTCGCTTTCATGGGCTGGCTGGTCGGCTATGATGGCCACTTTTTGTTCGACAACATCGGTGACTCGTACATCGACAACAAGGTCCCCTACGTGGCTCTCCGGGCCATGCCGGCCACGCTCGGCGCCCTGACAGTCCCCGTCGTGTTTCTGATCATGTGGGAGTCTGGATACTCGCTGCCCGCTTGTGTACTGTCTGCAGGTCTCGTTCTGTTTGACAACGCTCATGTGGGAGAAGACCGACTGATCCTGCTGGACGCCTCCTTGGTGCTGTCCATGGCCCTGAGCGTCCTGTGCTATGTTCGTTTCTACAAGTTGCGCCATGAGCCATTCGGGCGGAAATGGTGGAAGTGGCTGCTCCTGACGGGCGTGTCGCTCAGTTGTGTCATCTCTACCAAGTACGTCGGGGTCTTCACCTTCGTCACCATCGGTTCGGCCGTCATGGTCGATCTGTGGAATCTCTTGGATATCCGGCGCCCTGGCGGCGCTCTCAGCATGGTCCAGTGGGGTCAACACTTCGCGGCCCGTTCCTTCGCCCTAATTGTTGTGCCCTTCTTCTTCTACCTGTTCTGGTTCCAAGTCCACTTTGCCATCTTGACCCGCTCTGGCCCCGGCGACGACTTCATGACCCCAGAGTTCCAGGAAACTCTGAGTGATAATGTTCTGAGTGCGGAGTCGATCAGCATCGAGTACTTCGACATCATTACCATGAAGCACAAGGATACCAAGGTTTTCCTGCACAGTCATTGGGAGAAGTACCCCCTGCGTTACGATGATGGCCGTATCTCCAGCCAGGGCCAACAGGTCACTGGATACCCCTACAATGACACGAACAACCAATGGCAGATCATCCCTACCGTGCCCCTGGATGTCACTGAAACCGGCGGACACAAGGTGCGCAACGGCGACATTATCCAGCTCCGTCACACGGGCACCGATACCATCCTGCTCACCCACGATGTCGCCTCCCCCTACTTCCCGACTAACCAGGAATTCACCACCGTCCCCCAAGAGATCGCCAACGGTGACCGACACAACGACACGCTGTTTGAGATCAAGATCGAGAACGGCAAGCCTCGTCAGGAATTCCGGACTCTGTCGAGTCACTTTAAGCTGCTCCACGTGCCCACTCGTGTGGCCATGTGGACCCACACAACGCCGTTGCCTGACTGGGCCTTCAAGCAAGCCGAGATCAACGGTAACAAGAATATCCTCCAGACCAGCAACCTGTGGTTTGCTGAGACCATCGAGTCCTTGGAAGAGGGCAGTCCCCGTCTGATCAAGGAGGAGCGCGAGGTCAAGCACCTGCCCTTCTTCCGCAAGTACCTTGAACTGCAACGGGCCATGTTCTTCCACAACAACGCCCTGACCAGCAGCCACCCATACGCGAGTGAGCCATTCCAGTGGCCTTTCCTCCTCCGTGGTGTCAGCTTCTGGACCAAGAACGACACTCGGGAGCAAATCTATTTCCTCGGAAACCCGGTTGGATGGTGGATTGCAAGCAGTCTGTTGGCTGTCTTTGCCGGTGTGATCGGTGCCGACCAGTTGTCTCTGCGTCGCGGTGTCGACGCTGTGGAAGAGAGTAAGTGCCATCTATCGAGCCTAGAGCGCAGCTACTAACAAGTGACAGTCTGGGGCCAAGGTGCCCGTTCCCGCCTGTACAACAGCACGGGCTTCTTGTTCCTGTGCTGGGCGGCTCACTACTTCCCCTTCTGGCTGATGGGCCGTCAACGTTTCTTGCACCACTACCTCCCTGCCCATCTTGCTTCCGCTCTCGTGACTGGCGCCCTGGTCGAGTTCATCTTCAACCTGGAGCCGATCTCGGTCGTCCAGCGCGTCCACGGCGAGGACGACCCCTCGGGCAAGGCCAAGGCCACCGCTCGGATTGGGCGCTTCGTCAGCGCCAAGGAACGTATGGGTACCAAATCTCTTCTGGCGGGCTGGATCGCCACCCTGGTTATCCTGTCCGGTACGATCTACGGCTTCTGGTTCTTCGCCCCGCTCACGTACGGCACCCCGGGCTTGGATGTGCCCGGCATCCTCGCCCGCAAATGGCTGGGCTATGACCTGCACTTTGCCAAATAGATGGCGCACTAGGCTTTGGATTAGCCTGCAGTTGGCAGGGCGGAGGAATCAGGCTGGGTGACTCCGGGGGGGGGACCGGAGTAGGCGTTCTGTAAGATAGGTGTATTGGGGTCAGACTCATTCTTGCTTTCATCCAGAGTGGCGGGTTGCTATTTGCGCGGAACACACGTCGGGTGTGTTCTGGATCATTTTGCTCGATTCTCTGGATTCTCCTGTTGATATAGCGTGTGAATGTTTAATGCTCGTCCTCGTGCACTACGTCGTAGAGTCGGGGCCGTTGACAGTCTACCGTACAGTATACTCCAGTAGAAATAACTCATCACTCGTGATGCTATTATGCAATCTATATAACAATCAATCCTAGGAAAACTCCCCCACAAACGCCAATCCGCAAATTCCAATCCCGCTGGTCGAAACATCATCCCGGCCCCCCTAATAGGCCATGCGCTTCCCGATCTCACTCTCCCAGCCACGGGATTTCTCAAACCCATTGGACGCAGTCTGGTAGTCCAACATGGCCTGGTAGACCTCCTCCTGGCTGGTGACGACAAACGGGCCATACTGAACGACCTTCTGGTCCAGCGGCTGGCCAGCCACGATCAAGAACCGGCCCTCGGCCTCGGCATTATCGGGCACCGAAGCCTCAATATAATCGCCCTGTTGCTCAAAGACGACATTATGAAACTGCGCGATCGACTCGGTCTGGGCGCCCGACCCAAACACGGTTCGGCCCTGCAACGTATAGGCGAACGCATTCCACCCTACGGGCAACAACTGCTTAACGCGCCCGCCGGGGCGAATCGTCACATCCAGCAACCAGACCGGCGTATAGGCCAGATCCCGCACGGAATCGACCCCATGCGACTGGCCGGAGATGACCTTGACGGTGACCCGGCCCTCATCCGTGGTGGCGATGGGGATCTCCTCGGCGCGCAGATCCCGATACCGCGGCTCGCACATCTTCAATTTCTTGGGCAGATCGACCCACAGCTGCATGCCGACGTTGGGACTGCCATCGGGATTCTCGTGCGGCATTTCCGCGTGCATGATTCCACGTCCGGCCGTCATGAATTGCAGATCGCCCGGACCAATTGTGCCCCGGTTCCCGGCGAAATCTTCATGGTCGACGCCGCCGGATAGAAGGTAGGTGATGGTTTCTTGACCCCGGTGGGGGTGGTCGGGGAATCCGGCCCCCTTGCCGATGGTGAAATGGTCGAGCATTAGAAAGGGGCTCAGGTGGCGCAGTTTGGCGGTGCCGATGGAGCGGCGGACGCGGGCACCGGCGCCTTCGGCTTGTTCGATGGCTAGAAAGGCTTGACGGATTGCGCGCGGGACGGCCATTGTGCTGTTGTTGATGATTGGAGTAGTGGTAGTGGTGGTATTCACTGTGGTGGTGGTAGTGGTAGTGGTAGTGGTACTAAAGTATCTAGTAAAGAAAGCAGATGTAAAAGTACTACTCTGCCAAGTCAAGACACTTGCAATGATAGCGATCAAAATAGACAAGAGGACTTTCATGTGGACGGGGAGCAGGCTTTTTATAAGAGTCCGGGAGAGCAGCACGAAGCCGGTGGAAGATGCTGGAGGGCGCTGCTACAAAACGAGAATACTACGCCTCCATCAGCTGGGTGGGTTAGTCAAGTCTTATAATTGTTCGGGTAAGCCATGATCCAGACTTTGGGGAAGCTGAAATGGTGGAGGAAGGCGCCTTAGTATTACAAAGATTCCCGTCAGCAGTTTTAGTTGATGTTAGCGCCATTATTCAGGGCTGACTCAGTGGATCCATCAATCAATCTGGATGATTGGATGTTCTAGAAGCTTTTTTTTTATTTGGTCATGTCATGCCATTCACCCAGTTGGAATGGCAGAAGAATCAAGACTCCGTCATAGGGGATGTGATGGGGCTAATCTGATTCTTGATAGGAGAGTAGTATAGAGAGTAGTATAGAGAGTAGTATATTAGAGTATAGTAGGGATACGTAAGTATACGGGAGTAACCCAGCAAGCGGTCGGGTAGTACCCAGATAGCTCGATGCACGTGCTGATAAGATCTTTCCCCGGCCACTCGAGCTGCTCCTCCCAACTGGCATGTCCGGCTCCTCGGATGCCGACCTGGTCAACTACTACTAGTAATTCCAACCCCGGGGCGCATTGCGATCCCTCTGCATTCCCTCCAATGATGAGCCATTGCCCATTGTAGTTCTCTGTGCTCTCCAACCACCTCCCCACCACTAAAGCCGCCGACCACGGCACTGTCGCCGCCCCCCTCCCCCAGTCCCCGATCAGGCCAGATCGTCGCATCTAGTGACGCTGCGGCTAGCCCGCCTTGACAGACCTGTCCCATTGCTGATGGTTGATTCCCCTTCCCCTCCACAACTAATCATGCCCCGTCGAAACCGGGTGGTGTCGTCCTTGCTGGTGCTGGCTTGTGCCAGCTCCACAGCCTGGGCTAGCAAAAAGGAATTTAACATCCATGACGACCTGCTGGCAGTTCCCCAGGTATGCCTCTCACGCGCGCTCCCTCCGAACCTACCGTCCACGCTAACCGCTTCATCTCCAGTTCGAAGTCCGCTTCCCCGATGACTACGTCCTCGAATCCCAGGCCCGAGACCTTCTACAGCAGCGTCATGACAGCTCCTCCACATTTGCCGACTCGCAAGAGAACTCGGCGCAGGTCTATCTAGGTCGCGGCAACCATGACACCAACCAGGCGAAACCACCCCAGGAAGGATACGGCGATTTCAGCTACGAGGAAATGCTCCTCGGTGACCAGCGATTTCTCTGTCAGATCCCTCGCATCCAGATCGATGACAGGGTCAACGCCACGGGGGAATCTCATGAAGCGGACGAGCAGAAGGAATTGGCGCGCGCGATGGACCGGGGCCTGGAGCTCCTGCGCGAGATGGAAGGGAAATGCATGTACTACATCTCTGGGTGGTGGTCCTACTCCTTCTGCTACAAGAACCAGATCAAGCAGTTCCACGCCCTCCCCTCGGGGAGTGGGATCCCTAACTACCCGCCCATGGAAGACCACACAACACACTCCTTCATCCTGGGGAGGTTCCCCCAGGGCGACGGCGATGACGATGACGTCGAGAGGGAGTCCGAGCACAAGCAACCCACGACGGATATGGCCGAGCTACAGACGAAGGGCGGCTCCCGGTACCTCGTGCAACGGTTGGATGGCGGCACGCGCTGCGATCTGACGGGGCGAAACCGAAAGATCGAGGTTCAGTTCCACTGCCATCCCCAGTCGACAGACCGCATCGGCTGGATCAAGGAGATGACCACCTGCTCATACTTGATGGTCATCTACACCCCACGTTTATGTAACGATGTTGCCTTCCTGCCACCCCAGCAGGACGAGGTGCATGGGATCGACTGTCGCGAAATCCTCTCGCCAGCCCAGGTTCCGGACTGGGAAGCGGTCCGGGAGTACGAATTGGCACAACGGCTGGTGGAGTCCGCGGTGGTGGAGGGGTTCCCGCTGGTTGGGGACATCCAGGTTGGTGCTCAGAAGCTGGTCGGGTCAGAAGGCAAGGAGATCGAGAAAGGACGTGTGGCGTGGGCCGGGGAAGAGAGAATCGACGTGGTGGCCAAGCGCGAGAATGGAGAAGTATATCAGATGTCTCGCGAGGACCTGAAAAAGTACGACCTGGACCCGGAGAAGCTGGACACTCTGAAGAAGCGTTTAGAGGAGTGGGCCAAGGGCAAGGACTGGACGTTGGAGGTGATCGAGATCAATGGGGAACGTCAACTCCGGGGTCTCGTCGATGAGGACGAAGAAGAGGAAGACGGCGGTTCTGGAGAAGAGGGCTCTCAGGAGGAGATGATCACGGCAGCCCCGTCTAAGGAAGGGGGTGCAGTAGAGCCACAAGAGCAGGAGTCATCGGAGACACAGGACACACGGGCGGCGCCAGGCACGTCGGAGTCGGACGAGGTTGAGGAGGTAAGCGAAGAGGTGGTTAAGGATGAACTGTAGCCATTGTGATTATTTTTTTTTCTCCAACTTTTTTTTGTTTGTTCTACTCTTAAATCTTTCATCTTGGTGTTTGATCACCCACTGCAATCCTTGCATTTATCTTTCATGCGGCGTTCATACTAGTAGTAGCTACGGCTGATTGTATCCATTATATAGATTACGGTTGTCCCAGTTGCGATGTACTGGGACTATTGAACCTCCATTGGTCTTAATTTTCTTAGTCTGCGCGGGGACTGTTATTGATTGCGCAAGACCAACTGAATTGACTCGAACCCGACAATGGCGAGGGGCAGAGCCAATGGTGGATGGGGGAGAGGCCGTGAGTGCCCAAAGAGGCTGGGCTGACCGATAAGGAGGGGGGGGGGGAGAGCATATGCATTCCATGCTCTTTCGAGTCGAGGGGCCCCTTGTGAGCGATCTAGTTGAGCTTGAAAAGAGGGAAGGGGGGATGGTGGGAAGATAGTTCTAGTATATAGGGATGATATAGAGATCAACCACCTTGGTGTAGCGAACTCAATGCGCAGTAGCTACCGACTAGATAAGGTGCAGAGGGCAATCCCGACCCTGATTTTTATAGGGGAACGTGGGTGCAGAAAACGTGACCGCCCGGCCCCCCTCCCCTCCAGCCATCCGCCGGGCGTCCAACTAAGAGTAGTAGCAGTACTGACGGCGGCCGCCTTCTCTTCTGCTGGCTGGCCTGCTGCTTCATCTCCGGGCCAGTCCCTCCCTCTCTGCTTGGGTTCCCCGGTCTCTCCTCCTCTTCCTCTCTCCCCAGGTAGGTCGTCTCTCCTTTGGATTTTTCTCGCTTCCTTCCTCCGTGTCTTTGCCCTCCTAGTCTCTCTCCCTCCAGCTCCACCGCTCTCTACCCTATCCCACCAGTTCCTGCAAAGTGGTATCTAGTCTCTCATAATCCTCCTCCTCTTCCTCGTCCACTGCTGGTCCTGCCAAGGCTGCCTCCTCCACTTGGACCACTTACGTACCTGCCCACTACCTCTACTCAACTCGGTACGTTGCTGCACGGTCTCCTGTACCTACCTATATCATTCTTCCTCCCTCCGTGCTCCGGACTGCCATCGTCACATACCCATACCACAACACCCTGCCTCTTCCCTTTCCTTCCTCCCTCCGACCGTGTCGTGCCGGTCTGTCCACCCGGTCCACCCGGCTCACTCTCTCCTGATCCAGTCTCCCAGCCTGTTCTCGTCTACGCTGCCCTCCGCAGCCGCGGCACACAACCCCCGGACCCTCCACCACTGCCGTTTGGTTCCTGGACGGCACCCACCATGGGTTTCCTCGGTGTCTACACGGCCATCTACGACTATGAACCTCAGGCGCAGGGGGAATTAGAACTACGCGAAGGAGATCTCCTGTGCATCCTCGAGAAGGGCGCGGAAGACGATTGGTGGAAGGCCAAGAAGAAGGCCGAGCGCGATGATGATGATGAACCCGAGGGCCTCGTCCCTAATAACTATGTCGAGGAGGTAAGACTTCAGCCCCCAAGATCCTCGAGAGGCGTTCCGGCACTGGGTCTGGGCTGCCCGCGTCATGGGCCGGTGGAGGTCGTCGCGGCCGGTTCTCACGCTCAGGGGTACACCACCCGGCAACGCCGCGACGCTGTTTCTGACTGAGACCACATTTGCTAATGCAGCTGCCGTCGGACATTTAGGCTCAACCGACTCACACGGCAAAAGCGCTCTACGACTACACACGCCAGACAGATGAGGAGGTGTCCTTCTCAGAAGATGCAGATTTGATCGTGTATGACACTTCCGACCCGGACTGGACCCTTGTCGGAGTCAACTCAGATTTCGGATTCGCCCCCGCAAACTACATTGAGATCATCGAAGATGCAGGCGCAGACCATGCCCCTGCACCGTCAATCCCGTCTCCTCCCCCCGCCGAGCCGGAGCCCGAACCGGCGCCACCCGCCCTCCCGCAGCGACCGACGATGATGACGGCGGAAGAAGTCAACGGGGCCGGCGCGACTTCCCCAGTTGATACTGTGCAGAATCCTGCCGCCAAGGCCATTGCAGATATCCTCCACAACCAGCATGCGTCACCAACAGAGCCGGAACCGCCTAGGGCCATCCCCCCGCCGCCTCAGCCGGCTCGTCCAGCGTACGACGAGCCCGAGGAGACCTACCGGGATGAACCCTCGCCACCACCCCCAGTATTACCGCAACGGCCCCCGTCCCAACAGGTGTCGTCGCCGGTGCGTGTGGATTCGCCGCCCGAGCCCTCTCGCCCGTCTCGTGCGCACGTTTCTTCGGTTCGCGACAGCGACAACCACGTCAAGGAATCGCCGCCTTACATCAGAGTCGTTGGCCAACTGACCCCGCGTTCCCCCTCCGGCTATCATATCTACAATATCAATGAGATGGTGGAGGTCATGGGTAAGCGGAAAAAGATGCCCACGACTTTGGGTATCAATGTCGCAACGGGGACCATCTTCATTTCGCCGGAGGAGGGCGCCAAGACCGAGGAGTGGAGCGCAGACAAGCTCTCTCATTACTCGATTGAGGGTAAGCACGTCTTCCTCGATCTCATCCGGCCCAGTAAGAGCATCGACTTCCATGCGGGCGCCAAAGACACGGCTCGGGAGATCGTCTCGGCCCTCGGAGAGATTTCCGGTGCCTATCGCGCAGAGGGCCTGAAGGAGGTCATCGCTGCGGGTACCAGCGGCGGACAGAAGAAGGGACAGATTCTCTATGACTTTATGGCGCAAGGCGACGACGAGGTAACGGTGGCCGCGGGCGACGACGTCATCGTCCTAGATGATGGCAAGTCCGATGAGTGGTGGCAGGTGCGGCGCCTGAAAAACGGGAAGGAGGGCGTAGTTCCAAGCAGCTACATTGAGATTACCGGGACTGTCTCCTCCAATCCGGTGATCAGTGCTGAACCGGGCCTCTCGACCGTGGAGAAAAACCGTATGGAAGAGGCACGACTAGCCAAGGAAGCTATGCGCAAGTCGACGGCCGACCCCGTCGACTCTCGCAGTCCAGAGGTATGTTCTTCGAGGACAGACTGATGACTCGTCCAATGCTGACGCCACTCTCTTAGCGCCAGAAACGCGACAGCAAGAGCAGCCATAGACCGAGTAAGTCCTTTCCCCCCCCCCGGGGCCGTCCCTTACATACATTGATTTCTATTGCTAATCGGACTAGAACCGGATCCGACCAAAGTAAGACATTGGACCGATCGCACCAAGACGTTCACCGTCGAGGCACAATTCATTGGGCTGCAGGACGGCAAGATCCATCTGCACAAAGTGAACGGCATAAAGATCGCAGTACCTATCCCGAAGATGTCCGTCGAGGATCTCGAGTACGTCGAGAGACTGACGGGAGTGTCCCTCGAGGAGGACAAGCCATTGTCGGACATCCGGCGCCGTTCTCAACGCGTCGAACCTGAAAAGCCCCGATCCTCGCCCGAAAGCAAGCGAGCTGGCACCGGGGCCGGGGCCTCCTTCCAGCAATCTGACTACGATTGGTTTGATTTCTTCCTCAAGGCCGGTGTTGGCCCGCATCAATGTGAGCGGTATGCGCAGAACTTCGTCAAGGACTCTATGGACGAGGCCATCCTCCCAGACATCACCCCCGAAGTTCTGCGCACGCTTGGTCTGAAGGAAGGTGATATCTTGCGGGTGATGCGCTACCTGGACAACATGTTTGGCCGCGCTGGAGGCAAGTCGAAGCTGCGCAATGTGAGCTTCGGCGGGGAGGAAGTCATCGGGAACGGCGAGGATGGTGCTGCCGGCCTCTTCTCTGGCCCCGGCGGTGCTCTGCGCAACAACACCCGCAAAGGCCGGCCGGCGCCCACCGTGCCGGCCAGCGATGTCGTTGATCCCAAGGCCTTTGAGCAGAAGGATGCGTCTCAGCCGGAGCGCAGCGAGACCCCGCCCACTGCCGCCGCACCTTCCGAACCACCGGTTCAAAAGGGCTTTGACGACGACGCCTGGGAGGTGAAGCAGCCCACACAGCCGGCTCCCACGGCCGCCGCCGCTCCCGCTGCTGCCCCGTCCACGCCGGCGACGCCATCAGGCCCACCTCCGGCGGCCTCCTCACCTGCTACCACTCAACCCCCGGCTCAGCAACCGCTCGCAGGAGCGATGGCCGATCTGTCTTTGCTGCAGGCTCCTCTTCAACCCACGCCTGCGCCCGCTCCTGCCCCGCAATCTCCGCCAGCAGCGTTGCCGCCTCTTCAGCCCCAGCCTACGATCCAGCCCCAGCCCACTGCTGTGCCCGCGCCGCAAATGCAGCCACAGCAAACAGGGGCGACACCAGGCTTCTTCTCGCAGTTGGCACAGGCTGCGCAGCCTGTCCAGAATGCCCAAGGATTCAGTCCTCAGGCAACCGGCTTTCAGCAGGCTTCCCGACAGCGCCCGCAGCCGCCTCAAAACCTGGCACAAAGCGCTTTACTTCCCCCGCCGCCTCAACGACCCCTCTCGGCACCTCAGAACTTCCCCCAGCAGCAGAGCTCTTTTGGTCTGCCTCCATTGCAACCTCAGCTGACCGGCATTCCTCAAGCGGGACCGCCAATTGCTCCGCCAGGACAAAGTCTGGCCGAATTGAACCAGCAACGATTCCAGCCATCGCTCCAGCCGCAACCCACCGGTTTCATGCCCCAGACTCATTTCCAGAACGGATTGGTTCCACAGCCAACCGGCTTCCAGCCGCAGTCCCAGTTTGGGATCCAGCAGCAGCAAGCTGGATACCCGGGTCTGGTGCCGCAGCCCACGGGCTTCGGAGGCTTCCAACCGCAACCGCAGCAGCCAATGCAGACCGGCATCAATTCCGTTCTTCCTCCGGCATTGCAGCCCCAACCCACGGGCATGAACGGTATCGGCAGCATGCCTTACAGCGCACCGCCAGTGCCGCCGATCCCGCAACAACCCACGGCTGCGCCATTGCAGCCCCAGAAGACCGGACCCGCGCCTCCTATCCGGTTTGGTGTGAAGCACGATGCTCCCAAGAAGCTTGCTCCTCAGCCAACCGGTCTCCGGGCCAACCTCGCTCAAGCCAGTAAGTCCCGTTTGCTACCCGATTGCGACAAGGGCTATCTCACTGACATGCTTACCAGCGCCCACCAACCCGTTTGGATTTTAATCTGGACATGTATATATCAGTCTGTGACTTGGCGACACACGATTTTCCTTTCCTATACATGGTCGCTTGCTATTTCTTGCTGGCGGGAATGGCTTGCACATCATACATAGATGATGCCGCGGTTTTCTTTTTCGTTTCTGCCGCTCCCTGACGCTGTAATGCGTATATCCGAGTTGCCTCCCTCTACTTAGTCATGGCCGGACACAATTGACCCACGCAGCGAGTTCTGAAGCAATGCCTCGAGTCTTGTTTGCATGACGCAGCTTCCGCGACCTAGAATTTCGTTCTGACCTTCCCTTCCCCTCCTTCGGCGCTGCGTCCATTACATTATACGTAATATCTGGAAGACAGAATCTCACCCCTATTCTTCTGCCTCCCTTTTCCTTTTGTTCTGCCCTTCATCTCAGCCCTCTGCTGAGAGAGGATTGATCCACTCACGTGCCCGACCAACTACTTCTTCCTCGTTCCCTTTGCCCCCGTGATTCACATCTCCTGCTCATGCTCATGCTCATGCTCATGACCATGCTGCATGCGTCTGTCCATCCGTCTTGACTGATTCTTCCTGCGTTTGGCCGGAGGTGCTGCGTTCGTTCGCTCCCCTTTTCCTTCTCTATCTTTTTTTTTCCTTCTTCATCCTTCTTTCGTTGTGGTTTAATCTTCATTTTATACGTGCTGTTTTCTCTCCGGTCCTGTCCCCATGTTCATTCTTCCCCCTCTTATTGTGCTATCTCTGCATTACATGTACGGTACATATAGCTTGTGATTCAGCAGATAAAATAGGGATTAGTATTGTTGCTTGTGACTTCGTTCGTGGCTTTGTGTTGTGGATGGTGTATACTAATTGACCCTATCTATATATATGGTATCATGGTTGTAGAGATTAGAGATCTATGATATAATATGGATTCGCTTAGAGATCAGGAGATGATGAGTTCGAATCCGAATTCGAGTCCTTGATGATATGAGATAGGTGGGATATATATTTGACTTGTTTGCTTGTTTGCTTGTTTGCTTAACTGGATAAAGCAACTAGTAAGCGGGCAATGATGAATATAAAAGATGGGAGAGTGGGAGTTCTACAGGAATTACGCAGGTCAGATGACTTAAGCACTTGCCTGCGTAGTTAGTAGTAGTACCTTAGTAATTCTTAAAATTTCCCTTGGTTTGGCCAGTATTTTCTTACTTTGCCTGGTGGACGTACCTGGCTGGGGTTGGGGAGTTGTACACTATTCGGGATCATCTTAATGGGAAATTGTTACGACAATGCTACGGTTACAGACGGACAGTTAGTAGTGTGGTTTGTTTCACGGAATGGAATGGAATTAATGTGGGGAGTATGTACATCGGAGTAAATGATGATGGTGGGATGGATATGTATGTATAGGTATGGATGGAGATGTTGCATATATGCATATAAATAAATATATATATATATATTGAGTAGGTCATGACCCCAACGTGATGCCAAGTCAGCTCAAGATATGTGGTTGTGTTTTGAAAAGAGGGGCAAAATGGAAGTAGGTGATGATTGTCATGGGTAGTCGTGTCTGGGTGGGTCATGATCAAAAGGCGGGTAAGAGAGGTAGGGATAAAGTGCCAGTCCCGGTGCTGTATCCAGGGGGAGATGTATGTGCAGGAAGTAGGTTACAGGCCCTGTAGGGGAAGATAGGTGATGAGTATGGTGGTAGGATATCAAGCGTCCTCCCAGATGCCAAAGACGGGAAGATCTTCCGCCATGTAGAGGAGGCCATTGTCCGGGAGGATCACGTCCGACAGCGGAGTTTGGGCACCTGGAACCTCCGGCGGGATCCCTCCGATAGGGATGGTACCGCCCGGGGAACAGCCGATCGGAATCCCGGTTGTTGTGAGAGTGGAAATCGCGGTGTCGAATGGAAGGTTGCCTGCACCTTGCGCGCCACAGAGGGTGTCCCAGATGTCGCTATCGGCTGGGCCGGCGGTGGTGCTGGTGGATAGGTCCGGCGGCTGAGAGATAGAGGCCCCGGAGAGCTTGCCAGGCGATAGAGGAGATGGTACAGCGGCTTGAACCCGGCGGTGGCTTGCTGGGGTGTTGGTTTCTGCACCCGGGGCTTCGTTGGAGGGCCCAACCTGGCCGAAGAGCTGGTCGACCTGGCGGCTGCGACGCTCCATCCACTGTCGGTTCCGTCGACGGACGTACTCTGCTACTGCGCCTCGGAGGTATTTGATGATCTGGAAGAAACGACATGCATGTGGATCGTGGGGCACAAAGAGTCCTAAGAACTTCTCCGCCTTGTCCATCCCCTCCTCAAGCGGGAGGAGGTTGTCGTAATCGGCGAAGAAAGCGGCTCCGAGAACCACCGCTGAATTGAAGACGGAGTTGATGAGAAAAGGTAGCCTGCGAGGGAGCGTTGTGTAGCGACAGAGGTCATCCACGATGTTGAGCCCGCGCAAGGCCGAGTAAACGCATGCGTCAGCAAAGAGCGCGATGCGGGAGTTGCTGGCCCTGCTGTCGGAGGACCCGGTCGCCTCGGTTTTATTTCGCACGTACTGGGACACTCGGAATATGAGGAATGGTCGAGTGAGGAGAATGATCGACCAGTAGTAGGAACCGAAAATGTGCGCGGCGGACAAGGTGCCTTCCAGCGTTTTGGAATCCAGGCGCTCGGTCTGCACCTGCAAGAACATCGGTAGACTGCGCACCCAAGCTCGGTGTTGATTGGAGATGGCCTCCGCGACATTGATGGAGACCACCTGGCGCATGTAGACCTCGGTCAGGATTCGTTCGAAAATACGGCACAGTGAGATCACCGTCATGGATAACTGCTCTTCCGGGTGAAGGCGCTGTTGCTCCTCTGCGGAGTTACTGTCCTCGCGCAGATCGTAATCGAAGTCTAGTGTTGCAGGAGGCCGTCCCAAGGAGGCACTGAGGTATAGATCCATCATTCGCAGACTCTTCCACACGCGCTCCCGAGCCCGTCGTTCTCGTGTACAGAAAAGCGCATTCGCGTCCTTCCGGTGGATGCCAACCGCATACGCAGCCCGGAGAGCAATCCCAAGATTCATAAAAGCCCCGTTACGTCGGCATGCTCCCAACATGTACATCGAGATTAGAACATACGACTGGATGGTGTGTATGCTTGGGGTCTCTGTGAAGGCAGAAAATGCTAACCGACGGCCGCTAACAAAGTACTGCTCGGCCAGGGTTTGATTGATATCGGATACTTGCGCTCCGATCGCGAGCACGAGATAGAAAATCGAGCTGACAGTATCCTCATCCCCAGTCGGATTCTCGACCCAGTCCGCGAGCCGGGGGTGAAATTCGTTGAGATCGAACAAATCCAACAGTGGACTGGTGGCAAGAACAAATTGGCGCGCGAGCCTCTGAGCCTCCTCGTTGCTCGGTGGCGATATCAACGGTCCTGTCTGTGTCGTAGGGCCATTCTGAAAAGCCTCGAGCATCGAATGTCGCGAATTGTCCTCCGTGAACTCGCACCGGCCGATTGAAGACGACACGATCCGACGGACACTCTGTAGGAAGGACAAACTGGCCGAGTCCCCAACGTACATGAACTTCCCTTGACCGTCGCGCAAAAGACGGGCCACCTTTGGCACCGGTGCCGTCCCATCCTTGTCATCTGCACCTTGTTGTTCCAGATTTGCGCTCCGGTCTTCGAGCGAGTTCAGGAGTCGGTCCATGGCTGTCTGCCTCTGGGGTGTGGGTACTATGCGTTCGCTGAGGAGCATGGTGTCCTTCGAGCTATTGTTCGGTTTAAGTAATCTCGCCGGTTTGTCTGAGAAATGGCACTCCGACTCTTTGCGACGTTGAATACAGATTGTACATGGCTGTTCTCCGTTGCATTTTTGCTTCCTCCGCTTGCAGCTGTCGCATGCTCGTCTGCACCGGAGACGGGCCCCGGGGGCCGTATTCGCTTTAGGCATGGTGAAGCATGAAAATACCGCGTCGTTCTCTCGGGTCTAAGGATTTGACCAAGTCTGAGTCGCGAGAAAAGAGGAAGAAGTGCGGACCGCCTGCAGGGAAAACCGCGGGGTCAGTCTGGCCGGAGATGGATTCGCGTCGGGACCCAGACTGACTAGCCGAATGTTGGGCTGCACATCTCTCCGACCAGAGCGAGAGAGCAGGATACTGGCCAGGTGTGTAGGGAGAGCTGCTGGTGGGAGAAGGAAGAATGAAGGATGGAGGATGGGATGACCGCAGGAAGAATGGGCCGCTTTCCCCGGATTGCGTCGGGGCCGCCATGGGGGGCCGCTGACTAAGGATTATGACTACGGAGTACACTATTGTCAACTATTTACGGGACTCCTCTTCGCGAAGCAGATCATGATTGGCACTATTCATTCGATGGTCAGGGATCCAGAAATAACAGACACTAAGGCCGCCTGTCCATTTACTCCGGCCGGAACGACACAATCTTGCCCCAGGTATCGGCCGTACCCCAGATACCATGGCGCAGGCATGATAACTGCACGATCTGGCTGTGGTCGACGAACAGATTGACATCAATGCCAAACTCCCGGATATACCAGTTGTACACCTTAGGATCTGCTGCTTCGAACATGACGCGCTCTGATGGAAGCTCCTTCATGATCTTGGACACTACATCGGTCCGCCACGACTGCACATTCTCGGTAATACCCTCCGACTCGATCATCAGGCGCTCAACACCTGCGTCAAGGAACTTGCGCCCCAGGTTGACTAGCTTGGCTGGGTCCGAGGTGCCAATCGCCTCCAAGTCGGATGCTGGGGTGTCACCACCAGCGCCGAACTGAATCCCCAATTCGGGCTTCGCCTTCAGCTTGTAAGAGTGAACCTTATCGACAAGTCGGAGCCAATCGTCCTCTGGGAAAGACAGGAAGCCGGATGAGAGTTCAATGACGTCGAATCTGTATGGAAAGTATGCGTTAGATGACGGGTACCGCGGACGGGTGACAGGTGGATAACAATACCCCAAGTCCTTGCACTTGCGAAGATATTTGTCGAAAACAGCATTTGCGTCAGGGTGAGTAAGTAGATGTTCAGCCCATCCACCCTGGGGACATGCCACTGTTAGCCAACCCATACGGGCCATTTTCTTGCTGGACAGGCCTTACCGTCGAGACATAGACGCCATGGTCATGAGCAAGATCAATCAGTTCTCTCAAGGGATTCTCCTGAAATAGAGAAAATGAGCCTGTAGATTTATTCAGCGTCTGCTACCCATCGCCTCGCCAGTTCAACCGTGATTTACCTCCTGCGAACTTTAAGCCGTCCACATGTGTTCCCATCCTGTTGAATCCTTGTCAGAACTCTGCCTTCTGGCAGGAGTTGTGCGCACAGCTCACGTCTCAAGAACATCTGCCAAGTATCGTTTACCCATCACCTACGTGTGAAGATCAGTTTACTGTGCTTTGAAAAGAGCGAACACTCTCGAAGATTGCATCGTGGACTCAGGGGTCGCATACTGTATAGTATGGGCCTCTGATTTCAGTAACCCCCTTCGTCCGTGGTTTCGGGGGTCTCGGGTTTGACCGCGCAAACCCAAAACCGCTCTTCTTGTCTTGAAGCAGTGTGACATCCTTTTGGACAGTTGGTGTGGAAGAGAATCCTCGAGCGGCCCCTGTTAATGCCGCGACTTTGGGGGTCTGACGCGACGCTTGCTCGAGAACGCACCTCGATGGGGAGGAAGTCGCACGGGTGAGAGATGAAAACATTATCTAGACTATGATATGGCTAGGAATGTATCAAGAACGATGGCTAGGCGTCTCGGTCTGAGCATTCGTAAACCTGGTAGCAGATTCTGACATTCGTGTCGCAGAAACATTATATCTTATAGCGCATATCCATCATCGCCGTTTTGGGATCACTACTATGTAATAGAAGTCTGACGTAAAGCATATATCATCGGGAAAGGTGGAGGTGACAGCCACGGTTATTGGCTCCTCCCAGCTACTGTCAGGCAGCTTGTGTAGCAGTTATATCAGGGGGGACTTTTACTTATAGGTACCAGTGATCCCTACTGATCTCGTTGAGTCATTCAATTGGTGATTTGGAATGGACGAGAGGCGCGATGAAGTCAGGACGACCAAGGTCGTTTGGATGACGTCATTCTAGCATGTTATGAGCCAGGTCATTATTATTCTAGAAATCAAGATAGTAGGGAGGAATCCTCCGATGTTAGTTTGCATCGATAAAGCAAGAAGTGATGCAACTTCTAGTTATGTACCTTGGGGACGCAAAGTTCGTGTTTTAACGAGATTGGGTCTAACAGAGTTCATATCCCCCTGGCGCCGAGGCAGGTTGATTAGTATTCAAGTCAAGCTTTGGTTCAACCTAGGCACCAGCCAAGCATCGGCGATCCAGGGCCCGTGGAAAATTTCCAGGTAGGGCAGATTGGAATGGATCCGTTCGCCCTGCGGTGGATTCGATTTGCGCGACGGAGCTCGGAGGCGGCGGGGGGGAACTGGGAAGAAGTTGAGATTTGAAAGGCTGGGTCGGACCTTCGTTCGGGCCTTGGCTCGGAGCGGATGACCTCCGATCGCCGACGAGGATGATAAGGCTAGACCTGCGTAAGCAGGCAATTAGATAGATAGTACGGAGTAGAAACGGACTAGGCAGTAGGCACAATTCCGTTGCATGGCGACCCCGCTTACGATATTATATTATTATTATTATTAATTAGGATTCTGTTTAAGGACTTCTAATTTCTGACAAGTGACAACATTGGATGGGTCCATGAACAAACAGACAATAGATGGAGGAACGGGACCACGGGACCGGAAGTTTGTCGGAGTTCTCGGAAGTTAACTGGTTGCGAAAATGGGAGTTATGCAACCTTATGCATACAGACTCGCTCGAGCCTGCAGTACAAAGAGAGTTGCGACTCAGGTGGGTGGTATTTCCGTGCAGATAGTGCCATGCTACGGGGTACGGCTGAACAAGACACAAGCTAAAGATCGTTGGGGTTCTTGGTGAGATGATACGGATTAGACAGTTGGGATGCTGACAAACACATTAGAAACGCGGTCTGGATGCTCAACTGATGCACGATGTAACAGCACATCTACTGTGTAGAGAGGCCTCGTATCTTTTCAGTCAGCAAGAAACTGTACAGGATGACCAGAAGGATTTCCGTGGAACCGATGAGTAAGGGTGTATCTGGTATCTATGTACGGAGTAGTGAACGGAGAGAGACCAAGGCACGGAGCCTGGACCCTGGACCCTGTATGTATGTGTAGTATGTCCAGGGACTTGATTGACTTGATTGAGGCACAGGCGCTTGGTTCAGGTGGCAGAGAACCGAACAAAGCTGGATAATTAAACCGCATGAAATAACAATCGCTTTGTTTGAACGCCCTTCAAGAAGCAACTGCTATTTTTCTTCCCCAGGGATCATTATTACTGTGTATGTTAACATCGTATGTTGAGCAGCGTGCCTTCCTGCCCGTCGTGGGTTAGGTTAGTTCGGTCAGCGGGTGGCACTTGGCAGCTGACTCAGGTGACGTCTTTTCCGAGCAGCTCTGACCTCCCGCTTGGCAGTGGGCTCTGAGCCCCAGCCAGTGAGATGCGCGTAAGCTTGCCAGATCCGGACACCACCGGTATCGAATTACTAGCGGTGACGGGCCTCGTTCGTTGCAGATGGCCGGTCTTCTCCCGTGTCTGCGCTGGGGACTTATCAATCTGGTAAAGATGCTTACCATGGTACTGTCACCGCCAGGGTGTTTGCCGTGGGGCTCGGCTACCCAAATCCACCACGTACTAGTATGTAAGTGGTGTCTACCTAGCACTCTAGCAGCCTGGTTGCTTGAGCCTTGTTGACTTGCTTAAGGAGCAAGACCCATGTTCGTGGATCTTCGCGAGCTTTGCCAAACCTTAATGGGTCAGATTGGGTGGACCACATGCGCGCCAACGGCAGAAAGGGTTTTCTTTGTGATTCAACCTCCCAAGCAACAATGACCACCCTACACTTGTCAGATGGATCTTACATACGGAGTAGTATTATTCGTGAAGGGAACCCGGATGTTCACCCCCCCCTCCGGTGGAGGGTCTCGTCTCTCAACCGGCATCCGGAGGCTCCGAGGCACCCTCTTCCAGTTGCCATGGTCTCTGCCTTGATTGCGGGCTTGATGAGTTATCTAATGATCACGACATGGAACTGCGGACGCTTCAGACACTAGTCGACTTAGCAGGCAGCCAAGTCTGATCCCGAAGGACCGGTGAAACCAGGTGGAAGCCATGCCATCCAATAATCCAGGGCGGCGCGGTCCCTTTCCTGCCCACTGCCCTACTGGTGGCAGTGGTAGTGGTACCTACCTAACTAACCCAGCGCGAGGTCGTCCTACGTAAGGTAAGGTACATAAGTGGCTTACCCACTGCTGCCCATCCAAAATAATAATACTACATACATATCTACCTACTACGAATCCCGAGGTAGCGTGACAACTCAGTCCCTTCTCTTTCCCGCCCATTCCTCTGCTTGGCGTCGTCGACCCGTACGATGCTCGCGCGGCTTTCCAAGCCTTCTACTTCTTCCTCTGCGCTTCATTCTCTATAGCTGGCCCCGCAGTATTCTTCCTCCTCCCCTCCTCCGTTCTTCTTCCTCTGCAACCTCCGTCTTCCCCGTCCGGTACGGTACAGCGCATCCTTTTTCCGCTCCGAGGTCATCACCGCCATGGGGGTAGGGGCCGTTCTCGAGCCTCTAGCTGTCATCGTCCTCCTCTTCGGAGGCACTTGGATCAATCGAACAATAGGGTCTTCCCCTGCGCGTAGAGGACGTCGCAAATCCACCGTCACTTCACGCGACACCTCTCCAGATGCGATAGAGTCCGGGGTAGCCACGCCAACCGCAAAGGATGGCTTATTGCCTCGTCGGTTGTCATCCTCTTCATCACTCCTACAAGTTGGTCAGACTCGTTGGCGCAAGAGGCAGGTTGGGATATTCTCGTCAATATTTGAGGTCACCTCTCCAGACACCACCGTCTTCCAAGATCGCCTTCTTAGTCGCCTGCTCCGCAAGTTCCCTTTCCTAGTCGAATGCTGGTACTGGGCTCTAGTGTACTGGGTATGCCTCTCAACTCTTGTGTTCCTCAGCGCATCCTGCGTGCTTTATAGCGGGTTGTGTTTGTTTTCCCTTTATGCGCAAAAGCTAATGTGTCTGACACAGACATACCAACTGGGCCGAGCTTTTACTGCCATCACACTTCAAGAAGGCACCGTTGACGTGGCGAGAAAGCATGCGCTGAAGTTGGTACAGATTGAAGAGGCGTTGGGGTTGTTCTGGGAAGTTCCGATCCAGCGGTTTTTCCTCCGACACGCCAGACTGATGACCTGGACGAACTGGATCTATTCCTTCATCCACATTCCGGGGACGATTGCCTTTCTCGTCTGGCTCTACTACTTTACCACCACCAGGAATAGGTTTGACGAGTCGCAACCAGGCAAACCTCGCGGGTTCATGAGCGGCTCACCCGCAGGCCCGCGTCTGTATCAAGCCCGACGCCGAACTCTCGCAGTATGCAACTTACTTGCGTTTGTGGTTTTCACCTTGTGGCCCTGCATGCCACCCCGATTGTTGAGCGACAAAGACGCGCAGGGCCCGGATGCAGCCCTCGGTCGTAGCTATGGATTTGTTGATACCGTGCATGGCGTCAACGGTGCGGGCAGTGTCTGGACCGAGAATCGGTTTTGCAACCAATACGGTGAGTATTCCTTCAGGGGATGTTTCGGAAGAGACTGCTGACCGGGACCTTCACAGCCGCCATGCCCTCCTTGCATTTTGGCTACTCTCTAATGATTGGCCTCACGATCATGACCATACCGCTGCCGCCACATCATCGCCGGCGTTCGCGCGTGACCATTGGCTCTGTCGGGTTGCAGATTCCGTCCTGGCGCCGGCTCGTCTGCCTGGTTGTTGGCTTCTCCTATCCGTTTGTCATCCTGGCCGCCATTGTGGCGACTGCGAACCATTTCATTCTGGACGCCGTTGCTGGTGCAACAGTGTGCGCGCTTGGGTGGAAATTCAATGGGATCCTGCTCAACCTGCTGCCTTTGGAAGACTACTTCCTCTGGGCACTCCGTATCCACAAGCCGGTTCCGACCGAGCTGGACGAGGTTGAAGGGACTGATGGCTGGATTGATGACGGGTTGTCCGAGCATACTGTCCTTCCCCGGTGAACTCGCGCTTCGGAGTCGTTCGTCCTTTCCATGGATTGTTCTGTGGACTTGCATGATACCCTTCTGGATTGCCTTGTCGCTCATGTTTATGAACCTGTCATGACCCCCCTTTGTAATTCTTCCCTCGATCCCTATGTCCATACCTACGCTCCTTTTAATATCGGTATACTCCGACCCCCTACCATGTATATGGCGGCGAGCCCTCCTCGAGGGCAATGCAATATATATTAATACCTCCATCCTTATGGGTTAGACCTTGTACGTCGCACCTCCCTGGGGCCATACCATGGACCCTGGGACGACTGTTAGTAGGATTGGAGGCCGTGCGGGTCAACGGAGTCAATGTGTTCCTCTGCCGTAACAAGAACCAAGACGAGGGCCAGATGACTGGGGAGGGAGAAGATGAGATCGGTTAGAAACAGAGCTTCGCCTGTAGCACAGGAAGGAGGAACCTGGTGGATTGATCTTCAGGGTTCCTGTGTGGTGATGGTCACTTAGAGGCGTAACAGCGAGGCAAGGCGATCCGCCAGAATGCATTTTAGAGAAGAGAGCACCTTGGATGCGACGGACAGTGAATCTCCGATTGAACGCCGTGAATTGGAAAGAAAAGGGGGAAGTTGAGTGAGGGTGGTACTGGGGTCAGGATGGCTGGTTGACAAGCCCCAGGGGAGCCAGCATCTTTCTCCTGGCGTCACCATCCGTCCGCCTGTCGCTCGCTCGCCCGCCTGCCACCGACAGCACTAAACAGACATCCTCACCACCACAACTTCTTTCCCTCTCTGAATTGTCCGTGTGAAAGACCGAGTGTCGACCCCCCGTTCAGGTCTTCGTCCTGCTGTCCTTGCCCACTCACCCGCCGTCATCTCCGGGTCCGGATTCTGCAGATCCTTGCGACCGCGGGGTTTCTGGTGTTCCTCGCCATCCTCACTACTACTATCACCACTCCGAACCGCTGGTTCTCTGCTTCGGCGGTCCGCGACTCGGCTGTAGCTCCAGGTTAGTGTTGCGATTGGCATGTCTTTGGAACGCGTATTCTAAATCCCTTCAGCAGACTTTTTTTTTTTTTTTTTTTTTTTGGCACGAGTGTCTTGGGGCTGTCTCTTGCGTTGTCCGGAAGATTGGACTACAATCCTACATACACTACGAGTTGGCCGCGCACCCTTTTGAGGTTCGCCGCCATTTGACCGTCGACTTCTGCCCGACTGCGCCGTCTGGGGTTCTGCGACGATTGCCCAGTTTTGTTGTTGTGCAGCAGCGCCTCCGCATTTCCGGGTTGCTGAGGATCGTCAGCCGCTGGGGTGTTTTCGCGTCACGTCCCATCAGCAGCACCAGCAGCACCAGCACCAGCATCCCCACGGGCATCCCTGCATCCCACTGATTCGGGCGCGATTTGATCGAATCTTTCATCGTTTCGACGTCTAGGAGCATCGGGGCGATTGCCGGTGATTCTCTTGTTGGGAGCTCTGTATTACGGTTGCCACCGCGTCCGAGACACGACACAGCGGTCTGCCGTGATAGGATCCCCTGCCCGGTCGCTAACACAAGGGTGTCTGATTGCCCCAGAACCTCAGTGTTACTTCTAGAGACGAGCCGTGGTGCTTAATCTCCAGCGTTGGAGAGTTGAGATTGCTGTTGAAGCATTTGCGTCATTTGCGGTTTGGCAGCTGTCGCTTTGCTTCCCCCCCCCCAAGAAGTGCAACGCGTTGTCGTCTTCCCGCCTCCCGGCGTCGCGACCTTCTCCACCACCGATCTCTCTCTCTCTCTCTCATCTACCTTCCACCGAATTCCACCTCCACCTTTCCACCCACAACCTCAACTTCATCAGAAGGCATCCGTCATCCTCATCCCATTCAGACCTTCTTTGCTCCCTCCCTGATTTATTTACGACTTCCGATTGCGCATCATGGCCGAGGACACCCCTGCTGTCTCGGCGCCCGCCCCCGACGCTGGTGAGCCGTCTGTCGAGCGCGCTCCCGCTGAGACTCAGCCTGCTCCCGCAGATTCTGCGCCCGAGCCTGTCAAGGAGAAGGAGGAACAGCAGACCAATGGTTCGGAGGATAAGCTCTCTGGTAAGCATCATGACAACCTGGCCTTCCTTATCGCGGTCATTCCTGCTAGGGTGTGATTATTCCCAAAGGGCGGTTGCTAATTCCCATCGCGCTGGCTTATCAGAAACCGCGACTGCAGCTGAAGAGAAGAAAGAGACTGCTGAGACTTCGACCGACAAGTCCAGCGCACCTACTGAGACTGCCGATGCGAAGCAGCCTGAGGAGAGCGCGACCGCACCTGCAGAGCCCGAGGCCGCCCCAGCATCGGAGGCCAACGGAACACCCGCATCGGCTAAGAAGTCTGGCGCCTCGAAGCGGAAATCGACAGGAGCTGTGCCCGAACACAAATCCAAACTAAGCCGCAAGAAGTCCCAGATTCGCGTCACACACTTGGATGCCCAGCCCGGCGAGTATTTTCTCGCGCGTCTCAGGAGCTTCCCTCCATGGCCCTCTATCATCTGCGACGAGGAAATGCTTCCTCAGACCCTCTTGAACACGCGTCCAGTGACGGCCCAGCGCCCCGACGGAAGCTACAGGGAGGATTACGCAGATGGTGGCAAACGCGCTCACGAGCGCACCTTCCCCGTGATGTTCTTCGAGACCAACGAATTGTGAGTCACGTTCGATCTAGGATTTGACCCAGTCGATGAACCGCTTTGACTAACAGGAACCTAGCGCGTGGATTCCTAACACAGACCTGAGCCCCATTGATGCTACTGGTTGCAAGGAGGTATCGGAGAAGGGCAAGTCGAAGACCCTTCTGTCTGCATATGCCGTGGGAGCCGAAGGCCACGATCTCCAGTACTTCAAGAATCTTCTGGCAGACCACCAGCGCGCTCTTGAACAGGAGACGGAAGAGAGGGAGGCCCAGGCAGCTGCCAAGGCGGCCGCCAAGGAGGCCCGAGAGGCCAAAAAGAATAAGCGCAAGAGCATGGAGGTGGTCGATGACGACGATGTCGATATGGAGGATGCCGATGAGGAGGCGAAAAAGCCTAAGAGCACCAAGAAGCGCAAGAAGGACAACGATGCCGAGGGCCAGGCTGATGAGAAGGTAGGAGGACCAGTCTGGAGAAAATTGCGGAAATTTATGCGGTGTTAACATATCTCTCTCGTCTAGCCTGCGAAGACCCCTAAGACGACTACTAAGTTGAAGTTGACCACCCCCAAGACTCCGGCTAGTGAAGTCGGAAAGAAGACCCCTGCTTCCGGCAAGGCCAAGCAGACGGCCAGCAGCAAGAAGGCCGGCAAGGCTGCTGCCAGTGATGAGGGTGAGGATTCTCGTGCGGAATCAAAGGAGCCTGAGAAGAAGGTCAGCCAAGAGGAGGCCAAGGAAAAGAAGGAGAAAGAGAGTAAGTATTTGTAGACCCGACGGACCCGGATCTGTGAAGACAGAGACTAATCATGAGCAACTAGTTCTCTTCGTGCGCCACAAGCTCCAAAAGGGATTTATCTCTCGTGACCAACCCCCCAAGGAGGAGGAAATGACCGCCATGTCCAATTTCTTCAGCAAGCTTGAGAAGCATGCTGACCTTGAAGTTTCCATTATCCGTGCGACCAAGATCAACAAGGTCCTGAAGATGATCGTCAAGCTCAGTTCTATTCCCCGGGATGAGGAATTCCAGTTCCGGCAACGTGCTGTGAACATTCTGTCCAAGTGGAAGACCTTGCTTGATGCGGATGCCACTGGTCCATCGGACGACAAGGACAAGGAGGACAAGCCCAAGGCCAACGGTGTCCACAAGGAGAGCAGCGTCGAGACGCCGGCTAGGGCTGATACCGAGAACGAGAAAGAGGACGAGATCAAGGAGAGCAAGGCAGACACCGCGGAGCCTCAGGATGAGCCGATGCCTGATGCTGATGCAACAGAGAAGTCGCAAGCTCCAGAGCCAGCCAAGGAGGAGGCCGAGAAGGCAGTCCCTAAGTCGGAAGAAGCTACGACGGAGAGGGTCGCGGAGGAGAAGCCAGCCGAAGAGAAGGCGACTGGGGAGAAATCTGCCGACGAAAAGGCCGAGGAGAAGCCGACGGAGACGGCAGCATAAAGATGATGGATGTCATTTGCTGCTACTGCTCTCACCACCCACATTGACTGTGGCGTTCTGTTTTGCTTGTGCCATTTTCTCTGCGTTAGTCCCTGGGCCTAATTTGTGGCTCCTCTGCATTTCCTTGTTTTTTCCCTTATTCAACCTATTCCCTTCATTCTTGGAATCAAACCACGAAGCTGGAAAACTCAAATTCATGCATACGCCATTGAACGGGTAGGTTTACTTTACTGTAAACCTTCACTTTGCTTCCTCCACTCGCCATTTGTACATCGATCTATCTAACCATCTCTTTATCTTGTTCGGTCTCGACAAGGTGGGTTTCAGATGGAGTCCAGGATACGATGATCCTTGCCCCGAAGACGAGGAATGATGGATAAGCTGAGACGCCCTCTTTTTCTCCTCTCCAAAAATCAAAGAAAAGAATCTCCCGTACCATTGTGACGGCTGCCTCTATAATGAAAAGTGCTGTGACAGGGATGACCAGAGAAAGATCATCCATCCACCCTCTATCTATATCTGTTTTGCCCGTCTCTGTCTATGTCAATCTACCCACCCATCCTCCATCTCGAGGAACACTTCGGCGTGTCTCTTTATTTTGCTTGCTTTGATGGGGGTTGTTCTGTTTAGTCCAGGTGTTTTTGTTATATTCTTTTTTTTTCTCCCTATCGAGATTGTGTGTTCTATTTATCTAACACCCTCTATGGTGTGTTCAACAACTAACACTAGTACCTATCTACCTACTTAGTCGAACTATCTATGTTTGAAATCCTGGTTTTTAGGGAATGTTACTTACTATCTACTTGTGTAGTTAGTTAGCCAGTGAAAGTGATCTAGCTATCAGTGAATTAAGCAGTCATAATAGGATTTGATGCTTTTTCATACATCTAATCAATTTTCCTTTTGCCCTTTTTTTTTTTTTTGACCCATAATCATTAGTTTATTTTCTATCTCATTTAATTACTTTTCCTTTGCTGATTTATCATTCTCAACTTGAAACGTGCGTTCGTAGTGCAGTGCAGTGCAGTGCATATATGAATATCAAAATGGATTGCCTCCTTGGGAATAGTGACGGTATCTGTGCGGCTATTGATGCCTCAGGCCTGAAGCGGTCGAAGATATTCTACCCGCCAGAGATTCTGTATCGAAAGGCGAGAGGCATTTCGTGGTTGCCGCCTTCCGAATGGGGAAATACAGATGCTAGTCCCTAAGGGGTCGGTGCAATGATGGGATTGATGTGATGTTTGTCGGGGCTTGATGTTGCTAGAGCTTATGTGCTTCGGAGACTGGAGATGATATGATTCGAGTAGAATCGGTGCTGATTACTTCTATCTAATTCTATGCTATGTCATGGTCTACTTTGACTGTAGCCTAGCCAATAACGAACGGGACATAGCGGGAAAGAAAAGGAAAGGAAAAAAGGAAGAAAAAAAAATGAAAGGAAACATGAGTGTACACAGTATGATGCTATGTGTGTATGGATATAGGTATAAGTATAGGTATCGCAGGGTAGAAATGCATGCAGGCATGTATGTGTATGGGTGTCGATCATAAAACAGGCAGAAACGATATTGTGTTGAACACGGAGAATGTCCTCATTTCTTAAGGACTTTCGTATTAACCAGAGTACCCCTCGTCCACGGCGACTACGGCCACTACACAAATATCGTCGACTTTCCCGCCGCGGTACCAGTCGCCGGGGTAGTAGCGCTGGGCTTCTTTGGCAAACGGACCGTCGCGACGCATGTCCATGCTGGCCAGTTTGGCCTCGCCGGCAATCGTGGCGGCGATGAGGGATTGAAGAGTGTAGGTTTGCTCGCGGGTGCTGGATGAGGATGATTTCGGGGAGTCAGGGTCGGCGGATGGCGAAGGGAGGAGAGATTTCAGGCCCTCTGGGCTAGTCAACTGTTTGAGGCCCTCGGAAGGCCGGATCCCGGAGTCGGGGTTTGCTGCCCAGGCGCCCGTTAGGACCATGCGACTCGTGACGAGCTTGAGGATGTCTTGGTTGTTGAGGTTATCGAAGACACCGTCAGTTGCCAGGATCAGGACATCGCCATGTTGCATGTGAAGGTTGGTAACGGCTGCGTCGCGCGGGTAGTCCTCAAGGAAGGCCCCGCCGAAGATGGACGCCTGAGCGCGCATGCGCGGCGGTATGATGCTGAGCTGGTAGGGCGTGTTGAAGCCGTGGGTTTGCGGGATAGAGTAATGGTGAACAGCTGCGAGTCGGAGCAGGACAGAGCCCGAGTCGCCCAGGTTGGCCAGCTCGACTCGTCCGTCTTCCAGTCCCACGCCGACTGACGCGGTGCTTCCACCGGCTCGGATGGTCTCATCTGCCACAACTTGGTCATAGCCGGCCTGGAGAAGGTTCTTCGCCCGCAATTGTTCGGCAGGAGAGTCCCAGGATATGGCGGACTGGGCCATGTAGCCACATAGCGCGTGCGAGAAGTCTGCTGGGTCGACGCGGGACTCGGCCCAGCCGCCCACGCCGTCTGCGACGGCAAAGGCTACGGCCCCGGAGTCCTTTTGGCCGACCCTGCTGACAAAAAACGCATCTTCACCACTGTCAGGTCTCCTCTTCCGCCGGAGAGCCTTGTTCTGTGTGTCCGTTGCGACCCCAATGGCCTCATGAAGTTCGGGAGTGAAATTGTAGGCGTTTTTCGCCGGATGGAAGCGGCGACCTTTGCCGGATGAGGATGCAGCGACTCGATACGAAATGCGCGGAGTAGCTGAGTCTAATGGCGACGTGGAATGAAAGGCACGTCGGGGAAAGAACCGCGGGGATCGAGGAGTCGAGAGAGGGGAGGGAATGGGGTGGTATCGGAGGCCGGATGGTTTCGGAGCCAAGGAGGCCAAGAAGCCGTCCCTGGCGATGGTGTGTAGGCTACTGCAGGCCACACCGCAGGCTCTACCGGAAGAAGCCAGCGCGATCATCAGCAGAGGACCGGATCGTCACCGTCGAATCCTGTCTGAGCCAGCAGGATCAGGAAGTGGTCGGCGAGCAGACGAGTCGCGAGAGCGTGCGACACGGCGAACCAGACACCTGGCGCAATTTTGGAAGAGTGGAGAGGTCACGATGAAGCCGGACGAGGCCGGCGAATCGAATAGGTCGAGATTTGAGTCCGGACGAAGAGGATGGACAGAGCGATGAAGGCTGGAAATTTCAGGTTGCTGGGACGAACGGGACTCCCGACCGCCTGGCGTCATCGACCGCCTCCGCGAGCACTGGGAGAATACGAGAAAGGACGAGAGGAGGGAGGGGGGGTTTACCTAAGCTCAGTTGTGGTTAGACTGGTGGGATCGGCTCGAATTGAAGGGAGAAAGCAGGAATCGTAGGAAACAGCAAGGCAGACAGGATGCTGGCCGGGCCTCTGTTGGTAAGAGGAGGAGATTTGGTATACCTCCGGGCGCGGAGCAGTCCAGATGGAACAAACCAAAGCGACTCACCGGATCTGAGTTCTACCAAGACTCTCGTAGTTTCAGGATAGGGAGACTTCATCTTGCATGTCTCGGGAGTCTTGTCAGTGAAGCAGAAAGAGCAGACCCGGCGGAGAAAAGGGTCGAGGCGAGGTCTGGTGAGAACGAAACAAACGGGTTGCTTGATGGTTGCCGCCTTTTTGCACGAAGAAATCCAGAAAGCGCGCGCCGTTCGATTTCGGCCTCCGCTTCTGCTTCTGCTTCGCCTTCGACCTCTTTCCCACCACCCCCTCTTCCTTTGCACGCCAGACGCCTGGGCGGCTTTCTTTGGGATACTCCTGTCACCCGCCAATCGGGTTGAATTCAAGAGTGGCTCTTCTGGTCGTGCGTGAACTGCCCGAGTGTCTGCAAATCCCTCATCCTCGGCGCCCATCATGATGCACCCGTCGAGACAGGCGTACGTCGAGGAGGCGGCGGTAAGCGCATCCTTTTTTCTGTTTATATTCGGTGATTACTGGACATAGCTGCGCCGAATAGCGTCCCCTCTGCCCACCGGAGGATTTTCTCCGTACAACATAGCATATGCTGACGTTGACTCTAGGACGCGGACATGGGCATTGATCTGGCGAACCTGCGTAAGTATTGCCCCCCTGCGGCTGATATTCTACGTCGCTTTGTAGGGCTGAATTTAATGCTGACCTACGTAATCTGGACGCTTAGCTGTGGACCATGATTATGAACTCCCCTCTGCGGCGGCTGGCATCCCGCCTGAACGGGCTTCGGCCATCTTGTCTCAATTCGAACGAAAGCGAAGGGCTGCGGCCATGGCCGTCCCCACTGACGACAACCGAGTACGCGCACGACTACGAGAACTGGGCGAACCGATCACATTGTTTGGCGAAGGCCCCGCGGACCGGAGAGACCGACTGCGGGAGTTGTTGACCGATCTTGCGGACCGACAAGCGGCGGCAGCAGCAGAAGGCGATGTGGAGATGCTAGAGGCAGTGGCGGAAGGGGAGGAAGGGGGAGAGGAAGCTGAACAGCAGGAGGAATTCTACACCGAGGGCACCAATGATCTCTTGCAGGCCCGGAAGGATATTGCGCGCTTCTCTTTACCGCGCGCAAAGGCGCGCGTGGCTCGACTGAAAGACGAATCGACCATACCCCTACGGACGCATATAAAGCATCGCAAGGCGATCAAAGAGAAGCTACACAACTTCGATCTCTACGGGTCCCAGATTGCAGGCGACCGCCCTGTCAGTATTTGCCGCTTTTCTCCCGACGGACAAACAATCGCGACCGGAAACTGGGGCGGCGGAATTCGGTTGCTTACGGTGCCTAACCTCGAGGAGAAGCTCTCCATTCAGGCCCACAAGGACCGGGTCGGTGGATTGTCATGGTTCCCGGGGGCTACATTGCCTGGGTCCAATGTCTCGGAATCGACGGTGAACCTGGTGTCAGGAGGAGGTGATGGGGATGTAAGCTTGTGGTCCTTGGACAAAGACAAACCCTTGGCGACACTGTCCGGTCACATCGGTCGTGTCTGCCGGACGGAGTTTCACCCGTCCGGTCGGTACGTGGCCTCTGCTTCTTTCGATACCACGTGGCGACTGTGGGACGTTGAAACGACGACCGAGCTGTTATTGCAAGAGGGCCATTCCAGGGAGGTGTATACGGTAGCATTCAACAATGATGGCTCGCTCCTGGCGAGTGGCGGGTTGGACAGTATCGGGCGAATTTGGGATCTCCGGACGGGCCGCACGGTCATGATCCTGGAGGGGCATATTCGGGAGATCTTTGGACTGGACTGGGGGGTTGATGGATACCGGGTGCTGTCTGGCTCCGGTGACGGATGGGTCAAGTGCTGGGATCTGCGCCAAGTTCGAAACAGTGGTGGAATCGGAGCGCACAAGAGTGTGGTGTCTGACGTCCGATGGTACAAGGGCTCGGAGTCGGCGTCGTATCTGCCCTCGGCGGAGGGCCGCATGGACGTGGACGGAGCCCCGCCAGCAAGTGATACGCCTGCGCCTGTCCAGCCCAAGAAGTCGGGCACTTTCTTTGTCAGTAGTGGATTCGACAAGAACGTCAACATCTTCAGCGCGGATGACTGGTCGTTGGTGAAGACCCTGAGCGGACATGCGGGCAATGTTCTGAGCACGGATATCAGTGCAGATGCGCAGTGGATTGCCAGCTGTGGGCATGACCGCACGGTGAAACTGTGGGGGATTGAATGAGCGACGTATTACAATAGCGAAATCCAACGGTATAATGATCCTGGTGCCATCGAGCAAACAGGACCGGAAGTTGAATTGGGCAAAGGGGCCGGTTCATCACAAGCAGGGTTCTGCATGGCCATTAATTCATTTCCCCCGGTATAGAGTATTCGTGTAGAATTGATCCGCACAGCCCATACCATTCATGCCTCCAGCCTGGTCTGCTCGATGACGTCCTTGCTGTACTTGTCGCTCGCAATCGGCAGGCGGTGAGCACTAGCCATTCTGCCTGTCTTGCAACTCACCGCCCGTCCAAAACCCGAGGCAGAACCGGTTCTCCGCCATCATCTCCGAGCAAGCTCTTCGTCTACACTCCTTCATAATAACCTCTATCTCGCAGCCCCCTGCATAAGCACATCATGTTTAACCGCCGACTCGCATCGCGGATTACCTCCGCCCGGGTGCCCCAACCCATTACGCCCGCAACCCAAACCCACACCTACCTCCGCCCTCACCTCCTCACCCAGCATCCCACCTTATCATCATCATCAGCAGCAGCAGCAGCAGCAGCAGCAGCACCAATTCTCCGTTTCGCCTCCACCACCACCAGTACTACGTCCTCATCCACCCTCAACAGCAACACCACCCCCGACATAACCAACCACTACACGATATTCAAAACCACCCTCCCGGCCGGCCCACCGCCCGCCTCCCCCTTCGACATCCCCACCAGCTCCCTCCGCCGCGAATTCCTCCAATGGCAAAGCCGCATCCACCCAGACAAATACCCGCAAGGACCGCAAAAACAAGCCGCGGAGGCGCTCTCAGCCCGAATCAACGAAGCGTATCGCACGCTGCTGGACCCGTTGCAGCGCGCGCAGTATCTCCTGCGCGAGATGCACGGGATCGATGTCACGGCGGAGGATGGGGCGTCGAAGCATGCGCTGGACGCGGAGACGTTGATGGAGGTGATGGAGGTACAGGAGACGATTGAGGAGGTGGCGGGGGATGCGGGAGCCGAGGCACGGATCTTGGAGCTGAAGAGGGAGAATGAAGGGCGGGTGGAAGAGTGTGTGAGGGTTTTGGGGGAGGCGTTTGATAAGGGGGATATTGAGATGGCGAGGAGGGAGTGTGTGAGGTTGAGGTTTTGGTATAGTGTTGGCGAGGGATTGAGGGAGTGGGAACCGGGCATGGTGGAGATTAGGTTGGTTCATTGATTGAGAGGGAATGGATGGGAAGGGATAGATTGTATGATATTGTTAGAGATACCATGAATGTCTATAGCTTATGGAGAGTACCCTTAAGGGTTGGATTGGATTGTTTTTGGATTGTTTTGGTAGATTGGTCGAGGGACTATAGGTATACGGAGTAGGGGAAGACTGATTCTCCTCTATAGTAGTCTACGATGAAGTAGTGACCGGATTCAGGGTCTGGTCAGAACAGAGTGGTAGTTTGGGATAGATAATGCTAAACCACCGAGTCGCTGGATGTGAATGTCAGTCCCATAATATATGAATCACACATTCGTCAGAGATAGATTGTATGTCGTGAGTTGTTAAGGAGCTAGATAAGTAGTAATCCTCCCTGTGGCGGAGAGAGATAGTTAGATAGGGTCGGTCGACAGGCTGTCACTTTGAGTCAGGGGCTAACTATTAAGTACTAATCTGCTGGTGGGATCCACTGGATGTTGTTGTATATGGGTACTACAAAGGGAATAATAGTCGGGCAACATGAATCTATGATCTTACTTGATAGTGATGGCTGTCTTAATACATCAATTAGAGATTAAAAGTGAAGGTGGTGGCTGGTTAGGGCACGGCACGGAAGGGCCATCCGCACATGGATCCTTTTGAGAACCTCATCTGATCGGCACACTTTGACCTGGGAGTCTAGGAAACTGGCAGGAGCCCGAGTACGCCAATTAATAATAGAGAACGACAAAAATAGTCGCAGTCACTTGATCATGCATCTAAAGTACGCGCCCACCGCAATTGAAATCCCACGCCAATGAGCTGACCGCCGTTGGGTCCCCAAAGAGGCTGGGATGAAGGGTTCCATCGGGCAACAACATGACTGGAACCAGCAGATCAACGCCAACGCCCGCACACGGGCAAGGATTGGTCTCCTCGGTGGGGATGCGCACTATCCCAGCCCCTTGTGACTCCCCTGGTTGGTTTCACTGTCGGGGTTAGAGAAGCAGAACTTGTCTCGCGTGAGAAGTTGCATGGAGGGCAAAGGTCTGGTTGGGCATTGGGAATGAATCATCCTGGATGAGAGCAATGGGCGTGCTCCATCACCATCTATCGAATCCCCTCCCTCCTGCAGCTCGTGCAGCATACATAAGTTGCAATGCACTCAGGAAAAGGGATCATCGCCAGAAGATTCAGCCAGTCCAACCGTGCTGATCTTTCACCAGTGACTGGAGATGCCCATGCATCGCCCCGGGGCACGATAAGACAAACTGTGACGGGCCGTTGGCTAGCATCGCAGAAGCTGGCGGTCAATCCACCCCGAACCCCCGTTAGGAATGCACACGTAGCAGACTATCTTGACCCAGTTAGTCGGCTCTTGCGCCCATGGCTGCTTTGGCGTAGGGACTACCCGGAGGGGAAATCCAGGGCACAAAGTACTACGAGTGGAGAGTTCCGCGGCCGGTCAGGAGTCATGGATGGTCGCATATATTAATTGCGATCCGTGTCTGCCTGTCTGTCTGCGCTCTGGCTGTTTCTTTTCAATTCTTGTTGTAATCGCGAGGAAGACCACGGATTTCGTCAATGGAGACTGATCGGGACTTTAGTAGGTGAGTGCGCACCATTCTCGTGACAAGAATTGACCATGGGGCTTCTCCGAGTGACTCATTCCATTTCGTCCGGCTTCTGTGATTCTTTCTTTCTCTGTTTCATGCCAACCACCACAGTGTTGCCACTGACCACCCTCTGGATGGATACAGCATCGTCCATTCACCGCCATTTACTTTCCTGGTCGGCCCCAACCACACCAAGCTGACCATTCAGTCTGGCCTCGCCCGTCATGTCTCCCAGCCGCTCGACCATCTCATGAACAGTGGGGAGACTCGCGAGTCGAAACACCATATTGCGGTTCTAGAAGAGGAGGATGTCGAGACGTTCGTCGCCTTCTGCGAGTACGCCTACACCGGCGATTACCGCGTGCCACCTCCGGGATCCCGCGAAGAGGACCGTGAGGAGCAGGCCGTCACCAATCCCTTTCGCGGCGTCTTCTCCAACGACCCTGCCAGCCCAGCAGCCATTCCTCCACGGGCTCCGAGCCCCCCACGATCGGGAGACCACCCCCACGGGGACGACAGCGACAAGCCCCTCGACGATGGGTGGAGTCGTCCGGACGACGAGCACAGGCCTGCGGAAGTGGAGACTAGTTTCCAAGGCAAGGATGACGACTGGGAATGCGCGATCGCCGATGATGAGCCACAGGTGCTAGCACCGGTGACGAAAGAACCCAGCGAACAGCCCCCTCCAAGTCCCGCGGCTGAGCAGGGCGATGGCGATGGTTGGGATGCAATTGGAGATGAAGCGTCTAAGGGGAAGAAAGGGAAAAAGAACAAGAAAGACAAGAAGAAGAAGAAAGGAGGTGCAACGGTAGAGGAACCCGCCTCTAGCCTGACTCCCCCGTCCACGCCACCCCCGGTGACCTCGAAGCCAGAAGAGGCCGCCAACTCTGGTGCTGAAGCAAGCGCGGTTCCAGAAGATGTGGCTCCAGTGCCAGAGCCTGCTGAGGCACCTGAAGCTTCGGAACCGGCTGATGCTGTGGTGCCATCATCCTCGCTCGCCGAGGGGTGGGAGCAGAGTGCGCCTACGCCTCTAGAAGACGAAGCCGTCGCTCCTGGCAAAGAGGATGAGAAAGAACCGAGCCAGCAGAAGGCCAGCGAGGAGGCCAGAGCACAGCAAGACGAGGGACTCACGAAGCGACCGACGGGACCGATGATTGACACCTCCTTCGCCAGGCAGCCGTATTCCCGGATGCATGAGAAAGGCACCAATCTCTGGGATGACTTCGCAGCCATCGACTATGTCGATCCCCGTGCCGGTTTCGGTACGAGGCCGCCCAGCGTCATGTCTTCTCGGTCTCCATTCGAGCTACCGTACTTGGTGTTTCACGCTAAGCTGTACGTCTTTGCAACCCGATACCTGATTCCGGCGCTGGCCCAGCTGTGTCTGCGCAAGCTTCATCGCGACCTGCTGTACCTGGGATTCGCGGAATCTGGCCTCGAGGGAGAAGACGAGGAACAGTATGCTCTCAACCGCACCAAGTCCCGAAAGGTGCTGGATCTGCTTCACTACACGTATACCAAGACCACTCGTCTGGAGCCGATCACACCCACGTCGGCTACCCAGCTGCGCGACAACGATCTGCGGAAGCTAGTCGTTCACTTTGCTGCCTGCAAGGTGCGCGATTTGGCCGCGTACTCGCCTCCAGTGGACAGTGACCTGGGATCGTCATCGAGCAAGTCGCTGAAGCTGGCAGCTCGGGGCTTTCGGGCCCTGTTGGACTCCACCACGGAGCTTGCCTCAGACTTGGTGTATCGGATGATGATGTAAATGTCGTCGAGCTATTTTTGACATCTCCGCTCTTTTTCCGTGATTTTCCTTCTATGTTTCCCCCCCTATGCAACGTCAAATCAACCCTACATGATGTATATCGATACGCACGATCACAGAACAACGTACGACAGACGACACGAGATGCATGAGATGCATGACCTGGTGTACGGGATGAAAGATAAGTGTATGGAGGCTGTTTCAAAGTTTATGCGCTCATCGTTCCCACTGCCAACAACGAATTTCCTTGTGTGATTTGAGATTGAATGATTATTTGCTATGAATTCCCCGCTTCGTCCAAGACGCGAAAACGAGGCCAGTGGACTCTGCGTCGCAATGAACCGTACTGATAGCGTATTGTACTTTCTTGGGGCATGCAACTCTGCATGATTAGTGGTTCTGCATGTTGATCCCAGCCGCGTGAAGCGAATTCCAGATCCTTCCTTTGCCTTGGATTCGACCTGTGTCTTGCATGAGCATTCGACTTACTTTCCTATCATGATTGGTTGTTTGCTCCATGGGCCAGTCTCTGCAGGGCAATGTCCCTCTGCAGCGGTCCAGACGCTGTCATCCCGTGAAGAGTTGGGCACCTGCAGCAATGCAGCAAACGTAGTTACCTTGGCAGAATCCTGGGCATACTCATTGGCGTCTCTATCTATCGCAAGCTGCTCCCGGAAGTAATTGGGATGGCGCCTGCCACTGCCTTGGCGGATTGTAGGCAGTCGCATTTCTGAGTACTGGCTGGGTATGTCTCTGTAGATAGGAATAGGGGAGTATGAGGGAATAACGCGCTTCCAGCATCGTAAAGAGGATCGCCGGCGGACAAGAATGCCGAGAATCGAGAGAGTCTCGGCCACCACCTATTGCATCATCCTCCGACAGCTGAGCCATCCTTGGCGGCGATCCGGCCAAGACACGGGGATAGTTTGGCCGTGACGGAGAGGGGAGGGGAGGAGAGGAGAGGAGAGGAGAGGACGGAGGACGGGGAGAAAGATGAGATGGACAGTCGTGCCAAGGATGCCCGGCCTGGCATGCCTCTCAGCTCTCAGGCATCCAGACGCGCTCTCTCTTCTGCAGTTCTTCGCTCCTTCTCCGCCTCCCACTTGACGTCTCTCCTCTGCTGGCTCGTTCGCTCCCCCCATTCACCGGTTCTCCCATTTAGAGTATTTGGGCCGGTTTTTACATCAGCACTATCCATGGTTCGCCAGGCTGGATCAGGATCCGGCTCCACTTGGGATCGCTCGAAAACTGTCTTTCCTGGTTCCCTCTTGCCTCTTGCTACTGCCACTCCCGGCCTCCCGAACGCACTGCTTCATGATCCGCAGTCTTGACAACATTGGCAAACTCTCTTGATCCTTCCCTCCTACTGACTCTCCCATCTTCGAGGCACGCATAGCCACCACAGGACTTGGCAGTTCCGCTGCCATGGTGCGTTGCTGATCTCCCCCCCTCCTCCCCTCTTGGCCCCCTAAAGTTCGGGGGCAAACCAGGCTGGAAGGTATCCGCGCGCGATGAAAGATGCTCGGGCTGGCGCTACGGTCGGATGCCCGTCTGATTGGACCGGATGCTGACCCTCGATTCCACCTCGCAGTGATCCATCCTGGAATCCAAACTACTGTCTCCAAATCTCCAGCATCCTACCCGCCCGGCGTACCAGCTCCTTGGTCCTACCGTCCTGGGAGTCTGGGACCTTTTCTTGCCTCCCTGACTCTCCCGTCCGTGCCTAATCTTCGGTCCGAACAGGAACTAGAATCTTTAACCCCCCTTTCGGTTGGTCGCTCCTTTTGCCGCATGGTGTGTGGCCCTGGTCGCAGACTCGCCATGAGCCCAAGGGCATCTCACCCGCCCTCCCGTAATGGTTCCAGGGGCAGGAGTGTCGAAAATTCAGACACCACACCCGGATTCGCCAGGCGCAAAATTATGGCTGCGTCAGGGTCGCAAACGCAGGTATACAGACACCTGGATTTGGTCATACCGGGCTCCTGATGTGGCATCGACTCGGTGGTGACAAATGCTGGCCATTGTCACGTCCGCGCGCTCGGAGATTTTCCGCAACCCCAACCCTTCGAAACGGGCCAAAAAAAAATGGTGATAAGAATAACCTGGTGCGTGGCGCATACCATGAATAATTTCTCTGACAGACCGGATTGACTGGCAGTTGACGTTGTCTCTGCATTCCGACCCACTGGCGCAAAACCATATCCTATGCTTCCCCTAGGCTTGGCGGGGAAGAGTCCGGAAAGTCGAAAATCATGAACCACCTGTTCCCAACTTCCCCTAGATAGCCATCAGGTTAATAATCCTTCGCCTCCTATGATACTTCCATTGAGTGCCGTGGATCCCTGGGCGTCTTGGCAAGATCATGGTTTCCCCCCTGATATGATCCTGGCGAGAGTGTTCTGCTTCTATTCCTGATCCGGCCAGCCTATCATGGACAAGTTTGTATGTCGGTCCCCGCGATACTGGATGTCTAGACTGCGAGCTCCTTCACCTGATAAGCCAACCGCAGTGGATATGTCCCTGCAGGCCGGCTCTTATGCTCTTGGCCATGATGTATTATTGTTGATGATGGACGATCAGGGTAGCAGCCCAAGGCGTACGGCCTTATTATAGCCCCAAGTGCAAACAGGGGCGGATGCATCATCGTCCTATATGACCTGTGGGCAGTCCAGCTGCAAGCCTGCCAAGTGCGCTGCGTTGCTGGGAGTAAACCGTTGGGATCAATTGGCCCTTCCCGGAGACAGTATTGCATTACCTTGTCACTCTGTTTGACCAGAAATTTTTTTCATATCCACTCCACCATCATTAATTCCTTACTCCGTATCCAAAAACGTTTTTCCGAGCTGTTTCATTGTGGGCCCCCGGTGTACATAGTAGTACGGGTCCGCTTTCATAATTCTCACGCCTCGTCCTGGTCACCCCTCCCTGGATAAAAGGCTGGCTCGTTCCTTTCGTGGCAACTCTACCTGATCCTGTTTGATATCTTCCTCTTTTCCCTCCTCCTCCTTCCTGTCGGTGGTCTCCCAGGCTCTATTGGTTGCATTGATCTACCCTTCTTCTTTATTCCACTCTCATTCTTCCATCGTCACGTCTATCCTATAGACCACCCTCAAGCAACATAATGCATGTCCACGACACCCTACCTGGCTCATCATCCGGGTCGGACCTGGAAACCTTCAATCACGAGCCCAAGAAGTCCGCCCAACATGATCCCGAGATATGTGTCAATCATGCATCGGAGGTAGCTGTCAACCACGGGCTCGAGAAGCCCGGCCCGATCAGTATTCGCGAACGGCTGCGCCATTTCACTTGGGCCTGGTACACCTTGACCATGAGCTGCGGTGGACTGGCCCTGCTGATTGTCAACCAGCCCCATGACTTCAAGGGGTTGAAGGACATAGCCCGGGTAGTCTACTGCCTGAATCTCCTGTTTTTCACTGTCGTCACTTCTCTCATGGTCACCCGGTTCATCAT
Source organism: Aspergillus carbonarius ITEM 5010 (assembly GCA_001990825.1). Classification (NCBI taxonomy): domain Eukaryota; kingdom Fungi; phylum Ascomycota; class Eurotiomycetes; order Eurotiales; family Aspergillaceae; genus Aspergillus; species Aspergillus carbonarius. The sequence continues at coordinate 366,956 of KV907498.1, forward strand.
GCACAACAACTGCCTGGACTCTCTCCGTCATGACCGAGAGGGTCTCTTCTTCCCGACCTTCTGGCTCTCCATCGCAACCATGATCACCGGTCTGTACAAGTGCTTTGGTGATGATTCCTCAAAGAAACTCACCCTTTGCCTGGAGGTCCTCTTTTGGCTGTACACTGCCTGCACTTTGATCGCCGCCGTCGTTCAGTATTCCTTTGTCTTCCAGGCCCACCAATACCACTTGCATAGCATGATGCCTTCGTGGATCTTGCCGGCCTTCCCGGTCATGCTCAGTGGTACTATTGCCTCGGTCATTGGATCGGGCCAGCCTCCCGAGTCGAGCATTCCCATCGTTGTTGCTGGCACTACTTTCCAGGGACTCGGTTTCTCCATCAGCTTCATGATGTACGCTCACTACATTGGACGCCTGATGGAGGTCGGATTGCCTTCCCCCGAACACAGACCCGGCATGTTCATCTGCGTTGGCCCCCCCGCCTTCACTGCCCTGGCGTTGGTTGGTATGGCCAAAGCCCTTCCCAAGGACTTCTCTCTCAATGGTGACCCCACTGCGGTCATCGACGGCGAGGTCATGCTGTTCCTCGCCACCAGTGTGGCCATCTTCCTTTGGGCCTTGAGTTTCTGGTTCTTCTGCATCGCTGCCGTGGCCGTCATCCGCTCCCCACCCACTTCCTTCCACCTCAACTGGTTTGCCATGGTGTTCCCCAACACAGGATTCACCCTCGCCACCATCACCCTGGCCAACCAGTTCGATAGCGCTGGAGTGAAGGGCGTGGCCACCGCCATGTCGCTCTGCGTCATCATCATGTTCATCTTTGTCCTGCTCAGCGCGGGCCGCGCTGTCATCCGGAAGGACATCATGTACCCAGGTAGAGACGAGGATGTGTCTGAATGACCTACTCGCTCCCTGTTTATTGCTTTCATTTCCTCGTCTTAGCCTCGCCATCTTTGGTGTTTTTTGTTACACTTGCATCTAGCGTTGGATTACTTTGAATGACCATATGCATACACATGTTGAGCGCTTTGTGTCTTTCCATATCTGCATTGGAGTTTTGGTGGCATACTAGATATAGAATAGATTTCCTACGTTCTCACGATCCCAGTATCGTTCCCGTGTGATTGAAACTTGCCACAGATCCAAGGCACATCCAACCCTTTTTCCCACCATGTGGGTTGATCCTTGCCGTAGCCTCATCCCCACCTGGCTGGCATCAACAGGCCCATTCATGCCAGGGTGTGGCATGATTGCGTTCACTTCTCTGACCGTTCACCTGTTTGTGACGATTGTTCACAATCTGCATGAGAGGTCTGGTGGTATGGACTGGTCAGGAATTGTGAATCTCGATGCACGGCGGAACGGGGCGGGAGCTCTTATTCCACGGGATGCCCTCCATTCTTTGTCCAAGGTGAACGGGATTTCCTACTACGTAGTAAGCTGTGAACGAAGCAGCAGCGACGCCCGTTCACTGGGGGGGGGGGGGGGGG